>CM029271.1:21358096-21749422 GCA_016920895.1 Vaccinium myrtillus
AAAAGGGCGGTGGTTTATTAAAAGGAAGAAGACAGGGAGAGGGGGAATTAAGATGTTATTATGTAAAGACAAAATTTAAATTATGTAACATATTATGTAAAGACAAAATTTAAATTATGTAACATGATAATCCATATCGAAAAATTAAGATTTTATTTTTACATAATTTCACATTGAATATGGATCTCATTTTGTAGATTTTTCTGAGTAGATTTTAAATATATAAATTTCATAAAATATAAATGTATAAAACAAAAGTTATGAACATTTTAAGATTTAAAATAAAAAGAGCAGAGAGAGAAAGAGATGGGCATGACATCAGCGTTTTCAGTTACCTTTTCTAACGGAAGGGAGGTATGTGACATTTATTTTCAAAAATAGGGGAGGTCAATGGAATTTTAAAAACCTTAGAGGAGGTCTCTGTAATTGTTAGAAATCTCAGGGGAGGTAAGTGAAATTTACCCTTTATTTTTTTCTTACTTTCGGTGTGTTTGTTAGTTCGGTAAATTTTTTAAAGAGCCCATTCTACCGGAGCAATCCAGAAATGAATAAATTCAATTAGATATTTACTTGTCATGTATCTTCATTCGGTAAAACAATGGGCACCGACCACGTGCCGACGGAGTCGGGGACGCCATTGTGGGTCCCAACCGATCGATCTGAGCAGTTCATCCTTCTCAAAATCAAATTTTGAAATTTTGAATGAAATGGGGGTGATTTTGGATCGAGCTCATACAACCGTCCGATTGCCTCGATTCCCGCTTAGGCCCACTCGGAATTTGATTTTGAGAAGAATGAACGGCTCGGATCGATTGGTTGGGACCCCCAACGGCGTTCCTGACGACGTCGGTACGTGGTCGGTGCAGGTAGAAGGATTTATCTTCATTTATGTAATAAATTAAGGAAAATGCTAACGTTTGCCTAATAGGCACACGTTAATGTTGAAAAAGTGTATTGAAATGTGTGAAATGTGTATAGGGATATGTGAAAGTGTATTGAAAAGTGTAAAAGGTGTATTGGAGTGTGTGTTGTTTTTATTTGTTAGTGTCTTAAGGAGTTATTACGTATCCTTGGGGCATGTTGTTTGAAGACCCATAATTAAGACGTATAACTTGGGACAGATTCAAATCTAATCAAATAACTAAAAACTTTTGTGCATGACACTGATATGACCATATAGGGGTCCCTTTTGGAGTTTGGTGTGTCCTCAAGGAGTTATTCCGTGTCCTTGGGGCATGTTTGGTGTGTCCTACGGTTATGCGTGTTTTTTTAAAATTATTATAGTTTTCATTTTATAATGTATTTTATATGCAATATGGATCTTATTTGATAGATCTCAATTAGTTCTATTAGACAAAATTTTAAAAAACTTTGAAAACCTTACCAATAAAAAGATATAGACGTTTGAAAATGGCACAGATATACCTAGGGAGCATTTAAAACTGGGAGGAGGGAGTACATGTCAAGTGTCAATTTTTCCCTTTTTGTGCAATGTATCAGGATGCATAAGGTGATGTGTATCATAAAAATAATGATCAAAAGCAAAAAAAAAAAAAGGTTCAATAAAATGCCTAACATCTGATAATTTTGTCTTTAGCATCGTCTTGTATAAATTTTTTCAACTTTGAGCCACATTATTTATTTTTCTAATTTCTCTTGTCGAGGCAATTCAAAAAATGCCACAACGTTTTTGTCACAAAGCTCAATTTTCTTGTAGTGCACAACTATTACGTTCAATATTGCTTTTAGGTTAAACAATTCTTCTCATCTTTTACAGGGCTTGGTGGGGCAGGTAAATTGGATCCCCAATCGGAATAGGAACAGAAACTAAAGTCCCACCGTTTTAATGCATTCTCTGTACCTATGGGCCGGAACCATAGGTTTTCCGAAATCCACCACACCACCACACCCTCCCCAGTTGCCATCAAGTTTTGTACCTTTGGCTCTTGGGTCTTGGGAGACAACTGATGTGTTGGGAGTTTAGGGCCTCTTTTTTGAAAAATACATCATCAAATTTTCTTCCATCATCGACCTCACATCAGTGTTGACCCACCGCCAAAGGAGTGACCCCACGAAAGAAAAAAAATTACTATTATTTTATACCAAATTTTTTCCGAAATGTTTTTAGTCAACCCCATTTAATTTGATGGCTGACACCGATAATTTTTCAACCTTTTAAATGATAGGATGGAGATAACAACTGATGCGTGGGGAGTTTAGGGCCTCATTTTTAAAAATTTCATCAAATTTTCTTCCATCAAAAACATCACATCATTACACCTTTCACATCAACTTTTCCTCCACTTTCACGAAAGAATCAACTTTTACATCTACTTTCCAAAATTGTATTCACTTTTATCCATTAACTTTTACCCGAACTTTTTTTTCAAAAGTCAACCCCATTTAATTTAATTAACTTTTCAAACCACACACTTATTTAGGGACAGCCCAAAATGAAAAGTTAAACACTTAAAAAGGGACGGAGGGAGTACTTAATTAGTTGAGCATCACCTCCTCCATGAGGACTTAAACTCCAAAACCTATCCCTTCGAAGGAAGAGTAACTAATCAACCACACTCTCCTAAAAATTACGGCTTTTAGCATACACGATTAAAAAGAAAAAAAAATGGAAGGACCACACGCGCCTCTATTCTCGTCCACCGCTCCAGGCCTTTATTCACTTCTCTTCAGTTTTCAACAGCGTCGCCATTCACCAGTTGGCCTTGGTACATATTCTCTTGTTTTCGATTGATCTTGTTTACATTTTCGATGAAACTTCCATTTAATTACAAATATTATTCTAGGGTTTGGTTTGTTGTTGTTGATGCAAAAAGAGCTTTTTCGGGCTTTGAAATATGTGAAAAGCAGATTGTCTAATTGAATGGAAGACCAATAGTTGAATGATAGCTTAGTCGCGTATGCTGAGAGAAGTATTTGACGCTATCGACATAGAGACTATCAAGCAATGATTCCAAAATATAAAACTGCGGTGAATGGAATTCGAGAACTGAAAAGAAAGATCATTTGTATATATGTCTTTTGATACAGTATCTTTTATGTACTTAGATGAAACGCTTGTTGAGTTTTAAATGTGATTTTCGTTGGAACTAGATTTTTAATTGTCATTATTATTATTATATATTTTTTAGATTTATAATTGGTAAAAGTTTTGATGATTATGAATAACCCCATGCTTCCGAATTCTTAGAGTCGCCACAGCTCACATCCATCTATATGGTGATTAGTTTCTCTTTATACCTCATCTCTTCATCAAACCCTCGAAACTCTAATTCCACCGATTTATTGGAGCCCATAATTATAATCTAAATCGTTTATCTTGTAGAATTTGCAAAGAAGAAAATGTCAGTGAAAATATTATTGGATTCGATATCTAATGGTGGAGCCAAGACTTAAATAAGAGTGTCGCAACTCGATGGAAGTTACTTATGTTATTTGTGAAAGTACGAAGAGAGAGGCTAACAAAATCAAACTTTTATCTTGGCCTTTGTCTTTTATTAAAAAGGAATAAAGGCTTGGCTAAACTATTTTGTAATTGGTGGAAATATATTTTAGACCTAAACTATACATTTTACAAATGAAATGTATAACTTGTTCACGTACCCATCGATATTGATCAAACAAGGTGTTTTGGTGACATTTTCTTATTTTTGGATTCTAGAAATGAACGCTTCAGATGATAGTTATGGATCCAGATCAAATGAACCCATTAATAAGAACTTGGAGAGGTATGGAGAGGAGCTGATCCCATTACTTTATACATTAGGGTGAGTTTTCACTACGGTATTTTTGGTAGACTACAAGTTGTCAAATCAACAAGTCATTTTCTTCACATACATTAACTGATTTGACAACTCATAATCCAAGGTACCGAAAATACCGTAATTGAAACTTTATGAACTCCACATTATTGTTTTGTTGCGAAAAAATGTTGAGATATTAAAGTATAGTAATGTCAAAAAAAAATCCTACTAAATAAATACTTATATAGTTCTATATGATTGAAAAACATTCACACGCAGATACTCGCGGAATCATGTCGTGTTTAAGTTGATCCAAATAAGTATGATTCAATCCGAACCGTCTAATGTGGTTAAAAGGTGTTTTCAAGGGTTTCCGCGAAAAATAATTAAAAAAATAAATAAATACCGGAAAGGGCTTGATCCGATCAGTTTTTCGCAAATAAGGACCTCCCGCAAATAAGAAAAAATGTAATTTTTTCACGTTAAAAATTATTTTTGGAAAATCCGAACCGTCCAATGTGTTCAAAAGATATTTTCAAAAGTCCACGCGAAAAATCTTCAAAAGCATTAAAAGCATCAAAACCCCACAAGCTTTTTTTCCTCTCCCTGGTTGGAGAAATCCAGTTATGGGCAGAACAAACTTTTGTAACATTAAAAGCATCATTCATAGTTTCATATTCAATGGTTGGCTGTCGAAATGGGCTTGTTGATAAATATTGATCAGGTGATGAGAGAGAGAGAGAGAGAGAGAGAAAGATGGGCAAGAATTTTAATATATCGGGCATGAAATTCCGAGTTTATCGGGTGATGAAGGGAAAAGGAGGACGTGGGTACGTTTATTTTCATTGAATGAATCCTATATAGTACTAATATGGTTTAGTTGTCTTGTCACGCTATTCTGGCAAGCATGTCGGTAAGTTCCTGCCTTTCCCCATTTCCTAGGGTTGGGTTGTTTTGGCTTAATAATTAAGCAGACTACTTTATTCAATTTTTTCCCCGGTTTGTTAGTTTAGCGTACTTTTTTTTTAATAGATAATTAGTTCGTCTCAGCGAGAGGCATCTGAAATGTAAAACATTATAAATCAATTTTTTTAGTATAATCAAACAATAATCCAAAATGGCTTTTTGTTTGGATTATTTTTGTCCTTAATGAACTTTTTTAAGATTTTGATCATAATACTTTACGTTTTAGATTATTCTAATCGAGACGAACCAATAACGTATAATTCACAAAAAATCAATACATATCAAACCGATGTGGAAAAAAAAATTGAATAGGGACAAAAAAAAAAAGTTCAAATGGAGTAGTTAGGGCAAAACACCCCTACGTCTATTATTTAAGTACCCGTTTTTTAACTATATATTCCATATACTCTCTCCGTCTCAAATTGTTGATCATTCTTTCTTTTTTTGACATCTCAACAAATGGTCAATTTAAAAGTAACAACGAAAAGTTGATACTTCTTTCCTTTTTTTAATATGCATTATGTACTATTCATAAAAAGTTGAATTAATGGTTTTATATTGGGCTCCCAAGGAAACCATAATAGTATAATTCTTGCATCTCACTAAGAGGTCCAGAATTTGAGCCTCTAAACTTGCGTGTTAGTACGTGTTATTTTCCTTTTATTTGTTTTATTATTTTTTCCCTTAATGGGGTATTAATTGGGTTGGTGTTATAATGACTGTGGACTTTGTTCCGAATGTTTTCTTACGTGTGATAGTAATTATAGTTTGATGTAATGTATATTTATATTTTTCTACTGTTTGAAGTCCCATCTTGTGGTCCTCATAGGCTAAATAAATAGGCACATTAATAGTGGATACACAAAGGTGGCGGTGGTGTGGAAATGCAGGTTTCATTGTTTAATTCTAAAGATATGCGGTTTGGGTTTGATTTTCTACACTCGACACGTCAGTAGTTCATGGCTGGATCTCATCCACAAGTCCCAAATTCTAGTCTTTACTTTCTCACCTCACCCTAGCTATATATAAGGAGAAAATTTTGCACCGCCGCCGCTAAGCGCATCCGAGTGGTCCAAACATGTCTTGGACGATTCAAATTTTAAGGGTGGCAATTTTGAAGGCAAATTTTCTCCAACAAATTAGGACCGTCCAAAACAAGTTTGTACAGCTCGATGTGCCGATGGGTAACACTTCTCTCACATAGGAACGGTTATTTGTAACACCTCTCCCACATGGAATGGGAACTACGTACACACACATGCATGGGGTGAGAGGGCGTCACAAACAACCCTTAAACAGCACGCCATCAGATTCAGGAAAAAATCTAACATCATGGCCTATCAGCGTCAGGTTTCGGTTCATGCTCGGGAGTAACTTAAAATTGAGCTGGCCCGTTACCATCCTTTCTCAATTTGGGGGGGGCCAAGTTCGGGGTAGACTTGGGCTGCACAGTGACGGGTATTAGGTGTCCAAACTCGTTCCATTGGAGTAGTAAATAGACTAAAAGTTCAACCCAACCCAGGCAAAGCGACTTGATTACCCATTAGGGATGGCAACGGGGCGGGTTTTGATGATCCCTGGCCCAACTTTAAAATTTCCGAACCACCCCCGACCGGATAATTTATGGGTAGCCCCGCCCCTATCCCTATCGGGTATCGGGTTTACTTGCCCCGCCCCTATTTTTTTCACATATTAGTAAAGTATGTTTTAGACTCCAATATTAGTGAGCACAAATGATAAGAGTTCACAAATAACTTTCACAACTTAACGAAAATCTACTATTTAATGTTGTATTTTAGTCGTTAAAATAAAATTATAAGAATACAAATAAAATTTGATGCATATAAGGGAGAAAATATAATTTCATATATATAAATATAATTATACATATGTATATATGTCGGGGCGGGGTGACCATACCCCTGCCACTACCCTAACCCTGACGGGTTTTTCAAAATCATCCCCTGCCCCTACCCGTTACCCAAAAAAATAGAAAAAAAAACCCTACCCTATCGGGGCGGGGTAGGGCGGGTTCGGAGGGGGGTGGGTTCAATTGGGGTCTTTTGCCGATATATACCAAAAATTGAAACAATTCAGCAAAATATACCATTTCTAAAACTATTTTTAAAAATATACCATGCCGCATGTTGCAAATGCGGCATCCTACCTGGCAAAAACACTCGAGCCACTTAGGCGCCACGTACTAGACCGCATTTCTAAACTGCGGCATTCACTATAGACCCACATGTGGCAAAAGCGGCATGAAATGCTGACCCCTATATATATATATGTGTGAGTATTTCGTAGATAGTTATGCGAAATGGATCCTAACTTTCCATTTGGAAGAAAGTTAGAACAGGGAGAGGGTTCTCGTAGTAACGTCACAAATGCAAATGAATCGGATGCAAGAATTCAATTTCGTAGACGTAGATTACAAGAACAGGCAGAGCGTGTTGGTATGAACAACACATTCAATGGTAGGCCTGTTCATTGGAGTCTTCATCCCCATCTTTCTGACAATATTCGGCCCACTCGAGTACGACTCGAAATACAAATGGGTGATGACAGCGCTCCTACACCCCCTTCGCACCTGGATGCATGGCTTGCCCGCCACAGAGCCAAATCCTGGGATGATTTGCCTCTCCATGGAATGACGGGTTTTCGCGGAGATGTTGTGGGGAACAGAATCCGTAGGTTGCAAAAGACGGAGAGCAGCCCAACAGTGGGTGTCGATCCGCATGAAGACCACCGCAACTACCCTCGATTGAACTACGATCTTTTTTTTTTTTATCGACGTGGTCAATGACATTTTGTGACTCTGAAAGAGCAGTATGATGCGAACGGAGATTTTGTATTTATGTTGGACTGGAACCAAACACCTAACTCAAGAGATGCAGCTGCTTTACTTGAGTGGCCAAACTTATTTGTCGAGCGGAACAAGTGGGAAGCCAAGTGTCGGCAATTTATGCAGAAGGTGCCTAAAGCGCATTCCGTGAAAATGATAAACGGAAGAAGGTTGCAATGTCTGCAAAACGATGTTTGCGAAAGGCTGCGGGTGGAGATTAATGCAATGACGAAGCGGATTACACGTCAGGAGAAATTTATCGATGTTGTGAAGGAGGTTGAAAGAGATGGTTGTAATCGGAAGGAGTTGATTAGAGCAATTTGGAATGATAAAGAATATGCAACCGATCCGGAACTATTTGATTATTCTGATGAAATGTAGAAGATTTGTTTGTTTTATTTTGTGTGACAATTTGTATTAGATGTTTGATTTTAGTCATGTGTGTGATGCAAATTTTAGTAATATCATTTGGTTTTGTTTGAAATGGTCTACGACTTGACTACCACTGACTATATTGAGGTAGATTAACACTTGTGACTGAAAAAATATTTTCATCACCCAATTGCTTTCAAGTAAAAAAGGGTTGGGTTCAATTAGGAATAAAATCGCTCCATTGACCATTATTATTTGTTTGTTTTCTTGATTTTTTTAAATAAGTGGATTCCATTGTTATGATAATTAGCTCACATCATTTAACCATTCAATTTTAGGTAATCTATTGAAAATGCCGAAATAAATTTAAAGTATTTCACTATTTATAAATAAATATAAAAAATAGTAGTATTTTACGTACTACTATCACTATTTCACTATTTACAATTACTACTATCAACAAATAAATTTAAACTATTTCACTATTTATACTAACTCCAACAACATTACTTTTTATTTCATTTTTGCATAACCAAAGTGAATTTTTTTTTTCCATCGTACTATAAAATGGAGTACCAAATGTGATATTTTTAAAGTGGAGAAGAAGAAATGGACAGTCAATCATTTATTTTAACAGTGGGCGTGGGAGTGGGCTTTTTGTATCATTTATTTTAACATACCCCCTATTAGTTGCATAATGTATCCCCGTGTCTTCTGCTCAATCTGAACTTGCGTATCTGTCTCCTGAACTTGTCCATTAAAGTGTCGCCGCAACCATTGGAGTGTTACCTTGTTCCCTCGTCTCCTTTCTGCATCTTTAAGTTCGAGACCCAATAGGTCCCGCACCATTTGCTCCCAATTCAAATCCGTACTACCTGTCGCCGGTCTACCATCGACCGGGAGACCAATTATTATTTCAACATCTTGGAGAGTCACCGTCGCCTCACCCGAAGTAAAATGAAAAGTGTGAGTCTCTGGCCGCCAACGCTCCACTAGTGCCGTCAACAATGCAAGATCTAACTGCATGTACTGCATATTAAGAAGGCCAAAAAATCCTGCCTGTCTAACCAACTCTACAATAGGAGCCGAAGGGGGAGCCAATGCATAAAACTCCCATTCGCAACGCCGAATGGTGATCGTAGCAGACTCGCGTGGACCCCTCCCCTGAAATTGTGAATTCTTATTAAAACTTGTACACGGCAAAACATTATTTACTCTAAAAAGGGAAACTGACACTTACATTGGCTTGCCAAACCGCACGGGAGCGATGGCCTTGCTGTAGCACAAGGATTGTGTCGTCAATGGGCCCCTGGCGTAAATCTTGGACCTCCATCATATTTATAACCTGCAGTAAATGTTGTATCATAGTAATTAATATGAACCTCACATTCACCAAGCTCATTCTAAATTTAACAAGTATACAAGGCAAAAACTTCATATATATGTTCAATCTTAATTCGGCCACCATACACAACAAAAAGAGGTTAAGCATTCTATTTTGTTCTACTCCAACATGCTCTTCTACATGGTAATTAAAAAGTTAAGCTGTAACTTTCACTGCAAAATGCATCCAATTGAATGAAATTGCACGTAGACACCTTACAAACCTTCCATCTTCATCTAGGGAAAACTCACTTCTATAACCACCACATAATCTCAGTCCTTAAGATCTAATCCAATAACAAATTCAACATTTTGAGTGTAAAGGAATCTGTTAATGTGGCTGGAATTGATTAAGTAGGAATTGATTAATCTCAGTAACAAATTGGTTGTTTTAGTTACTCTGAAACTTTTATGGCTAAACTAGGGGATTAAACTTCAAAAGTAAATGGAGGAAAGAAGATTCTTGTGTCTCATGTCTTGTGAATTCTCTGTTCACAAAGAATGAAATTGTATGCAATGATTTAGCTTCTGGGTGGAAAAATTGAAAAGAATGGTACATTGGGCATTCCCAATAATGGGTTCCAAAAGGGTTCTGAATACAGGAAGCCTAAATCATTTATTAAATTTAATATTAGCTGGTCTAATATTATAATTGAGAATTGGAGATGAGTCAACTGGTGTAGAATTTCAAAACAAAACAATTGCCTAAGAGAAGTCGAAAAAACTTAGCTCTCAACGTTAAAAATTGGGCCCAAAAAATTTTCACTGAGAGTTTGTTCTATCCCACGAACTATCCCAGGTGATACTGAAGTGGACTAGAAATTAAAAGTTCCATTGAACTTCTCTAAAATTAACCACAAAACTCACTTGCACGTAGAAGAAAACACCCAAATTATTACCTATAGAGGACTCACAGAACTCACTTTTTTTGCTTTACCAAAATGGAGACAAGTTCATCAAGCATAAAACAACGTGGGAGCAAATTCTTTGTTTGAGTTCAGTGGGCATGCAAGTAATGGATGAATAATCAATTTAACTTGTACCAATTACAAAATTTAAATCTCCCTGCTTCAGAAATCATAATATCATTCAGTAAAAGAGAGTGAAACCTGTAAATCCATATCATCTATTCATGCTAAAAAACTCAAATCCTCGACTAGAACAAAAGAAAAAAATAAGAAGTAGAAAAGGGAGACCCATAAATAGAAATCCTATCTACTGATCTAAGCCCAGAACAATGATACAAGATTAATCAAAAAGCATCAAACAAACATAAAAGATCATTTTAGATATATATATATATATATATATATATATATATATAATATATATATACGTTTTGAAGAATTATCCTGTCAAGGATCCCGAAAAAATCCATTGAAGCGTTTTGAAGCATTTAGAAAATGTTTTTGGAAAATCCCGAGCCGGAAAAAGGTGTTTTCAAGGTCCACGGAAATCTTCAAAAAAATACCGGAAGGGCTTGATCCAAGCATTTTTCGCAAAAAAAATGTACATTTACGATTTTGCGGAAAAATGCTTGGATCAAGCCCTTCCGGTATTTTTTTTTGAAGATTTTTGAAAGATAAACACACCTTTGAACACATTGACGGTTGAATCGTCAAAAAAAATATCGGGAAGGTGGAGTCCCGGATTCGGGACTCCGGACTTGATCGGGCCTCTATATATATAAGGGTGTCCGATTCGGGACTCCCGGACTTGATCGGGCCTCTGGATATATATAAGGGTGTCCTAATTTGCCCGGTTCGGGACTCCCGGACTTGATCGGGACTTGATCGGGCCTCTATATATAAGTGTGTCACCATTGGAACCGGACTCATTTATCGATAGAGTCGGTTAATTTCACTTTTACTAGATAAAAAGCCCGGTCGTCGAATTTTCACTTCCGGTCATTTGGCGGGATCCGAACCGTTGGATGTTTTTAAAACATGTTTTTAAGGTTCCACGGAAAATCGGCCAAATGGGCAAAAAAATCCGGCACCTAAAGGGCTTCATCGGCATTTTTCGATAAAACGTAATTTTATTTTATCGAAAAATGCTCGGATGAAGCCCTAGGACAAGGCATTTTCAAATTTTTTTTTTTCGGAAGATTTTCCGTGGAACCTTAAAAACATGTTTTAAAACATCCAACGGTTCGGGCCAAATGATCGGGAATTGAAAATTCCGGATAAGACCATGTGTCCCGTAGGATCCTTGGTATATATATATATATGTCGGTTCCAATCGGGATAGCCACAATCCGGGAATGTCAGGACAAGGCATTTTTTCGATCAAATTTTGATGATCGGATCCGTTCAATGTGTTTAAAACGTGTTTTTTGACGAAATCATCAAAAAAATTCAGCGGGAAGGGCTTCATCCGGGCAGTTTTGATTAAATACGGTTTTCAAAAGCCGGATGAAGCCTCTTCCCGTATTTTTTTTGATGATTTCTCGTGGGGACCCTTAAAAACACGTTTTAAACACATTGGACGGTTCGGATCATCAAAATTTGATCGGGAAATGAAAAGTGTGGATGGTGTGGATGGTAAGAGTAGTGGATGGGAACATTGGTGTATATATATATATCGTGGTGGTAGTCTGTGACGGAGTCGTACTCGCAATTCGTGCAGAGGGCGTGAGAGAGAAAGAGAGAGACCTTCAAAGTTATTCCTCTTTTACCAGAGTCGTTTGATTCAGGGATAAGGGGGGATGGGTTGGACTACTGAGACAAGAATAAAATAATCCAGCTTTTGGTAGCACCTATGGTGAACGAGAAAAGGAACATGGTAACCCATTACTTATTTCAAAAGACAAACATCCAGCAAAATTAAGCATAATTTTGAAACTGTTCAAAAAGAACACATTTCTGACCTTCTAGGAGCCTTGCGACAAGCATGTTTAACATTTTTCCTTGCTGTTTTTTGTCCACTACGTTTGGTTTTTGACCTAAGGACAATGTCAACAAAGGAATTAGAGGAACTTTGGGATTTTCTTTGGAATGCTACTTCACCATTGTGGAATTTTCTACCCTGTGTTGTATTTTGGACAAAATTATCCATAGCGGGATTCGGAAGGGTATAACTATAACTCAAGGTAGCACAAAAACATCATGGCATAACTGATCAAGTGGCCCTTTTATAAAATGGATTATTTTGCCAAAGGGAGGCTATGATTAACTCTTTGCAACAAAATAACCAAAACCCCTCCCAGGATAAACTTCGAAGTATGACTTATACTGCATAATGCAACTATCAGATCCAACATGGTTATGTGTGTGACGTACATACCGTGGTGGTAGTCTGCGACGGAGTCGTCCTCGCAATTCGTGCAGAGGGCGTGAGAGAGAAAGAGAGAGAGACCTTCAAAGTTGTTCCTCTTTTACCAGAGGTGGAGGCAGTGTGGTCGGCGGCGGTGGTGGGGATCGTGGTCGACGGCGGTGGTGGAAATCGGCCGAGATCGCCCAATCGCCCAAAACCGCAGAGCTCTGGTGGAAGTATGTTCTAATGACGTACGCGTGTTTGATCTGCGGTATTCAAAATTCGAAACCCTAATGCCGCAGTTCCAATATGCGGCATATGCTTAGGTGGACAGATCTTCCACGTGGACGACGGGCTTCGTGTGCCACGTAGGATGCCGCATTTGCAACATGCGGCATGGTATATTTTTAAAAATAGTTTCAGAAATGGTATATTTTGCTGAATTGTTTCAATTTTTGGTATATATCGGCAAAAAACCCGGTTGAATTGTCATCCCTATTACCCATCACTATGTTTGCCATCCCTGCACAGTGGCTTGGTTTAGTTTCTAAGCGAGATTTTTGGGCTCCGCCTTCAATTGGAATTTATTCCAAATTTCTTTGTGCAATTATATTCGAACCTATTCATGATTCCATACGGGTTCCAAATTAGATATAAACTAGTTCAGTTTTAGGGGTTCTTTGGCTAAAAAAACCATTTTGGTTTATTTTTCGTCTTTATTCACAAAACTTTAAGTTTGACTAATAATTTTATACTTTTTAGATTTCTCTCGTAGAGAGGAGCCAAGAAACCACAACAAATCGACCGAAAACTAACAAATGCAAAAAAAATTTGAATAAGGACAAAACCAAAAAAACCAAAAAAAAACCAAAAAACCAGTTTTTTCAAAATATGGACAATTTTTGCAAAAACCCAATGAGTGGAGAGAGAAATGAGAGCAATTAAACCGTGCTAGGAGAGAGAGGGGGCGGTTCTTAAGAACTTAAACGAACAAAGTCGACTGCCATTTCAATTTTCAACTAAAAGCAGTAATTTGACGGCTTATTTACCTATTTAGTCCCCAAATTATTCGTGAAATGTCAATTTGGTCCCCAATATAAAAATCGTGTCTATTGCATCCCCAATATTCACAATGTGTATTTAAGTGGTTCTCAGGTCTAACTCCGTCCATATTAATCGTCACATGCAGGGGTATATTTGGAATTTCATCTTTAAACAACCTTCACCCCCAAAGAACTTCAAACCCTAGCCCCATCCAAAGTCCACCTGCCGATTCATTTTGTTTCTTTTTGGATTCCAATCCCAGCAGCAAAATGCCCCAACTAAAATGTTTCAAATCTATAGGAATCGATTGTAATGTAGAAACCCAATTTCCTATTCGGATTACTGAAATTTTGTAGTGTAAATCTGATTATGAAGCTCCATTTTAATGGAGGTACGGCGTTCTTTGCCGACCGCAAAGTGAAGAAAAATGGCGTAGGTACTAGGTGGAGTTCTTTGCGAGGAGTCTTTCGGCTTCGTCCAGAATAAAAGCAAAACTCAATCGGACAAGTTTGAGCACTCACAGGGTTCTCAAGGGAATCAGATTCCTTAGCAAAACAAGGGAAAGGGCGGATGTGGATGAGATTTAGAATAAGGTGAATGCATAGGTAGGGTTTTTTTCTTTGTTGATGTTGGTTTTATATATCGGGGTGCTTGACTTGAAGGAGTTTGTTGTGGGGATATTCGATGCACAAGCTACACGAAGACTTGATAAAAAAAAAAAAAAAAAGAGGAAAAAAAGGCTACACAGGATGTCAGAAATTTGGGAAGATAACGAAAGAAGAGATTTATGATTTCTGGTTGCAGATTTGGATGAGGCTAGGGTTTTGAGGTTGGAAGATGGAGTTCTTTGGGGCTGATGGTGGTTTAAAGATGAAATTCCAAATATACCCCTGCATTTGACGATTAATATGGACGGAGTTAGACCTGAGGACCACTTAAATACACATTGTGAATATTGGGGATGCAATAGACACGATTTTTATATTGGGGACCAAATTGACATTTCGCGAATAATTTGGAGACTAAAAAGGTAAATAAGCCGTAATTTGACCTTGCGCTTACTAGTATTCAGCAGTTTGTAATATCAGGACCATTTGCCAGGAAAAATAGTAACTAATAACTATCGGATTTTTTTGCAGCGACTCCTCCGCATTTCCCGTAGTTCGAGAGCGAATATGAAAAAAAGTGAAAATTGGCAAGCAAATACAAGACTGGCCAAGATTGCTACAAACGGGAGAGTTTTCATGCAAAGAATCATCCCAAGTTTTCACCCATAAAACTACTTATGCTAGAGAGACGAGGAGAAAAACTTGTATGCCAAACAGGTACCGCCACGTGGTACCCGTTGGCGCATCCAAGACGAGCTGTTCAAACATGATTTGGACGGTCCAGATTTAAAGATGACATTTTTGTAAATTTTGGAGGCAAATATAACCTCACAAATCTGGACCATAGAAAAAACATATTTGAAAGGCTCAATGCGTCAACGGGTACCGCATGGCAGTACCCTCTCCGCATACATGTTTTTCTCAGAGAAGAGACATTGCTCCCCAATTCTCGATCCCTTGGACACCAAGAAGGAAAAAAACAGAACAAAATATGTAGTATAGTAGATTAATAAAACAGCAGGCGCAAAATTTACAAACACAGAAGGGCCACCATAACAATCCAAGACATTCAGGAACCTATGAAGCACGGGTACTTCTAAAATCTTGGCACTCATACACGTAACGTACCGGGTACGGGTACTTGCCATGGTACTTGTAGTGGGTTGAAATAATTAAACCCAACGCAATTCAACCCAATCCACACAGAAGACCATAGGCAGGCCCAATCACTGCCCACACCCCATGTTCCAAAATGTTCTGGGATCACCTTCAGATTGCATACCATGCAAGTAATTCATTATCCACATGTCATACATCTTTCATGTAGGATGATCTCAGAAAGCACCTAAGTGTTACATTTGCATGATGCAGGTAAACTATAGCTATAAAGAAGCAGGCAAATCGCTGTTAGGTTAAAATAGAACCTACCTCGGAAAACACGTCATTCATCTCAGCACATGAGCGCCAATCTGTGATCAACACGTGGTTGGGCCATACCGAACAACTGCAGTATGGTATCCATAAATCGTACGGGCTGAACACGTGGCATGGGTCTCCCTTCAACGCTTCTCACGGTCGTACATTGTACCTCCAGGTTGGGATCACCGTAGTACGGTTCAGACACGTGGCATCTCAAATCAACATACATGCGTCCCCGAGATCAGCCCGGCCAATACACAGTGCCCGTGGACCATCGTGCGAGCCATTTCAACAGGAACTGGGAATCGAATGCTGATTGTCGGGCAAAAAATGTCGGCAACGTCACCGAGTCACGAGGCTGGCACACAAGATCCTATAAATTCTACAATGATAAACCCAAGCAGGTATGTCATTTCTTCCTCCTCAAAGTTCTCTCTTTCCCTTCTCAACCCAGGAACTGACTTAGTAATCGGACTGCCTTCTGGTCGACTTTGACCAGTCAGGCACTAACGTGGTTCAAGAAATCCAAAATTTGTGCTTCGCATTACCATCATCTGAGGTAAAATATTTCTTACTGCTTATCTTAAACAAATAAGTAAGTGAACCAGGACCACATAGAACAAGTAGAAATCACATATTGCGTGAAACAGGTAGAGAACTCGTTTATATTCAGTTGTTTATGTTCGGTAATTCATGCATCTTAAAGGCACCTAAAACATTTAAGACAGTATTAATTCCACATTACCACCACGTACATTGGCTCCAAATACTTAAAAACAATTTTGACACCTTCGAAACAGAGATAACTCCAGCCCTTCAGCCACAGCAGGAACCACAGGCAGGAAGGGAACCTGTTATTTAAGCAAAGATTTAAACTTCTGCGTAGATAGTAAGGAAAATGATAAAACGCATCCAGAAAAGAAAACAAGGACTCACTGTGATCAATCCCTCGAACATTGTCTAATCCACGGGGTGGACCACGTGGTCCACCACTATATGGGCCGCTTCCAGGACCCCCTGGACCCCCACCATCCCATTTCTTCCCAGCTTTGCCTTTTTTATACGCATCTGACTTTTCCATCTGAAAGAAGTAGGAGGAACAAAGGTGATAGAAGATAAGTGATTGACATCCGAACTGCAAAAGAAAAGTAACACTACATCAACTTACCGAAAACATTGTTGCAAAAAACACGCCAATGATGTTAACAATGGCCCAGAAGAAATCAGTGATCGTTTTCAACCTCCATATTGACCGCTTCGATTTTACCACGCCTGAGATAAATGAAACAAACAAATATGTTTGAAGACCAAAACATAAACCTGTAGGAAATCTAGAAAATGGCAGCCAAAATAACTGATCTTGACCCAGTGGGCACGAGCAAAATGCCAGGACAAAAAAAAAATGCTGAACCCTATTTAGTTGGCATAGCCAATCATGATAAACACTCCATACTGTAAAAACTGTCAATTCTAGAAAAGGCCTGATGTCCAAGGAAACAATCCTCACCATGAAGTTGAAAACATGATAAAAAAATGACTATAAGAAAACATGTAAGTTGAAAACAATTTCCTAACAGGAAACAAAAAACGAGCAAAACTGTATAACATAAGAAACACCTCCCTCCCTCAGTCCCTCCTTTCAGAACCCATAACAAAAAAGCAAGCAAAAGCCATATAACGAAGCTTGCTCTCAGATTTGGTACATAACTTTTAGGAATGTGAACGTGCTAAGGTTCCACCATATGGGTCGTCTTGAAGGAATAAAATCTCGTTAATTTTGCATAAGAGGAACAGACCTCATTTTGGAGCTTTTAGAAACACCTTTTAAATAGGCTAGAAAGTTTTGTTAGTTGCTTGTATCACTAGAACAAGAGGGGGTGCAATCCCTGGATCTTCAAATTTCGCGACATGATTGATCGTTTGAACACATAGTGTAGTTGGTATCTAGGTGGTCGGCATCTTTGCATACGAACCGGAAACCCTTTTATGCCTTGGTTTCTAATATACTTCTACTTTTAAGAAAAAAAGAGGAAAGATTTTAGCATAAAATCCAACAAATATTGATGCTCGAGCAGCCTCCAAGCGCAGCATCTCCACATTTCCAATTACACGTGCCACACTAATACAGCACCAGCCTTTGAGTGGCCTTCATAAATACAATTCTGCATGTCAACTGTAATGGCCATCCCTCAAAAAGCCTTTGAGCTGTCTCAGAGTCAGCCCTGGCCCTGGGCATAGCCCCAGTAGGCCAATGCCTCCAAATACAGCCCAATTTTAGGGCCCCCACGTATATAAGTTTGTATATTAGGTTAGGATAAAAAGGCCCAATGACTTTCACTCAACAATGTTAGGGCCTTAATAGTGGTACATGGCAATGCATGGTGGTAGCACTTTTTGTATATGGGATTATGACTTTTTGTGTAAGGGATCATTTATATTTTGGTATATGGAAGCAGTTTGGAACTTTGTATATGGGATTACTTCTAGACTTCTAGTATATGGCTTTTTGTGCCTAGGCCTAGCCAGTTCGGAACTTTCTTTAGAACTTATATATGTGGGATGTTGATCCTTGTTGCCAAGGGCGGAGCTACCATGGGTCAAGTGGAGTCACTTGACCCCACTGATCTCCACATTTTACCCATTAAATTGGCGAAAATATTATTAAAATTTGTGAATTTGACCCCATAATTTTAATGAAATTCCGCAAATATGAAGAATCACCTCAAAACTATGAATTTGCACTCTTTCTAACCCTAGAATTTCACTTACCATCAGTCAAGAAGTGTGGATAATACTCGTCGAATGCTAAAGAGGTTAGAATTTCAGTACACATTTTTCAAGTAAGAACACACATTTGCACACTTCATGTATTCAACTTTTGATTAGCAAATAAGAACATCATCAAATATACATCTGATTAATAATGACCTCGCTGCCATAAATTCCTGGCCCTACCCCTGTTTGTTGCAGTAATAATCTTGTTCACTCTTCCTATAGAAACAATATGAAGGGCCTCAAATTTATAATCTGGTTGGGGCCTTGAGAAACTTAGGGTCGGGCCTAGGGATGGGCATGTGGAGGGTAGGGGGTGGATACCACTACCTCCATCCCCAATCTCCAAACCCATATCAATCCTCATCCCCTCCCCAATCCCCACTGGGGATTTTTTTTAACCTCCATCCCCGCCTGAATGCGGGGAACGGGGATCCCCACGGGGAATCGGGGATCCAAAAGTTCATTCAATCTATTAAAGTGAATACCAAAGAAATTGTATTAAAATCCAAAGCTAATGACAAAAGTGGTTCCCAAAGATAATTAAAATGTACCAAGTCACTCAAAATTGCTACCGTTGTTCTTGTTCTTGTTCTTTTTTGTTTTTGGTTTTTGGGTAGATTAAAATTTCACTCAAAAGTGCCTCATAAAACATAAGTAAAGGAGAAAATTTTCCTTATACAACCAACCAACAAGTTATAAGTTATAAACTTATCTGGGAAAAAAAAACTTATAAACTTATAATATAATAATTAATATACCTATATATATGAACATGGATACAGGGAGGGGCGGGGCGAGGAGGAGAACGGGGAGGGGCAGGGATTGGGGAGGGGACTGACTATCCCATCCCCTACCCGATCCCCGAATTTTTTTAAAAAAAATCCCCATACCCTACCCGATCTCCAAAAAAATCCCCGAATCCCCTACCCATTAGGGGAGGGGACGGGTTGGATCGGGGTGGGTCGGCCGAGATGGCCATCCCTAGCCAGGCCTACTTAGAGTAGACAATATTGGGTTGTGCAGTTAAACACTCTTTTGAGCAGTACAAAGCCAAATGTACTATGGACTGAAATGCGAGATATCAAATACGATTAAACCAAAAAGGATATGTCATATGCTCTACCTACTAGAATGATGCAATTTGCCAAATATGAAACCCTTAGCGCCCAGAGTGATGACTATGCAGACTCGGATGAACATCAATGAAACAAAGACACTTATACTATAGCACATAAAATCCAACCCAAGTGTGTTTTGTTTCTACATGCAAGCATGGTTTCAGCGTTGCTTCATTATCTTCAATTCCCCTTCTTGGTATCTTTCATAATAAAATTCCCTCTTGTTAGTGGCTCCATAGAACAAGATATACAAATAACCAGAGACTTCCACACGAGTGCCAAGTGCCAACATAAAGGGAACTAAGGAAGAAGAAAAATATTGTACAAAGTAAAAAAAAAATGAAACAATGAAATAGAGAGAAAATGATGGAAATTGGCCAAGAATAGCCAGCACCAACTTTAGCTGAAAGGCGCCAAAATTAATTTCATTTTAATATATTTCCTTGCCCCATTCTAGAACACACAAGTCAGACTTCATAGTCATACTTGAGTAGGTCGTATCCAAAATCTAATCATAACACAAGCTCATAGCAACAAGAAACAATCAAGATAAGCCCGACAGTATAAAGCTTGCATTCATCTCTCTAAGTGGAAAGTCTCCAACTCGCCTTTGCACTCATTCATTGTTACTTAATTATTTCAATCGAATGGAACGACATCCAATTGTGCTATGGCTTATCAGCAATTCCCAATGTTATTAATACTGGAGTAACCTTTCGCATTTCGTAAGTCCAAGCGCTAGGCCATTAAGGCTTGTGCCTCAGGCCTCAATTTTGAGTGTGGTAGATCAAAGAGTGGAGGTTCCCTCTAACGGAAGAGGAAGTAATAGGGAAAAAGAGGTGGTGCTGGCAGTAGTACAGAGAGGCAAGAGGGAAGAGCCAGAGACAATGCCAGCCTGACCAAAAGAGGGTGCGATGAGTGAACAATGAAGACCATGTTGCCCGCGAGATTCGACAATCAGATACAACATCGATATAGAGCAGAAGTAGCATCAGGTTTCAAACGGTGTGGGATAGGAGTTTGGACATGGTCGGAAACAGTGAGTGGGGAGGAGAAAATCATGTGAGGTTATATCTTCAGGGATGAGGTAATAAAGATTTGATGCGGAGTTGGCATCAGTGAAGGTAAGGAGAAAGCCGGTGGGGATGCAAGATTTAGACTTCAAGTGTAGGAGTCGGCATCTACGGTAAAAGGGAGAGTTGGGTGGAAGGATCACTGTCAAATAGGCCAATGAGACCTTGGACGAGGATACGGCAGAAGTGACTGATGCGTTGGCGATGGCATATTCAAGGAAGTCACATGGTGACCAAAGAGCCATCAGTAATCATGGTTCAGCAGGTGTCAACACTCTAGGGGTTCACGGATGGCTATGGGAAAGATGTCGCCCATCAATATGGAAAAGCGTTGGCTCTACTAATGGCTAAACATATTAGAGTGGCATGTCTGGAAAAAACAAAGTGAGCAGTCCTCTGGAGGGCAAAGCAAGTGGCAAGGCCGGCAGAGAAGATTGTATGGCGAGTGGACTAAGCGGAAGTTCCAAGGGTTTTTTCTCCTGGTTCTGATACCATGTTGACTATAGGGAAAAGAAAAGGATTACATTGAGATTGATAGGGCCCATACAGAACTCACACACGAGAGCCCTATTATAGGGTTGCAAAGAGTGCTAACAAAGTAACAAGAAATTTAGCCTAGAATGGTGAAGAATAAATTTATAGTACGAGCATAGCAAAATCAAAATTTGGTGGCGATTTTAGTCAGTAAACCTTAACTAACTAGGCGCAGCCCAGCTGGTCACCTTTGTATGCTCTATCTGGGGCTCTAGGACGTAGGTACATAGGCGTATGAATTGCTACATTGTTCTTTCCCCTGATCAGGCTTTTCCTTTGGTGGTCTATTTCTTCTCACTATGGAGTTATTTATTGTCTTGGTTTGGCTGTTGCACTTGATTTAGTCATTGCAACTTTGCGATAGTGAACTCTTGCATAATTGATTTAAGAGTCTTGTTGGCATAATTCTCTGATAATTATTACTGCTGACCAACAGATTGACAAAAAAAAAAAAACATCTCATGAAAATTCTCTCTTCTTTGAACTTCCCAAAAAATAAAAATCAAATAAAAAGCAAAACTTGCCCAATTGAAGGGTTAACGAATCTCGGTAATGTTATCCACGGTCCTCATTATACACCATAAAGAAATTTTCCATCGGAAAATCAAACCCTAGTTTCGACTAATTGGAAGCCGATTACCGATCAGTTTTTAAATCAATCTACCAACAACAAACCTATTACTGGGAAATCGATTACTGCTAGATTGAGAGAGAGAGAGAGAGAGAGAGAGAGAGAGAGAGAGAGAGAGATACCTCGCTCAACGTAAGCCATTGGAGGGCTTCGCTTCCAGGTCTTCTTCGGTCTTCTCGATCTCTCGGCGATATTTGCGTTAATGTCAAGGGCCACCGCGTTGCTGCTAATAAAGGGGGTCGTGATCTACTACGAGCGTGTCTGCATTTAGTGGTACGCCGTAAATACGTAAAGCTGATTTGGACATTTATAACCGTCCAAAAACGAGATTCGTTCATTAAATTATCTACTGTATGGTCATTTTTCATTCTAATTGTATGGAATCTTTCTATGGTGCCCCAATGTGGTATTAGGGTACCGGTGCCCCACTAAATTTGGACCATTGGATCTAAAATAAATGAATCTCAGCCATTGGATCCCAAAAAGTAAGTGGTTTTGCTAAAAAAACGAGGTGGTTTTGCTGTTTTCCCGCTAAAAAACTCGCATTTTACTTACCATGAAAACTAGAAATATATACCATCAAATAAGCTAAATGTTGCCACATAATAAGGCAACACTTACCACGCAAGAAGGGAATAATTACCACAAAATAAAGCGACTGGTCAATCCGGTAGCAAGTCACCATTTTGAGCGGAAAAATTCTTACTTTTTGGGGTGTTATAACACCACACCATTTTTTACTTTTTCCAGTCCAAATTTTGTCCTTTAGCTAAGCTTTTTTTATAGTGGGCAACATGAAAAAATGAGGCAAAAAAGGCTTTAGTTAAATTTTTTAATTTGTGTAAGTATATTTCTTAGAACAATTTTTTGAAATAAAAATATTTGTATAATAATAATAATAATAATAATAATAATAATAATAATAATAATAATAATAATAATAATAATAATATTTGTATAATAATAATAATAATAATAATATTTGTATAATAATAATAATAATAATAATATTTGTATTATTATTATTATAATCTCTAAATTACATTAAAATAATTTTAAAAATTTAACTTTAAATAATTATTAAATATATGATGACCATGTGAAAAAAGGATATTCATTTATTACTTTTGTTAATTTGCAAAAATAATTTTTATTTAAACACACGCTCCAATAATTGTAATAAAAATGTTGAATGAAAAATGATAAATCAATAAGTAATAAATATTAAATAATTTAGTAGGACATTCCACTGAATTAAGATAAAGTGTTTAATACAATTAGATTTAAATGCAAAACAAGAAATTAAATTTACTTTTGAAATTGATTAACGTGATATTGTAATGATTAATAGTTACAATTAACATTGGGTAGTGCTCGATTGACGATTAATCACAATTATCGGTTATAGTCAGAGTCATTCGACTAAGAGTTTAAGTGATTGATCAAACAATTTTAAAATTAATCAATATAATATAAGTTGCAAATCTAACATCTCACAACTAATAATCAATGATAAATAGGGATGATTGAGCGAATATTAATACAATTGACTAAAATGAATTGGTTAGTATAAGTTGGTATTATCAGTGTTACTACTAAATGTAGTAGTTAACAGTAGTGTTGGTTGAGAGTGATGAATGAGTGATTGATACAATTGGTTAATGTAGTAGTTAATCAAATTTGGCTAAAATGAATTGGTTAATTTAGGTTGATATTATCAACATTATTACTTAATGTACTACTTCACAGTAGTGTTGGTTGACAAGGATCAATGAGTGATTGATACAATTGACTAATGTAATAGTAACTACTAACTATTGATCCATAATCCCCCATTCAATATATTATTTAGTTTCATTAATTATTAAAGATAAATATGTTTCAAGTGCAAGATAATACAAATTAAGTACAACTAAGAGACATTAAATATATCGGTAGTTATGTTCCCAACTACCCTTATTATAGTGCATTTATGTTACATAAATGTATATCTACCCGTCATTAATGCCATACTTACCATAGAATAAGGCTATCAATACCACGCCATCTGATCTTTTTTACCACCATAACAAGTCATATGTTGTGTGAACATACTACGGTTTCTACTAGTACTTACCTTTTGTAAAGGAAAGAGTTACTACGTATTCAAACATTTTATAAAAGTACAACAAGTCTGAATTGTTGCTTACCTACCACACATTGTGCTATGAATGGAATTAAATTTCTCCTACCTACCTTAAACTACTCAAAATTATTCTCAATCAGATTGTAGTAAGTTTTTTCAACTATTCAATACATTTTCCTTCTTGTCTCACAAGAAAGCTTAAATCTTCATTCAAAAAGCTATGGAAATTTGAAGAACAACAAATTGAAGAGTTTATCCAAGTAAGTTTCTCCACAATAAGAAAGCTTCGATCCTAGATCTTGGTCTCAAATGATACATTTGGCATTTTAATGTAGGCATTTTTTAAGTTTGACAAATATGAGATGCATTTTTTTCAAATGATACGTTAATAATTTGTTAAGGTCATACTTACCATATTGTATGAAAATATCTACCATTAGATAGGAATATAGTTACCGGTAATGGTGTTACCAAACTGTATGAATTTTTTTCTCCTATTCGAGGTCATATTTACCACTACCTATTCCGTTTTTACCAGATTTTGAAATATGGATGATAATGAAGTGATAGACATTGGTGACAACTCTAGCAATGATGATGCATATGATTTTAGTCGGTTAGATGAATCAACAGAAGAAGACGATGATGATAGATACGATGTTAGTCGGTTGAATGAATTAACGGAAGATGCATGTGTATAAAATGAAATTTGATTTTCCGGAGGATGGAGAATGATTTTATAATGCATATGCCAAACTACATGTGCTTTGGAGATGTGCTACTATTTGATGTCACTTATCGGACAAATGCATATGGTAGTAACTTGGAAATTGTGGATCCTTTATCATGCAAGTTGATCTGTATTTCCAAAGCAGTGTTCTAAAAGTCGCTAGTCGGTCCCAGGTCGGTAGGCTGCCGACTAGCGACTAGGGGATTAATCGGCTAGTCGGATTTTCATGTTTTTAATAATATATATATATATATATATATATATATATATATATATATAGAGAGAGAGAGAGAGAGAGAGATCTTTAAACGGGATCCGGGAATCCAGACCTCCATGATTCGAGCATTTTTTTTGACGATCTGAGCCGTCCAATGTGTTCAGAAGATGTTTTCAAGGGTCCATGCAGGAAATCTTCAAAAAAAAATACTGGGAAGGGCTTGATCCAAGCAGTTTTCGCAAAACTGTAAAATATACAATTTTTGCGAAAAACTGCTTGGATCAAACCCTTCCCAGTATTTTTTTTTGAAGATTTCCCGCGTGGACCCTTGAAAACACCTTCTAAACACATTGGCGGCTTGGATTTTCCAAAAACAATTTGCAAAACAAAAAAAATACATTTTTTCTTAAATCCGGGAGGTCCGGATAGGAAAATAAGAAAAAAATGATTTTTTTTGTGTTGAAAATTATTTTTGGAAAATCTGAGCCGTCCAATGTGTTCAGAAGGTGTTTTCAAGGGTCTACGCAAGAAATCTTTAAAAAACAATACCGGGAAGGGCTTGATCTAAGTAGTTTTCGCAAAAACTGTAAATATAAAGTTTTTGCGAAAACTGTTTGGATCAAACCCTTCCCGGTATTTTTTTTTGAAGATTTCCCGCGTGGACCCTTGAAAACACCTTCTGAACACATTGGACGGATCGGATCGTCAAAAAAATGTTTGGATCATGGAGGTCCGGATTAGAAGGGGACCATATATATATATATATATATGAAACCCCTTCCTATCCAAGCCACTATTTACGGACCTAACGTCCATACCTCCACCTTCCCAATTTTTTTTTGAAAATCCGAACCGTTAGATGTGTTTAAAACGTGTTTTTAAGGTCCAACGCGAAGATTTGGCAAAAAAGAATACCCGGAAGGGCTTGATCGGGGAAGTTTTTCACAAAAACACTAATAAAAACTGCCCCGATCAAGCCCTTCCGGGTATTTTTTTTTTCCAAATCTTCGCGTTGGACCTTAAAAACACGTTTCAAACACATCTAACGGTTCAGATTTTCAAAAAAAATTGGGAAGGTGGAGGTCCGGACGTTTTAAAATCCGGGAGTTTGGATTGGAAGTTTTTGTATATATATATATATATATATATAGGATAATGATCCGTTAAGGGATCCCTTAACCAAAAAACCGTGCGGACCACCCCCTTTTTCACCTTTCCAAGCCAAATTTTGACGATCCGAACCGCTCAATGTTTTTAAAATGCATTTTCCAAGGTCCACGTGGAAAATCTTCAAAAAAAAATACCCGGAAGGGCTTGATCCATACAGTTTTTGGTTACGGTAAAAACTGTCCATACAGTTTTCGGTAATTGTATGGATCAAGCCCTTCCGGATAATTTTTTTGGAAGATTTTCCGCGTGGACCTTGGAAAATGCATTTTAAAAACATTGAGCGGTTCGGATCGTCAAAATTTGGCTCGGAAAGGTGAAAAAGGGGGTGGTCCGCACGGTTTTTTTGGTTAAGGGATCATTATCCTATATATATATATTCTCCTTTCTCCTTCCTATGTTTTGATTTCTAAGAAAAATATATAGCTCCAAAAAAAATTTTGAATTATTGTTTTAAATTTTTAAAGTTGAATATATGAAATAACAAATAATTTATGAAGTAAATGGACATTGAATCTTTTGTATTGTTATCAAATAATTATTAATAAAGTCCACTCTAATTTGTTAGTCCATATGTACAAATATATTAGTAGCCCAAAAAAGGTAAATAGGCCCAATAAATGTGTAAAATAAAGAGGTCCATTATAAGTCCAAAGCCTAAAGAATGAAAAAAACCTAAGTAGCTGAATCAGTATTGTCGTTCTTTCTTCTTCAAGTTACGATGGAGCTGCAGCCATGGAAATCGACTTAAGATCATATCTAAATCTCTCTCTCTCTCTCTCTCTCTCTCTCTCTCTCTCTCTCTCTCTCTCTCTCTCTCTCTCTCTCTCTCTCTCTTTCTCCTTCTCCTTATTCTTCTTATTCTTCTTTCCGACTTGTTCCGATTTCATCCGACTGATCCAAATTTTTCCGACTTGTCGCTGACTAGATGCCAACTAAGTCACTGAGCGACTTTTCAAAATGACTACCCCTACATCGGGTCGGTGAGACCCCGACCTAGTCGTCGACTAGTCAGCCGACTAGGCCAACTTTTAGAACACTGTTCTAAAGTGCTACCAATATCCATAGTAACTATGTCCAGATTTCAGTAAGTAAATCCTCTATTAGTGGTAAGTACGTCCAGAATCTAGTAAAAACAGCCATATATCATATCATAAAACAGCCAGCCAGTAAGACATCATATTTCACAAAAGGCTACCAAGCCATATCAAGTTTACAAAAGGCTACCTAGCCATGTCAAGTCTACAAAAGGCTACAATGGTCTACAAAAGCAGCCATATATCATTTTAAGATACACAATAGTCGCAATGTCATCAACTCTTCCTTCCATCGCAATATTTGTCTTGAGCTTTCTTGATGAGAGATGTCCTCATCTTGTCATCCTTAAAGATAATCAACTCCAAAGCCAATTTCCCGTATAGATACCATCTTCTCCTCTTCTAAATTCTTGTTCTCCTTATGCATATGACACTGTTCTTGGTTGCGAACAAAAAATTACAAATCAAATTGAGTATCATTTATCTAGGGCCATTAAAACACAAAGCCCCAAGAAGACATACTAAAATTTGGAGGAGTGAAATTGTCTATACAGCGTTATATGGACTAAGAATAAGGCAAATGCACTTAAAGCTAGTTTGATTAAATTGGAATTTGTTAAGATTCTAGTGGGGCTAGAAGATCAAACTTCCAATATTAAAATGGGAGGCTTAAGCATATCGAGAAGTGTTCTACGTTACTCAAACCCTTAATTTGGTTTGTAGTATTTGGCATCATACAGTTACAGAATTTGGAGGAGTGAAATTGTCTATTTTGATTAGGCAACTAATATCACAAATTCACCACTTTAATTTAGAGCTTTATCAGGTTCTCATTGTTTACAAAGAGTGTATGGTTTGGTTTAGCACACTAGCCATTTTTACCAATCATCTATTAAAAATTAATTTCTTTCTCTTCCCCTATTTTTCGTTCTCCCTTTATCAATACAACTCAACTCCCACAGACTTTGGAACCAATAGATCAAATTGGTATACATTTCATGACTTCAACAAGTTAGTCCTTTCTTTACATTTTAAGACTTCAAGACAACATTTTGCTTCCCTATATGAGTGATTGCACAACATTGGAAGGTCCCGTTGTTCTGCAAATCCATCCCGGTTAAAACCCTAAAACGCTAATCATTAATTTTTCCAATCCATCCCACTGATTGAATAACATAAATGGAGTTCAATCACTAAAACTTCAAACCCCAAAATCTTCTTCACACTTAAAATCACCATAGGCTAGACAGCTATACAAATCCCCCCCTATTTTGTCTAAATCAAAATCAACCCAGAAATAGGAAGAAAAGAGGTTGTATAGCTGCTGTTGCTAGAAAGATTTATGGGACACGAACATACCGGAGAGCTTCGGAAGGGAGAGAGTGTCGGAGGGCAGAGAGCATCCACTGGAAGTTGTTTCCCCCTAGTGAGAAATTATAACTCGAATCTGTTGAAGTTTTTTCCGCTAAAATGATCGGAAAACTCTCTTTTGTCGGAGAGAAAAAAGCCGTCGACGAGATTTCTCCCTGTAATTCTTCATTATTCTTGTGGATCTTTAACAGCTAGAGAGAAAGAGAGGTCAAAACACAGAGAGGGTTTTGATACGATACCGACTATGGATGGCAGATACGCCACCACCTACTACTTCTACAGCTGGCATAAGCTCAGTGGTTACGAGGGGAATAAGGGGATGACACGTGCAAAGCTCTGGAGGGAAGATCACTTCTTGAAAGCGTTAGTTAGTTAGTTTGTTGTAACTGTTTGTACGCGTCCATTGCTTGTATTCAGTTTGGGAGTATAAGAAGGTAGCTATTGTAGGAGGAAAGGCATTCTGTAAAATCTGGAAAGTGTAACCAAGAGGACGAGAGTTCCCCTTTGGCAAAGTGGACGAGAGCTCCATTTTTCTATCCAATACAATTGTTTCTTCTTCATCTGATTTACTCCATTTTCTCTCTCAAGTCATTTCTACTGTAATTCTTGTTTGTTCTCATTTCCATTTCCACGAGAATTGCGGTGATTGTAACATTGGTATCAGAGCTATCCTTCCTCGGACTGTGACGATCACTGCGCACCATGGTTACTCGTGAAGATGTCTGGGAAATCAAGGCATTACTTTCGAAGATACTTGAAAAATGCGACGAAGTTCAAGAGAAATTCAGGGCGAGTCTTGATTACCTTGAATCATTCGTTGAGGAAACGAAACCTTCCGCCAGTAAGATAATCGATTGCGAAGACGCAGACATGGAAAATGGAGTTGCAAATGAAAAATTGCAAATGGAGTGCGCACAATCTATAGATGTGGAGTCTAGCTACTGGGCGAATAGCAAAGATTGCTCGGACAAGGTTGTGGTTTCGAAGAATCACTCCGCCTCAAACAGCCACCATTCTCTATTGCCGCGCCATCGCTCCGATCGGAAGTTTGATGACGGCAAGAAAGGGGTACCACGCCAGAAAATCAAGAACCATGGACATTGTGTATGTCAAAGGAAGCCTCGTACTGATGGTTGGGTAACCAACAATTTCCGAATTTGGCGTGAGGAAACAATCAAGATTGGGGATCCGAGTTATTCAGTCAAATGTATTCCTTCTCACTGGAGTTACAAGGTAACACTGGCAGGTATTTGGGATCCAGGTGGAATAATTCTTGAACCAAAACTTTTATTTTTTGGCTCCAATAATCCTTTGAGGTTGTTCTCTAGTGTTTCAATTCTTGAAAGTGCCACGTGCGTTGAAAGGGGTATGAAATATATGTCTTATGAATTGGTTCATTGGGATTGTGTAAGCAAGGTGTTTGATAAAATTACTGATACACATTGGCTGACTCAAATGGTGATTGCTTTTGCTAAAGTTGATGGTGTTAGCTTGAAGGGAGTTTTTTGTAAATTCGGAGCTATACTTTCTTGCGAAGTGACTACAGAGCAGAGGAAGAACAAATATTTTGGATTTGTCAATTTCATGCCGGATGAAGAAGCTAGGAATGCAATGGAGGCCTTGAATGTTAAAATGACCCATAAGAAAGCCAAAAGAGAAGAGCTTCTCAAATGTGAGTGCATAGAGACAATTAGTTGTCCTACTAAAAATTCAGAGGTTTCAAATACATGTGTGATGAATCTTGATGCATCTACAACTGATTGGAAACCTGAACAACCTTTGTTCATTTTTGGAAGGATAATTTCCACAAGTGGGAAGTGTTATAATGCTGGGATAAGAAAAGATTTTGGCCAACAAGTGACTGATGGCAACAAGTTCAAAGTCATCTCTCCCATATCAAACAAATTCAAAATGGGGTATTTTATAAAGGATAAGGAGATTACAAATGAAGATGCTGAAGATGAGTTGCGACAGGGGTTTGAGAAGGCTACAATGGTAGATCCCGACGAATTAGTGGGAGAGAAGGAGTGCTCAAAGATGATTCTGTGGACAGAGAAGCCCAAATATCATCTGAAACTGTTTGTTGTTGGTATGCGTGTTCATGATTTCTGGGTTCACCAAGGCAACTCCAATACGGAGTCGAATGCAATTCATACAGTGCTTGGTGAAATTACCTATCCAAATTCAGCCACTGCAGTTAGAATTGTGACTGCTTGTACCAAATCTGGTGGTGTTCTTTGCCTTGTTCTTATTCACAATGAAGATCCTATTATTTCTGAAGTTTGTCTCCACAGTGTGTTGGAATATAATCGAAAGAAAAGGCCCAGGTCAATTATTCATTTTTCAGGCGCCAGTGACATATGGACAATTGTTGGATATATTCCTTTCTTGATGGATCGAACAGTGAAAGTCCATAAAAGAGGAGAAGAGCAAACCATTGTAAGGAGACGGGATCCGGATGTGATTACGGTTGTTTGTGTCTGCACAATTTGGGGTCTAGGTGGAATTGATTCTAAGTGCAAGATAGGCTTTATGCCATTGGTATGGTATTGTTGGTTACTAGCAACTGGGATGAGGGCAAAGACAACAGAATCTACATTTGAAGCTTACACACCTTGTGCAACTGGTTATCCGTTGGATACCGATTCTGTACTAAGTTTTCATTCCCAGTTTGTGGGGTCTTTGCATATACTGATTTTGGCAACCTATATGGGATTTAGAAGTCTAGATGTTCACATTGAGGGCAACTTATTTCAGCTACCTAGTGGTTTGCAGAGCCTGAGCTCATTGCCATGAATGCAACTCTTTACTGAATTTGGGGGTCATTGAGGTGACATTAGCATCACCTCGCTCGGCTATTTTTTTGATTTATTGTTTGGTCCTCTTTCTTGTTTACATTTGGGCCTTGAGGACAAGGCCTTCTTAAGGGGGGTGGAATGATACGATACCGACTATGGATGGCAGATACGCCACCACCTACTACTTCTACAGCTGGCATAAGCTCAGTGGTTACGAGGGGAATAAGGGGATGACACGTGCAAAGCTCTGGAGGGAAGATCACTTCTTGAAAGCGTTAGTTAGTTAGTTTGTTGTAACTGTTTGTACGCGTCCATTGCTTGTATTCAGTTTGGGAGTATAAGAAGGTAGCTATTGTAGGAGGAAAGGCATTCTGTAAAATCTGGAAAGTGTAACCAAGAGGACGAGAGTTCCCCTTTGGCAAAGTGGACGAGAGCTCCATTTTTCTATCCAATACAATTGTTTCTTCTTCATCTGATTTACACCATTTTCTCTCTCAAGTCATTTCTACTGTAATTCTTGTTTGTTCTCATTTCCATTTCCACGAGAATTGCGGTGATTGTAACAGGTTTTGCAAGAGAGAGGGTTGAAATCATTGGGTTCCATTGTTTTACAGCAGTTTAGAAGGTTTTGCAAGCTTGAGAGGCGTGAAAGAGAGATGGTGAAATGCCAATATTTTTTTAGGTCTTTCAAAAATTTCAAATCGGCTTACCCAGTGATAGGAGAGAGAGAGTGGAGTGGCTGATTGACGGCTAGGATTGACTTAGGAAGATCCAATGACCCAGAGAAATTGGGGGCATCGGTGCCCCAATACCACTTTGGGGCACCACAGCCGGACCCATTAGTATGGGCACTATAAATTACGAGTTGATGGTTATTGATGTTGCGATAGAGGCTTCCGTCTTGCAGCGTGAGAAATAAATGGGAGTTTCAGACTTGCGTGTCTAGATTATTATTTTGTTCACTCAACCTAAAAAGTAGGTGAATATTACTCAAAAGTGAAAACTTCTTGAAGGAAGTTCTTTTTTTTTTTGGTAAATGAATCGAAGCCTTTAACTGCTCATTCAGACTTTTAATTATTGTTAAATGGGGTAGTTAATTAGCCATCATGTACAAATAAATAGTTATGATTCCATCCTAATGGTTTTGAATAGTTATGATCTCATCCTGACTTTTAAAGAATACTAAAAAACCCTTACAAATTATTTTGGCTCTTTGTATTTCCTATATTATAGTAACAAATTTTGAAAAGTCAATGGTCCCAAAAACCATCCCACAAAGTTGTTCCACGTTTAATACTCAAACTGACCTAAAAAAATAGGCAGTTTCATAACCTTTTCACCTTATTTTTGGGTGGACGGTTTAGAATATTTTTCATCCCAAAATCTATCCCTCCAAAATCCCTAGTATTACGGTGAAAAATCTCCCATTACCCTATTCTTCTCATCCCACCATCCACAACAACCAGATAATCCTCATCCCAAAATCCAACCCTCCTCAATCCCTAATTTTACGGTGAAGATTTTCCCCTTACCCAAGTCGTCCCATCCCACCATCCCACTTTCACAGAGATTTCGGCAACCGCACCATCCCATTTACCAGGTTCGGTCTGACGCCGAAGAACAACACCGAAGAAAACCCCTAACCAGTGTACGCCACAATCGTTCCAGACATGGCTCGTAAGTTTTTTTCCCCAATCCACAATCGTCCATGTTTTATTGCGATGTTCGAATGGCAGTCTTATTTCTGTAAAAATCGATTGTAACGGCGTTTCGGCTATGGGTTTTTTAAAATAACTTCAAGGTCGAGAGTGTTCTAGGGTTTTTGAAGGTAAAGAGTAGATGATAAATCTTTAGGGTTATGACCCCATTCTCTATTTAATTTGGACCGAAAAATTAGGGATTTTGAGAACATGGGTTATTAATCTCCTAATGTTTGATGTACATGCTTGATTTGATTTTCCTTGGAACATGTAGGATCATGGATTACTGGATTACCATGGTTAAGGGCATTGATAGTTTTGGTATGGTGAATCGATGAACCATATCCACTGTTTGGAAAAACCATTCTTCAAAATCAATAGATTATTTGACATTGATTTACCTTTTATGGTCAACAAATGAATGAAGATCGATCCTAGGCCTGTGGAAAATTAGAACAGAAACATGGATTATAGATCCTTAAAGGATTATAAACATGGTTTATAGGTTGTCCATTTTAATGGATTGCTTAATGTGTGTTGATATTCTGGCCTTAGGAATTGGGATACATGTTTATTATTTGCATTAGTACCCCAATGTCCATCAAACATGATGAACCAGTAAAACATCGTCAAAAGATTGGGATTATTGATCGAATAACGGTAACTAAAGATTCCAAAATCTTTTATCCGATGACTACATTTGTGTATCAAAAATCGGAATAAGTTAATGGAGAACCCTGATGTTATCCTAAATTGCATCTATTTATACCAAACGTGCCCTAAGTCGAAATCAAATCCTTTGTACCAGTTTAATAGAAGACTTTATGTGAAGACTTTATGTCGAAATCAAATCCTCCGGCCGGTTCACCTGGCGATTTTTGCTCACAGCAGTATACTGTGAGTATCTAAACATGTTCGTCCAAAAACAGCTCCAAACAGGCTGATAGGCTCGTCGCGGCTGGTTTGTAAAACTATACTCATGAGGGTAAACGAAACAGATGTCCCATTTTCTATCCACCGAGCTAAACCAAAACTTACATGACTTGAGTCCAGGTTGACCTAATTACAAGTCAAAATTAAAATATTATTTCCACCACCGGCGGAAACATTTGTTTCCTCCAAATCAATCACAGATGTTCGTGTGATTGTGTACTCAATGTGATTGTGTACTACACAATCACATGGGCCGCTGTGATTGATTTGGAGGAAACATTTATTCCCGTTGTCGGCGGAAGTAACTTGTTCCCTTTTTGAAATTATGACAACCAAAATTCAGAAATTTTCTCCCCTACGCGACATTACCGCTTTTCCAATCAAACAAACAAACCAAGCCCGGAGTTTTCCAATATTGGATTTGAGTAAAAAGTTATGCACTGTCGTTCAGAAAGAAGAGACTTTTTGGCTACGTAACAAATTTCGTCAAAATGCTGCTTTTCTTGCTGAATTGAAATGTGTCCTTTCGCCTGGAATTTTCCAACATTGGATTATGACCTCAAACCACCAAAAGTACGCATTTCAATTCAGCAAATTAATGTTACAGCTAATACCCCTGTACAGCTCATTCAATGTGCAATTGAGACATTTTGTTTTGTTTAATAGAAGACTTTATGTGAGGACCGTTGTAGCACAATGAGTTGATATTCACAAAATACGAATTTCATTTGATTCCCTCGTAACACAATGAGTCGATATTTTCTCAATGCCCACATCTACTTGTCAATAAAGGAGGCTCCTACGAAATAGCGTGATCAGATTCATGTAAGGTTGTTGGAAACTCGGTTTCAAAATTACTAGAAATAAAGACAAAACAGAAATTATGAATAATCAGAAAACGTACCCGGCCAATTTCAGTACACCGGAAATTGGCGAGAGACGATTCGAGTCGAGGCGAGTATCAAAATACCCTGTCCTTAAGGAAAATTCGCCCGCGAACCAAAAAACCGTGCAGAACTCTCAAAAGTTTAGATGCAGGAAGTGCAAAATGTATGCAAATGAAAACGTGAATGAATGAGGAAGAGGAGGGTCATATTTACAGATAAACAGACACCCGAACGGAAAGTTACGGAACGATAAGGTGCACGGCTGAAAGGGTAAATGTGGTTGAAAGGGTAAATGTTTTTCAAGTTGAAGATTTGTGGTTGGTATTTATATAGGAGTACTATTTTTGACGCACTAATTGGAGTCAGGGGCACGGCTCCTTGGGTCCATCAATACTGAAGCGTGAGTTTAAGATACCTAATTAGCTAACTAATTCATTTATTATGGAAAATTATGCGGTAATTGATATTCACACCCCCCAAATTAATAGCCACACCCCCTTTCTTGTCTTTTAGTGAAGTTTTTACACATAAAAACTTCACTAAAAGACAAGAAAGGGGGTTTGGCTAACAATTTGGGGGGTGTAGAAATCACTCCCCAAATTATGCCCCTAAATACAAGAACAAAATAAATGTCACCATGTAAATGCCTCACCCCGTCCTCGTACCACCACAATGCCACCTAGCTTCATTATCACCTCAACGTATAAACAATCTAAACATTTTCTTTTCTAGCATGGACGACAAACTCGATAAGCCGCACAAAATGAAAGGTTGGACTCACACTATCCCTTGGGATTATTGATCGAATAACGGTAACTAAAGATTCCAAAATCTTTTATCCGATGACTACATTTGTGCATAAAAAATCAAAATAAATTAATAGAGAACCTTAATGTTATCCCAAATTGCGTCTATTTATACCAAACGTGCCCTAAGTCGAAATCAAATCCTCTGTACCAGTTTTTCTGTGTACATATATGCTCCTGTACATTTCTAACTGGTAAATTACATAGCAATTTTACTTACACCAAAAAATAAAAACACGTTCTAACGGCTCAAAACACCATGGACACCCGAGAATAGAGGATTCCCAATATAGAGGAACTGGCATGCCCTAAGTCACAACAAACTTCAAAGGTAATATCTACCTTTCATGTCGATATCCCATCTTCATTTTTGTCATGAACAAGAAACTCAATAAGCCACACAAAATGAAAGGTTGGAATCACGATAATCGGCCAATCAGGAAAATATGAGATACTGCCACGTGGTTTCAAGACATCTCATGCTAATATTACACATTGATGTGGGTCTCTTGCTACATAGTCAATAAGTGACCGTTGTCTTTTTTGATTACTTTGGATTTTTTTTATTCCTCTAATCGAGCCGTACAATATTATCTCCTATCTAGCTTTTTATTATATCTATACACACACACGAAAAGCTACATAATAAGCTATAAAAAAGGAGATAATAATGAAACAGTGAAAACAATAATTTAGGATAACAAAAAAAAAATTTCTCTTATATAAAGGATAATCGAGAGGCACACATGATTGGTGTAAGACTTTAAATAAGACAAGAAAAAGCGTCATAATTCTAGACAGACGAGGTTGCTGCTTGGCGTTTTTTGTTTTTGCCCATTTTCCATCCAGACAAGGACTCAATGGGCTGTGTTGGGCTAGACATAATGTTGGGTGCAGACAACCTTCAACAGTGGTCTGGCCCAGGGGTGTAGGGGGCAGAGCCGCCAGAGGTGTGTAATTTTGGCCATAGGACCCAACCTATTTATATTGCAGATTGCTAATAATTAGGGTTATCAGTTTTTAGAGAAAAATAGAGAAAAACAAAGAGGTGAGAGAAAACGCAGATCTCAGAGAAATTGCGAGAAGACTTGTACTCTTGATTTTGATTTCATAGTGGACTGGTGTGGCTCCCGTGATTTTTCCTCACGTTGAGGTTTTTGACATATATCTTGTGTCTTGTTTTTCTTTCCGGTTTTCTATTACGCACGGTTATTTGTTTTTTCATTCTGTGATTCATTATTCTCAAGATCCGTAGGGCCGGCGTTGTGGGGTTCGAAAATACTAACACATGAAACGTTAGAGCGTCAGACCACTGTCCACCCTGCCATCCCTTAATCCAGACTTGTATCTAACTCAATGATATTTGGTCCTTTTTTACTAAATTATAATTTCCCATAATGACTTTCTTGAAAAGCATCTTCAGTTCATCTTCCATCTCTTCAACATTAATCTGCATGCGATGATTTCCCACTACCTTTCTCCTACCACTGTCTTTTCAATTAGTGAATAAATTCTATCTGCCGTCCGTGCAAACCGAAACCGTGGGGTTTTCGCCACCATTATTGTGGGTTCCAATGCGCGTTAATTGTTACAATCTAAACCGTTCACCTTGCAAGGTCATCAAAGTATTATATTCACACAAAAAATTAGCTCATCCTTAGACATTGTTAGATACTTCATAAAAGTTGAACTTTTATTTATAAAATGAACGGTCTGGTTCTATCAATAAATTTTAAATATGGGGTAGGCGTGATTTACCCTTTCATCAGTGTCCACCCTCAAAAAAATTCCCACGACAAGGAGACCCAAATGTTAATGGAAGAATCCTATAATTAAGAGAAAATGATTCCCAGCCCTATGGGGAATATTGAAAGGCTAGTTTTAGTTTTTTCCAAACTGATATTTACCCCGTATTGTGTTTCAGTTTTCTCCCGGTCCCACTTTTGTTTGCATGCTTGAGGCAACTTCTAACTCATTCAAAGCTACGGGGGAAAGCTACTTGTGTGGAAAAAGTTTTTGTGAATTTGTGATCATGGTTTCTACCATTTAGGATAATGATTTTGCTGCCACATACTTTCTATCAAGTTGAGAGAGAGAGAGAGAGAGAGAGAGAGAGAGAGAGAGAGAGAGAGAGAGAGACTCTCTCTCAAGTACCCATCTCGTGCATGGAATGGTATCTTGTAATATATATTCTCGTCCAAAAATAATCCTTGGAGGTTCTGTAGACCTTTGATTGTCATCGGAACAAACCTAGTTAAGTTATTTCTACTTGCAGATAAAATGATCAAACTACTTAAATTACGAATTTCACTAGGATTTTTACCCTCGATCTCACAATCTCACATATAAACTTATTGGATAGAAGAGGAGATCTGATTGTCGGCAGAAGAATGCCATTCAAAAGATTATATGATAATACTAAGCAGCGACGGAGCTATGTCAAGTCCAGTGTGGGTGTGTGCCCACACTGGATTTTGGGGAATTTATTTATTTATTTATTTTGCATTCGCAAAAATAAATATATTACCAGTTCAACTAGAATATCATTTTTTAAAAAAGAGAACTTATTTAGTGTTCTAGGAGTGTCAATACATGGTGTCACAATACCCTTTTTCTCTATATATTTATGTGAGAATCAATAATCAACGTATGTGTAACCTAAAAATGTGATGGAAAAGCATGTTAGGATACCAAGTGGGGATGCCCCAGGATTAATTACTTATAAGCATGCAACCTCAATTCACCAATTTTCGCCTCGAAACTATCTTGTGTTACAAAATGATGATTATTATGATAAATGCAAGTCAAGCGAGAATTCTTTTTACATTTGCACTTATTTCTCTTCTTAAATCTATCAATAACTCCTCTCTTTTGTGTTGAAGACAATTCGTTGAGAACTAAAAATTGAATTATTTTACTTATAAAAAACAGGAAATTGTCTAAAACATAAAATTATTTTTTATTTTTCTTCATAGCTATTTTATTTGATGTAATAGTTAAATAATTTTGAAATTGGAATATATGTTGAAGAAAAGTTTAAAAGAAAATCAAGGCATATTTGCTTCTTAAAAAGGAGAGATTTTTTCCCACAACAAAGAGGTGTGTATGGATTAACAGGATTGTGCCCTCACTGATACAAAATTTTGGCTACGCCACTGATACTAAGTATGTTAAACGTATGGATTTATCAAGAAAGTGATCGAAGAAGCTCAATTCTGTGATGAACAAAAGTAACCGGTTATCCGAAAGGTGAGTGCTTCTTCGAATTTTAAATTCCCAAGCGAATATGGAATTGAACCAGTGAACATGTCGTTAGAAAAGTCAAGACCTACGTACCAGGTTGCCAGGCTGGTCGCATTTGTGATAGAATTTGAAATAAACTCTAATGAGATCGTTTTCTCCAAGATTAATTTCTTCTTCATTTGAACTCCAAATCAGTGGTGATCGAGTAGAGTAAGTATACAATGTTATCAAACATCTCAACGAGTAGTAATTTGTTACAATACGAGATTCATGTTTTCTAAATTAATTTCCAGTCTCGTATGTCGTAAAGGGAGAGTAGTACATTGTAAATATTTGAAGAGTGCCGATTGAGAAATTACGTAGTGCCCATGAGATACCGCCACGTGGTGTTCGAGACCTTTCATAAATTACACATTGATGCGGGGCTCAACAGCAAATAATTGTTCGGGTGCATGGCGACTACCCCACTTGATATGACTTGCTAGCTAGGTCCATCCTTCGTATATAATCAGATGATGTGAAGTGACAAAATTTCTCCGTTGGATTGAGATTTGAGAGGGAGACTAGAGAATGGGAAGACCTGATCAGCGTACATAGCACGGCGATTCCATTGAATTTTTTTTTTTTTTTTTTTTTTTGTCTTTCAGGAAGACCGAAAACGACTATTAGGACACAGCTTTCCAAACGTCCTGGTTGGGTTGGAATCGTACTTTTATGTGTGATCATTTGTAACTTTCAAAACGTCCAAGTCCACATTTAACAATGAAAATGCTAAATAAAAAAAAAAGCATAAATAGCTGGACAAAAGTAAAAGAAATAAATAAGTAAATGTCCTGGAGGTTTAACTGGTGGGTCTTGATACTGTCTCAGAATTTACTACTATGCTCCATAACTAATTTGGAAAAAAATGTGCATGGATAAAATCCATAAGGTGAAAGCTTAGTGAGTTGTCAAGCATGCTAAGGATAAAAAAATACAATGTGGCGCATCAGTAGTGAGATTATTTGGTTTATTATCAAGGAAAATGCTAAAATCAGTCCATTGTGCCATGCTAAAAATACAAGGTGGGTCTTGATACTGTCTCCTGGAACGCCCACTCTCCTACAACACCACTCGGTGTTGGCTCTGATATTTCTCCTGTCCCTGGAGAAATTCGTGTCAACACTCACACCATCTTATACTATGTATTGAACGAAGAAAGAATACACATTACATAGGTTGCCTATAGATGGAATAGTATGGAGTATTTACATTTATATCACCAATTACTGTTATGCCTCTGTTTAGGTCTCAGAGTTATTGCCCCGAATCTTAGTCATTATAGTAGCAAAACAAAGATTGAACAGGTTTCCCGAAACCGGCCAACACATCTAAAATTAACCGAGATGCTCGGTAGTCGTATGATGGCTAGGTTGGTTTGCAACTTTCAAAACCACAAGGAATTGAGTATCTCGGTTAATTTTAGATGTGTTGGCCGCAAAAATAGGGACGCGATTGGTTGGGTGTCAAAAAGTCATTTGCAATAGAAACAAGTTGTTAGTAAGAGCAACTGGGCCGTCAGCTTGGTCATCTCTGGTAAGAAAAGAAAAGAACTAGGCCGTCACCTTTTCAATGAATCAATAATACTGGAAATGATTGAAATAGTAATACTCTATTATTAAATTTTTGCAATGATTCCAAATTAAGTTTTAGTAGGAGTACTAATTCATTTGGTAAGACGTGGATATAAGAGCAACTGGGTTTGGTACAAAGTCTTTCACTGGAACCTCTTGATATGAGATTTCGTTTTAAAGGAATTCATAACAAGGTGAGATTAAGATTGGGATTGTGAATGAGTTGGGATTATTAATGAGGAGATGAATTTTTCCTTCTTGTTTGTTTTGCACAGGATTAGATCATGGGATTGTTAATAACATGTTTGTTTTGATTGGACGGGATTGGACAGAATTGGATTAAAATCAATTGTTTCCACTTTTCGAAGAATAGATTTGCGACCAACTCTCAATTTGACATTTTTTTTCCGTTGGCCCTAAAAAATTTTTTTGTTTTCTGGAAACCTACAAACCAATCAATCAAATTAGGACGAAGTTCAATTACACTAATAAGATAATGGAATAAGAAAAATACAAGCACTGACACTAAAAATATAACCCATTTCTCACGTTAAACAATTTATCAAGGCCATTTGTGCCAATATGTGATGATAGTAGTGGTGGATTTGTCTTAACAAGCCCATCCCCATGGGATATGATTCATAATACCACCTCCCCCTTGGGTCGGTGAATTCCGTACTTTTGTGGGATTAACAATCTGGTGGAATTACTAGTCCAGTCAAAAAATGAGAAATCAAACACAATGTTAGGGGTCCCATCACTTTCATTATCCAATCTCATACTCCAGTATCAAACATGGACTTAATTTCTGCACTCAAAAAGTGTTGCCATAAAGTAAGTCCATATGTGCATGCACCAGATAGACTATTATGTTTCAGTATGGATTACTTTATTTGTAATTGTTTTCTTAAGTTATCATTCATAATTTCCTGCACAAAACGAAAAACAGAGCACTAAGTATTAAGATTTGGCCTGAAACATGGACCTCATTTTGGGGAGTTGAGTTTCTTCTCTCAGGTGTCCTTTGTTGGGGCCCAATCTGTGCATGGTGTTTAAGGGTCCATATATACTGTCCAAAGAAGGGGAAAAATAACAACTCAGGTGTTCGGCTCATCTTACGTGCATCTCGTCTAATTCATAGGTAATTAATTTCACCGTCCACTAACAGATGGCCGAATTAGCATATATATATATATAAATTGACTTCGCAAAAATTTGATAGAAGATTTCGAACTTGAATCTTGAAAGAAAACAAACCACTGAATTTTCAAATCTTGACCACGAGAATCCCTTGGGATTGAGTGGGTTTTGGGGGAGGGGAATTACATCACCCTCTAAAACAAAGAATAGATCTTGTATTTGAATCTCACTACCTACCTAATCAACGATGGAGCTAAGGGGGGACAAGTGGTGGCGGCGGCCACCACAAGGTTTTCAAAATATGCAATTATTATATAGAAAAAAAAATTTATCCCCAAATTATATAGACTCGCCACCACTAGATTTTTTTTAATCTTTCATCCTCATAATACAGTTTGTCTTTTTATTTTTTTATTATATATGTTCGCCACCACAAAGGTAAAATCCTGGCTCCGTCCCTGTACCTAATGATTAAAATTTACACGTGTTTAGCTTGCTTATGGAGGAGAGTTTAGCTACACGTGAGTGAGCGTGTTGAGAATATAAATAATAAAATTCTCCCTCTCTCTAACAACTTAAAGCTTTGATGAGTTGGTGGTTAACAATATAGTATCTTTGTTTGTGCTCATTTATCACTGCCTTGAGTAAAGGTCACTCACTCGATCAAACAACTAGAGGAAATATAAGCACAGACATTGCCACATTGGTGCGTGCAAACGTGTATATGTAAATGTATTCATTGTTGATTGGTGTAGTTATTCAGTGCTTCCGAAACACAACCACTGGTGCTCTAGGCCATTTCAGTACCACACATTCTTGTGAGGCCCACAGCTAAGTGTATGGACGTTATACAAATGTGTGGTGTTGGAATGATCGGAACAACATGTAACTGTGCTCCAGGATTATTGAATAATTACTCTTTTGATTGACGCTCTACCAAAACTTGTCCTAGAGACTCAAATTATGTATTCTTCGGTCCAATCGCTTTGCTGTTGTTACTTTGAGTTTGTGCACCCAGAAGAGTTGTATCTAAATTTAAAACAAAATAGAATTGGGGAAGACAGACACAGTTATCTTGACATACCACAGAAATTGGTAACAAGAGCGAAAATGAAGCAAGGAGGATGGATAAAAGCCGAGCTTTGTACAACTTGAACATCGAAATGACCACTTATCTTCTATACAACTTGAGATCGTCGGCGTTGGTACTAACCCGGCCGGGGTACGAAAATGATGGACTCTGAGACTCCACAGCTACTCTTGCAAGAAGCTTTTTCGCTTATAAACCCGAAACGGCCACTTGATGTTCGATTTACCCTTGATTCCTTGAAAATAGTACTACTACCAATTGGGTATAAATCTTTGTCAGGATTATTATCCTTGGAACACTCAACCAATGCTGTGAAAAACGGATCCTTGTCCGAGTACTTTCTTTGAAAATTGGATTTCTTGGGGGAAATTTTCGGAGTGCGTGCAGGCGGCAATGGTAATGACGGGAAATCCTTCTCCTTTGGAACCTGTTTCTTGGGAACTCCCGGGAATCTTTCCCAAGAAAACGGAATTCCCGTGAAACGAAGAGGGGTGGTAGGCGCAAATAAGGGGGAATCATCGATTGAAGGCGAAGATGATGGTAGAGATGAACAAGAGGAGAGAGAGCGAGTCCGGCGAGAGGATGGCCGGATTGGCGTTGGAATTAGTACTGAGGTGGCAGCTGCTTCATCGGATGGGGAAATTTGGGCACGGACAATATTGAACGCTGCAGGGGAAGCCATGTTAACTAGTGAGAGAGAGAGAGAGAGAGAGAGAGAGTCTTTTTGTGCGACTGTTTTTGATCTTGTGTAGTGTTGTTCTGGGGATCCGTAGTAGTATAAGTACTTTTCCTTTCCACTTTGGTGAAGTGAAAGTAATACTAGAAGTGTGATGAGAGAGAGAGAGAGAGAGAGAGAGAGATGGTTGTGGTGAGGATTGTTTGAATTGGTTATTAAACTTTCAGGAGATTACATAGGCCTTGTTCGTTTCCTATTTAGTTTTAGTTTTAGTTTTGATGATATCATCATTTGCTTCATTTTTCTCTCTATCTCTCTCCACTCATTACACCTGCTGACATCATCAAAACTAAACTAAACTAAACTATCTAACCAGACACAGCCATAGACACTATTATTCTAGTTAGTGTAGCTCAGTAATTCATAAGTGATACAGTACTATTTTCAAAAGCATGTAGTTTTTCAAATCTTCACAGAACAATAATTTACTTTTATTCTCGCTCTTTCTAAACCATGAGTTTTGATATTGTGTGTTACAGTTCGTGAAGTGTTTGAAAGATATATGCAAAATAAATTTTGTAAAGGGTTTTGTTAATGAAAGCATAATCCAAATACAAAAATGCAATATAAAACACAAAAGTAGGCCACCACACAGGCTCGAAAGTATACATGTACTACTATTTTGATCTTTTTTTCTTTCACTATTGTTGATTAGGAAGGAGTATTATCTTTCAATGTATGTCCTTGTAAAATTGAAACTATTCTATTGTTCAAGCTTTCCATTCGTTTAACCAAATCTTGTGCAGATTAAGAAAGTGATGTCAACGGTAAACAATTGGGAAAATTTCATTTTCATTATCTAAAATTAAAGTCAATAACGGTTCATGATCTATATAATTGGGTAGCAAAAAAGAGAAGTGATCTCTTGATCATAGCTCAGGACTAAGAGAAAATAAAACTAGTACTTTGCAACCCTATTCAATAGCTCCGCTACTTCTAGCTAGACAGCATCACAATGTCACGCAAATTGATACATAAGGACAACCCATACCCAGCCAAACCTCAAAAAGACACAAGCAAAAAATGAGCAAAAAGACATCCATTGATAAGGCCACAAAATAAATAAAACTACAGATTTTCAAAACTTGATAAGTATACGAGTCACACTAATGTACCCTCACAATCTCCTCTGACATTAGGGCCAAACGATAATAATATTTGGCTAATTAACATTTTAACCAAGTGCCAGTTAATCTAAATACATAGAGTAAATCTTATTTTATATAGGGCCAAAGGAGGGGTGGAGAGGACATAGCTAGTATGAAGCGTAAGAGTAATGAGGTTATTAATTGTCACAAAACTCAGCCATGTGTATACAAAGAAACAAGTGTTTTCAAAGTCAAAACTAACCTCTTACTGCAATAAGCTAGGTGTCATTTATCTAAAGTCCAAACTTATGACTTTACAAGTGAACAAATTCTAGCTGATTATTACCCTCACTTGTAAACTTCTTGTTTTGCCGGCCATTGTAATTGTAATGTCATCTTAAAAGAGAGGCTATTAAATTGGCATCTTAAAAGGCGCAACTTTATTTTGAGAACTTGACTCTGTAATATCTTTCAATCAGCGTACAGCGAGACCAGTTTCGATAAAATCTATTGAGGAGCCACCGACCCCATGGATGAAATTAGTTGGAGAAGCTGTGGGTGCAAAACTAGTTCAGGACCCTGAGAAATTACATGGGGAAAATCTTGAAATAAATTTGCAGATATTTGGGGGGAACAATGTTCTGTATCATAAACACTAAACCTTGATCACTTCCTATGGCCAATGCCCTGTTACGCATGATGAACCCCACCCAAAAGCTGAAAATGATATGTAGAATCCAAAAATCAACATGTTTAATCAGTGTACACAATAAATAGAAAAAATGAAAAAAAGAGAGGAAAGCTTATACGTAAGTGCTGACCGACAAACTTTTTCACCACATCTTTGCCTGCAGCAGCTTCTTGCGCTACTTTCACTTTGTACCTTGTAATTTTTCCTCAGAACCAGCCATGTCCATCTTGAGTCCTTCAACCTGAAACATAGATAGCTCAAACAATGCCCACAAAGTACAGAAATATTGAAGCTCCTACATGTTATAGGTAAGAAAATTCCCAAACGACACAAATGGGATGGATTTCAACTAACAACTACGAAAAAATTGCATCTGTTGCAAAATAAGAGACATTAATGATGCTGCTAATGGAATTTTTAGGGAAATAGTTGCTAATCCACACGATTTATTCAATTGGCTAAAATCTAGATTTCTTTACTTTTGAGGTACAAGCAAAACTCAACAACATGACTTCACGTGCCTGTCCTCCACATAATGTCGTAGCTTTATGATTTCAAGCTGAGATTCCCTAATACTATCCTCCAAAGCATCTGCCTACAGTAAATTAGTATCCTAGCCAAGGGGTACAAGAAATCAAAATACATTAAACCTGCAATAGACTTACCCATGCATATATTTCAATGGTCCATAACTTTTCTCCAGCTACAGAAAGAGACACCAAATTACTTAATGAGTCCTTGATAATGAGTAACACCAAACATAAGAATAAAGAATTCTCTGTACGAGCGACATTTTTTTATTGAAACAAGAATACTCAACATATGAAAACCCAGAAATTTTAAATCCAGCCGCTTCCTCCTTACTCGAGAGCCTCCCAGGCCCAACTTCCATAATCTCAAACTTCATACAATCATATTGTCAAACACTCGATGGGCGAAAAAGAAAATGATAATTTTACACATGCCAACTACATAATTTTGAGACTAATAATGACTAGTTGGAATATCTTATCTCTGTACAACCCAACATGAGATACAAAACCATTCACGATAACTAAATACCCACAACTAGAAAACCTAAAACCCACAATCGAACAGATTTTAGCAAATCTATGAAGAAGAAAAAAAGAGAAGCTAAAAATAGGAAAAATCACAACCATAATCGTAATAAAGGGGGTAATAACTTACTGGTGAGACGATGACGAGGGTTTTGAAGAGCCTCAACCAAGAAGAGATTGACTGCTAACGTGTAGGCCTCCATATCATTGTCGGTTGATGGAATTGAATCCATGTCGTCTCCAACCAAAATATGTGTATATATGTTTCCCTTTGCCTCAATGGAGCAATAGGTCGATTATACCACTAATTCTTCTCCTGCTATAGAACAAAGATGAAATTTACTGATTAGAAGTAGAGAGTCATCGATTAGACAGTAGGAGAACAAGAGGGAGAAAGGAACAAACCCGAATTGCATGATTAGGGCACAAATACTGGGTGTGGTGATACGCTTCCAAGGATTTTGGCTTGAATACTGGGTGTGCTGCTACCAGGTGTGGTGTTCAGGAGGCGGAGGGGAGGAGGAGAGGGAGTACGTGAGAGATTGAGAGGGGGAGTAGAGGGAGTACGTGAGAGAGATTCAGAGATTGAGGGCTCGTGTGGGTCGTATAGAGAGATTTTGAGATTTCATCAGAAATTTAGGGGGGAAGAAGAGGGTCAAGGACGCGAATACTTGGCGCCTGGAGTAAAAAAAGCCCTGAACGCTATTGTTTTAGGGAATTTTGGGGAAAACGCTATATTTGTATAAATGAAATGCAATGTTTAAAGCCTTCCTTACTTTTCTCTGTTTTAACTTCAAAAAATGCTATAATTGCTTCTCTATTATAGTATTTCTTAAAAAATGCTATGAAATTATGCTATAGAAAGTTACTTTTGTTGTAGTGCATGAAAGTACTGCTAGTAACTAAGAATCAAACCAATCTAGGAGAACTGCTAGTAACTAGAAATCAAACTGCCTAGAAAGCTGCAAAACTAGGGGTTGATTAGAAGAAAGTACCATGAAAGTACCCTCGTCTCCCAAATAAAAAGCATAAAAGAAGCAGCCAACAATAACCCAACTCTGAAAATCAGAACTCGAAATGATCCCATGGCCATTTTTCTTTGTACAAAGGGCATGTTTCAACTCTGAAAATCAGTATTTGTATGATTGTGTTGGTAATTTGGTTATCCACCGTATGCCATGCTTTCTTGTTCCAAAGTATCTCATTCGATAAGCTATTTGTTATCTGTCTTGCTGTTGTTATCTGCCTTGTTGCCTTGAATTTAATTCCTAAGCATGTTTGGATATATGACAGATGGATAACAAACCAATTAATGCAACAATCATGGGGGCAGCCACAACAGTGATGGTTGTGGGTCTTGTGGTCTTGAAAGATGGTAGATCTCGAAGTTATATACCTCGAGCACCTCATATCAATCGAAAGTTTGAAAGAGAGACCTATATGAATAGTGTTATTTAGGACAGTGCTGAATATATAAAAATACTCAGAATGAGGTTTAGTCCTTTTTTTGGATTATGTGAAACTCATGCGGTGAAGAATTTCTGATAGATAGAGACCATTCACATGCCTATTAAAGAGCAAATGTTTATCTTTCTGCACGTTATTGGGCACAATGTAAGGTTTCGAGTTGTTGTAGGGAGGCTTCATAGATCTTGTGAGACTGTGCATCGATACTTTCGAGTTGCTCTTAAGGTTGTTTTTCTGTTATACAAGCATATGGTTAAACTCCCGGATAATGAGACACCACTTGAAATAATGAATAACAGAAGGTTTTACCCATACTTCAAGGATTGTGTCGGGGCAATAGATGGAACTCATGTTCGGGCATCTGTTCCACTCGAATTCCAAGGAAAATTTCGTGGTCGAAAGGGTGAAACAAGCCAAAATGTCTTAGCTGCTATTTCATTTGACTTGCATTTCACATATATCTTAGCAGGGTGGGAAGGAAGTGCACATGATTCTCGTATTCTTGACCATGCACTCTCGAGGCCAAGGGGATTTAAAGTTCCTGAAGGTAATGTAGAAAGTGGTTTATTTTTTAATTGATTAGTATCATTCGCAAGTGTCTCTAATTTCTTTGTTAAATTGCAGGAAAATATTATCTTGGAGATGCTGGTTATGGGGTTCGAAGAGGAATTATCTCCCCTTATCGTGGTACTCGATACCATTTGAAAGAATTTGGTAACAATCCTCATCAAAACAAAAGATAGTTATTCAATCTTCGTCACGCTTCCTTGCGATCTACAGTTGAAAGGTGCTTTGGAGTTTTGAAGAAACGCTTTCGCGTAATAGATGCAGAACCGTTTTGGTCTTTCAAGACACAAGTGGATGTGGTCCTAGCATGCTGCATCATTCACAATTATGTAAAGGGGGTTGATCCTATGGATGCTATTATGGAAGAAGTAAATAATGAGATGGCTAGAAATCCAAATCCTAGAGTCCAACAAACACAAAGGGAAGTTCAAGAAGAGAATAGAGAATGAGTTAGCAAAAGGGAGGAGATTAGTGATGCCATGTGGGCAGATTTTTTTGCTAGGAGGAATAGATAGTTTTTTCGGTTGATGAATTATATTTGTTAGGAGTATTTATGCTTGTTAAGACATGTGAGCGGAACATATTCTTTGTTTATTGTCTGAGTTCTCTTGGATTTTGTTTCTATACTACAAGGGTATTTATGTCATTTGCATAGGTTATGTTGGATTTTTTTTATCCTTTATATAGTATGGGTACCATTTCTATTTTTACAAGGATATTTTGGTTAGTTTGTCAATTAGTGATTTTCCATGTCAACCAAACACCAGAAATCGTTTTCTAGAAAACATTTTCATATCACAACCAAACACCAGAAAACGTTTTATTTTCTTGAAAAAGTTTTCAATGGAAAAGGTTTTCCAGAAAACATTTTCCGCCCGAAACAAACGGAGCCTAGTGTTTTCTAAACTAATAAAACTAAACCATATCTGTGGAGACATTATTCAATTAAATTTGTTGAAGATGTATTATGCTCAGGGCCTACACCTTTCGGCTAATAAAGTGGCACTTTTCACAGAAGTTGAAATCCTCATCAGAGGCCTTTTACTTTTGGTTATATGATAGCCCTTTTCAAATTGTCTTTTGGGGGGGTAAAAGAAGTTCTTGTAGTAGGTGATGTTTGGCGGTTGGAGCCTTTTTCCAAGTATGGTCCTTTTGCTTTTGGATTTTTACTCCATTGCCTTTTGGGGGTGGGTTTTTTTTGTTGTTGGAGCCTTTTTGTCTTCTTTGGCGGTTTTAGATCATTATTTGTTGCCTATGTCTTCACATAGATCATTATAAAATGCTAGCTTTTCCACGTAGGCTGTGATTTACGGATTTTTTAGGAGTTTCGTTCAAAAGTTGTGTAAACAAAGGAGTCTTAATCGTCTGTTCAGAAACGGTGGTTGGAATGAATACACATTGGTCGTGTCTCTGAGTGATTATTCAATGCTTTTGGAACCGCCACGTGAATAATTGTATGTTTCTGTGCCAAAACTGCACGTCATACTAGTATCTTATAAAAGTGAAAGGGGTTCCAAGGTTGTGAACTTCAAAACATGCCTTCTACTTCAGTTCTAAATTTAGGTCAGGAACTTTGCATTGCCTCTGTTCTCTCTTATTGCCGTTTCATCGGACAATGACAATCAGATGAACAGAATTTCGGAAACATTCAAGAACTAGAAATGGAGACAAACAAAGAAAACAGAGCATCAACTTCCCTCTGGGCAGTCCAAAAAACGGGGGCCTCGCAATTCAAAAGATAAACCATAAGGTGACAGCAATCTTTCATAAAACCAGGAGTTTTGAACACTAGATGCATTTCTTATGTCGACGAAAGGAATCCAAAAATGAATATCACTGTAATTTGGACCTCATTTTTTCTTCCTATAACGAATCCACATTGTAAACTCAAGATTCATAAGGAAACCCTGCCCTAAGACACTCTTAGCAGACAACAAAAAACCAAAAAAAACAAACAAAAAAACAAAAACCATTGCACCTTACAGATGGCCCCATAAACAACACAGTGGCTCATCAAAAATTGAAAGACATCACCTTACAGACGGCCCCAAAAACAACACAGTGGCTCATCAAAAATTGAAAGACATGCGTCCCAAAAAACCACCAAAAGCATCCATGAGAATCTAACATCACGGAACTAGGGTAACAAACTGAAAAGAACTACAATAAATCCCACATTTGACAGCTGAAAACAAAGGAAGGAAAGGAAAGAAAAGAAGACAACCAACTAACAGGTGCAAGTTTCTTGGTTGCAAAATCCTCTTTAGCTGAAATCTTCTACCCTGAAAAAAAAAAAAAAAAACTTCATTATCTTCTAGCTCGAAACTTCATTATCTTTCCTAATATAAGCTTTTGCGTACTTTCACTTATCGCCTATCCACGAATTATCTGTATAAGTTATTCATGTCATCCTACTCTTTCTCAGAGTCGTCCTTGTTAAACACCTGCAGATTAACACAATTATATATTCATTATTTGCTACCCAAACATACCCATCTGCATATCATCAGTTTTGACTCTCAAACATTATGGCATAAGTCGACAGAACTAACTACATCGAGAAATGGAGTATGAAAAACCCAAGAGATCATGTCAAGTAGTGGAATTTAAAACATATTCATAGATTAGAAAGATCAATGCCAACGCCAACAAAGAACACATATCCATGTTAAGAATCCCAAGACCCAATCAATAAACATAAGAATATGGCTGGCTTTTAAGAGAAAGGATTAATGAAAGCCTACCATCATTGTTTTCAAAATGTGTGCCGCATTAAAAGCATTACAATGTGCACCATTTTGTAATTTTCCATCTCTCACCCCATCACATGACGTACACATCTAACAAAAAAGGTTTAAGTAACAGTACCAAAACCTTTTTAAACTCCAAATAGAGACATTCCACGTTGTTACAAATGATTGTTCCCCCCAAAATGACTCATGTAATGTTTTTCGACAAATGTGTAACACATGCATGTCGTGATGGGTTGAGAGACGAAACTTCAAATGGCATCTGCGAATTGGTTTGCATGGGAACTTTGAAACGAATGGGGAGGCGGAAGCTGCAGGTTTGTGACAAGAAGTTACTTTTAGAGGGAAAATTAAACTTCCAACAAGCTAATGGGGACAAAAAAGCCCCTTTGCGCCTTGTACAAAGAGAACCATATGGTACAGGCCCAATGGTATTTATCCTTCCGTAGAGCATGTCAACTAGACATCACACAATGACAATTTATAAACAAAAATCCAAAAAAGGAATCAGATAAGGCTTGTGAACAGATTAGCATGTTGCAGTCTAATTTAAAAAAAGTGCAATAGTGCATATCTCGAGTAATAGTGCCAGTCTTCCATTTCATAATCTGTTCAATAAACAGCCCTTATGAAACCTTAATGTGAATAGCAATACGAGCCATTAATTGAAATGACATATCAACGCCACAGAGCTAAAAGACCCTATATACAATAAAGGTCGGTTCTAGTTAGATTGCAACGGATGCAAAGAGTTGCTATGGCTAACTACGTGCACCTTCTTCTTCTCCCCTGAGTTTTGTATATTTTGTTTTGGGAAACTAGACCATCTTCGTCACAATTCCAATAATTCCCCTTGGCAGACTAGTAGTTTTTCATTTGCTATTCCCTCGCATGTTGCAGAGAAGATAACTCCCAACTGTACATAGGAGCAAAACAGAAGTGTAACAGCCACCGTTGTAACGGAAATGCACACTTTTATTCCCTCCTTTGCACAATTTTGGTCCCTTTGGGAATTCTAAACTTTTTTAGGGGGGACAAATATTTAATGCACTTCAAGTCAAATCAAAAGGTACTTTGTAACCAAAATGCCCCTTCATCCCAACTTTTCAAAGAATCCACACCCATTGGTGAAGGATATATTTGGAACACTACACAGATTTTGGCTTAGACGTTTCAAAGTGGACATTCATTTTGGGACATCCCCTATAAAGAAAAGATGGGCCAAAACAAGGGACGTATGGTGGTAGCAAATTCCAGTCACATTGCTATAGAAGTCGTAATGGGTGATCCGTGAGGGTAACAACTAAAACTGGTATGTATAAGTTGTTACAAATTCCTTCCTCCTTTATCCTTAACAACTCCTTGAACAGCACTAAGGTGAGATGTGGCTTATAGCCCATTTGGTTGAACACCTTGCCTTTCAAGGGGGAGGTTTAGGGTTCCAGTCTATGGAGAGATATTGAACCCCCTTTGGTTGTTTAACCCACAGACTAACTTCCCTACTAACACCCGTTGATGTATATCATATGACAAAAAAAAAGCACAAAGGGCAGCCAAGTTATGGCAGAGCTTGAACAAGCAAGCCTCCACCAAAGCAAGCCAATATATACCAGCATAGCCAGCAAACACATTTCAGCTGGCTGTCTCTCCCATCCTTCTCCCATTGGAAAGATATAGAAGGTTTTATAGGAACAACTAGTGTTTTAAAAGGTGCACGCCTCGTGCGCCTAGGCGCTGAGGTGAGGCGAGGCAAAGTGAAAGTGCCTCAAGGTGTCGAGGCGAGACACATGAGGCGAGCGCCTCATGGTTTTTTTCCAGGTCTGACTCAAATTAGTACAGAATCCATCTCTACCATTGATCAATGAGGCATAAAAGGTGGGTAATGCACCAGGTAAAATCCTTCAATATAAAGAGGCTCTAATCGTTAACCCAAGAGAACTCAAACAGCTCTAACCGATACACAACACAGCAGCCAACTCTTGAAGTCTTGAATAGAACTCGATCTGCTGTGTGTTCTTTTATATAGTTAAAATTCTTCTTATTGTTCCTCTTCCTTCGCTCTGTTTTCATTTCTTCTTTTATACAGTAGAAACAAATAAATTCTTACCGTCACCACCTATGAAGCACGGATATGGATACGATTCGGATACATAGATTCGTGATTTTTCTAAAAAGTCGGATACGATACGTTGGGGGATACGTTGAATATAAAAACATATAATTAAATATATTATATATATTTAATTTTTAATTCCTAAAAATCTATTACACAAGTTCACCATTACACACACACACAACGTGAGATGAGGGACAAGAGATGAGGGGGAGAGAGAGAGAGAGAGCAGAAGCTATGTCGATCGATTTGGTGGAAAACACATGTAAAGCCCTAATTACACTTTTAACCCACATATTTCAAGTAATAACATATTTACCATGCACGTCTCGACGTATCCTAGCTATCCAAAACATATCCGAATACCAAAAAAATAAATTTAAATTTTGGATACTTTAAAAAACGCAACGGATACGTATCCGGAGAGTATCCGGGAGTATCGGTATCCAATACGGAGGCCAAAATAGAGTATCCGTGCATCATAGGTCACCACTAGGGTTTTATACGAGCCGAGCCGAACTTTGACATGTTCAGGCTCGGCTCACAAATTTTCAGACTGGCTTGAGCTTGGCTCGAACTCGAGACGAGCTGAAAAAATGGGCTCGAGCTCGGCTCGAGTGGGCTTGAAATTTTTTTGTTTTTCAAACTGAGGTTCCACACATTTGAAACCAGCCCATTTGAGACCAGCCCAATAGCTACCAGCCCGAATGGTTGGCCCTCTTTTTATATTGTGTTCTGCGTTGCTCACATCTGTGAAAAATTGATGTGGGACAAAGAGAAAACAAAGGTCTTTTTTTTTTTTTAAGGAGAGAGAGAATAGGGACTCCAGTCACCGATCATCATCATCATCATCATCTCTCTCTCTCTCTCTCTCTCTCTCTCTCTCTCTCTCTCTCTAAAATAACAGAACTAATTTCTTTTCAAAATTGAACGATTCCTCTGGAATCTCTGTTGATTGTAGAATAATTTCCATTTTTTACTGGTTGCACTTGTTTGATTAGGTTGTGGAGTTGGGGTTTTACATATGAATTGATAAATATTATTAGTGGTTTGCAAATTACCTGGGCCACAAATTGAGGCGACTGAATTGCATTAGTTTGTGTGAAGGGTTGGGGATTGAAAGATGACTGATGAAGGCAGAGAGAAACTAGGTTTTCTCGAATGTCGGAGTTGCATCTTCTTCTGGAATTTCGGCTGATTGTGGTGAAGAAGAAGATGACGTTGAATCATGGATGTGGGATCTAGCCTTTGAAGTTCTTTTTGTTATCCCACATCGGAAAGGGAGAGTCACAAGACTCATCCATAAGGCTATAAAAGCCTTCCCACTCCCAGATTTTGTAGTCTTGGGTAAATATAATATTACATGTACATATGTATATATGTTGTAGATATATAATACTTCGGCTCGCAACTCGCGAGCCGGTTTGAGCCAAGCTTCACGGGGCTCGAGCTCAGCTCGTTTAACAAACGAGCTATAAAAACCAGCTCGAACTTGTTCGTTTAGCCCTCTAGTCGAGCTGTTATCAAGCTGACAGCTCGGTTCGCTTACAGCCCTAGTCACCACTCACAAAGTACTTTGTAATCCTATTTGTCTTCATTGCTCAAGTAAATAACAAGAGACTGATAAGTATTATGGTATTTGAAATAGTATAAGCATGTATTTATGTTGCAAATTTTGCCTATACTCGGTTGATCGGTGGTCGATGGCGACACATGCTGATTAGTTTATTTTTTGGTCCAACAGTATCGGCATGTTCCTAATATGTGCTTCTAGGCATGGGTCATTTGCTAGAGTATTGAAGACCATAGAGTGTTGTTGAACTAACAGCCCTAAGATTTGATATGGAGACTACTCTTTTGTAGATTTAAAGATTTTGGGATCATTCAATACTTTCTTTGTGTGTTTTTAACTTTGCTTAGGATGACTGTGGATTATCACATACGTAGTGGTTTCAAATTTCGATGTGTATATTTACGTTGCTCAAGATGACTGAGGTATGCACCAAAACATATCTAAATTTCATTCCCAAACAGTTCTACCACCCCGCTGCATTCTTCCACTCCACTCAAGTTCAATTTTTAATTGCAAATTTGCACTACCATTTGTGTGGAATTGTCAGTAAGGATTAGGAGGATGAAATATTGCTTATGGAATACCAATGCTAGTGCCATGCCTTCAGGCACAGGTAGATATCTGCTATTTCTTTGTATATGAGTGTTGTTTGTTATTCTTTGAGTAGTTTGTTGCTAGGAATGCTCTGAGGCTTTAGCATAGGTTTGGTTGTCTTTTTTTTTTTGGCCGTGTAATTCTCTTAGAAGGAGAATAGCTGAATAAAACCAGGGTATGCTCCTGGACTTGTGATGGTTTTTTTTTGGTTTGGTCTTGAATAGAAGGACGAGTACTTTTCAAAAAAAAACTTCTATTAATCATGAAAAAATAGCAAAACTCATTTGTATCTAAAATTCGGTAGCTTGAGATTCAGACTTACTGACACTACCACAAGAACTAACATGAGTGGTTTAATTACTAGAACTGAATATTGGCAGAACCTAGCTGTGCTAATCTAAAAAGAATACTGTGGGCTGCATACACAGAATAAAAGTGGTATGGGATAAAGAGTTTTTATCAATAGTATATTAGTATCAATGAAAGAAAGGGAACAGTAAATGCAAATAATCGATAACGACCAGCCTTTGTCCTAATTACTAGGGCTTGCCATTGATCTGTTTCCTGACGTTTCCTGGAAGTTTTCCTTAAAAACCTTACCGCCATGTCCTCCTTTAGCACAACGAACATGGATCAAGTTACCTGTAGAGCATTCTTCTCATCTATCTGAAGACTCAAACAACAGTAGTCCATTTCTACAAGAGACAGTTGGGAGAACATTTAAAAGGGATAACACACATTTTAAAAACAGAAGGCCATTTCTATGTATCTCTATTTTCCAGCTCGGGTATGCTTTCTGGCTTTGCTTAAGTGGGAACTGTTATTATTGTACTATGCCACGTCATGACCACCAAGAATCAACGATAAGAGTCGAACAAGAAAAAGTACATAAAACAAAATAAGAATACACAAGAACTTGCAACTTCTGGATTTTCAGCATTTGAAGAAACTAAATAAAACTTTCAGCATTTGAAGAAACTAAATGAAGTTTTGATGTATCGAAACTGACATCAAAAAACTGATATGAGAATCAATCCATCAAAAAACAACAAAAAAGTTCTTGACAGCACAAAATCAAGTACTTGCAAGAAATTACCTCATAAAGGAAATCTGCGTGAGCCACGGGCAAAGTTCAGTGCTTCTTTTTGCTATTAGATTTAGCAGGGATCTTCCCATATGCCACGAGTCTTGCATGTGACGGTTTAAGTTCAGCTAGACGAAGCTTTCTCCTGCCTTTTCTGGATAAATTGCTCACATCACCATTTGATTTCTGCACTTGCCCTTCCTCATTTTCTTTTGGTTTCTTATGTTCAATTCTCAACTTCTTACCATTTTTCGCCTCACTCAGTACACCTTCAAGAAGTTGCTTATTCCTCTGTTTTTGGTTGTACCTCATATTTCCAGGCACCTTCCATTCCTTCTCTCTATAGGGAGCAATCTTCTTCAAAGAAACATATTGATTCAACTCCTTGTCATCCAACCTTAAAATCTCCTCAGTACTTAGTCCAAACTTCTTAGCACCAACTTCTCTGTACTTAAACCTTGTCTTCAAGTCCCCGATTGTGTCCTCGTAGTCTAACTTATAGTACTCTTCCAACTCCTTCTTAATGACCTCCTTCTCTATCTCTGACATTTTCCTCTTTTTCTTCCCCTTACCCTCTTCATTCACTGCTTCTTCTTCTATCTGTTCATTGGGTACACCATTTTCTGCTCTCCGCTTTAGTTTTCGCTCCCTAAAAGCTAAGAACCCATCACCAGTACCAGAACCATCATCCCAACCTTTTGGAAGTCCAAGTAACTCATCTTCTTTATCAAAATCAGGTTTTTCCAACTCATCTTCATCTCCATCACTCCCAAACTGGGGGTCCACATCCTCCGCACCATAGTACTCATCATTGAATGCTTCTTTCATCTTTCTATCATATTCCTCGGGATCAAACTCTTCCTCTAGATCATCTAGATCCAACGGGCAAACCCCGTTTTCGCCAATCCCAGCGGTATCCCTAATCTTCCTCAACTTCTCCTTCATCTCTTTCTTCTTCAAATTCTTCAAATGCTTCAACTCCTCTTTCCTCTCAAACTCTGCCTGCACCATCCTCTCCTCCTTGCTCTTCCTCTGAGCCTTCCTCGCATTTGTCTTCTTCCTCACCGACCCCTCCACTACTCGTGAATGACCCAAAACCCTATCCCCCGCGTTCTCCTCGTGCCTAAATATATACCCCCTTTCGTAATCCTCTTGCTTCTCGACCTCCTCCTCATCCTCCGACAAACCCAAATCCTCTTCTCCGACAAATCCATTCATTCCCTTGTTATTACCCTCATCACCAACCCACATCCTATTCCTAAAATACTCCTTCAAGAACTTCTCATTCTCATCCAAATTACCATCTTTGCCAAAAAACTCATTCAATTTCTTCTCAACCTCGCCCGCATCATCATCATCGTCCTCCTCCTCTTCATCCCCCATACCATTCTTTTCTTTCTCCTTCAACAACTCTCCACCATCATCATCATCATCCAAGGCTGCCTTGGCAGCATCCAAAAACTCCAACCTCAACTCCTCTTGCTCCTCTTTATAACTCTTCACCCTCTTCTCTTCCTCATCATCATCTCCAAACTCCGCCCCCTCCTCTATCAAATGCCTCGCCGCCACATCCTTTAAATACATTGGCTTCTTCTTTTTCTTATCTCTTTTTTCTACCTCCTCTCCTTCGATTTCGTCCTCTTCGCTTTCGGACTTGAATAGCTCAGCCTCCTTATTTTTCAATTCAGGGTCGTGGTTCTTAACTTTAATCAAGGCATTTAGAAATTCCAAATCTTTCTTTGAATTAGTTAATTCGAGTCTTACTGATTCGTCGGAGGATGATTCTTCATCGGAGTCAGAGGAGTCTGAGACGATGCCGTTCTTCTTGAGCTCCTCGAATTTTTGCAAATCCTCTCGCTTCTTGTTGTGCTCGTATCGACGGGCGAACTCTTTGTTGATTTCGATCTTTGATATGTCTTCTTCATCTGATACATCGCTGCCTTCGAATAGCTTCATACCCATGGATTGAGAGAGAGTTTTGAGCTCAAAGGAAACTGAAAAATCAAATCAAATTGTGCAAATCAGAGGATAAGAGACAGAAACAGAGAGTCGAATTGGATATAAATAGTGGATTCGAATTGGAAGTGCATTCAATAGATTAGGGTTTGTAGTGGATTAAATAATTTTAGGGTTTCACTAAAAGAGAAAGCGCAGCTCCATTTTTTAAAATAAAGGCAAAAAAATCCGGAAACCTGAACCAACTGGAAAAGGTGTTGAGCCCGCATTTTCAATCGGGGTTGAACCGTCACGTCATATATAACATATATATAAATAGATATAACGGGAAAATATGTATTGACGTAAAAAAATCTTATTTTAAAATGAAAAATCCACCACCGGTGCACTTAACAATCAAGTATAATATTTAGCACTATAAACTATCAAGTATCATGAAATAGAAATTACTCCTAAAAATCATTGTTTATGTAGTACTCCGAAGATTATACGATGACTTTATCGATTATGCTCCGCTTGTTTCGAGCGGAAAACCTTTTCTAGGAAAACTTTACTAGAAAATAAAACGTTTTCTGGTGTTTGGTTGTGAAACATTTTCTATTATTTGGTTGACATGGAAAATAACTAATCAACAAACTAACCAAAATATACTTCTTGTAAAAATAGAAAGGAAAATTCTGAAATTAGCCCACTGGGCTATCGTTAAGGTTTAAAAATCTTCTCTCTAAATAGACACAATTTGATTCCGGTTGAACCTAGCATTGGCAGATTTAAAGATGGAGGCTGTGTTTTGATCACCTTCAGACTGTCGAATGTTTTTGGAAATTTGAAGTAGGTGCAAATTCTCCCAATTTGTGAAAAGTGTATAAGAATGTGTGAAAGTGTATAGAAAAATGGAAAAAAGTACGTTGAGTGTGTGTGTGTGTGTGTTTTTACTTTTGTGTATTAAGTTTATATTTAGTTCTCTAAGTTGGTGGGAAAAAAATTTAAAATTTTTTGAACGGAAGTACTTTATTTTTTTATCCGAAAATGGCACGTTTCTTCATAGGGGACAACCAAAATGGGATGGATGGAGTATTAAAAGTAGGACTCATTTACGTGTGGTAGGCATGTGTTAGTTTAGATATTCAACAAGTATCACAATGGTGTTGTTACAGCATGTGCTAGAGTATTTTTTTATTTTTTTTTTAACTGCGTGTGCTAGAGTATGTTAAATGCATTAAAATACTCATGTGTACCTACATTTATCATAAAATGGTCTTTTCTCTCCTCTTTCTCTCCATCTCTCTCATCTCTTTTACTTTTCGAGTGTGCTAAGAGGCTCCCTAAACTTGGCACACTTTCTAATGATCTCCTAAATTAGCACACTCTAGCACACTAACTAACAAAATCATTATGCGTGAAAAATATCTTTAATAGACATGTGAATGGTCTCTTTTAGGTAAATTATTCACCGCAAGAGTTACACATAACCCAAAAAAAAAGGACTAGACCTCATTCTGAGTATTTTTATACATACTTTATCATCACAAATAACACTGTTCATTATAAGCCTCTTTTCCGGATTTTCGATTCATACAAGGTGCTCGCGGTATATAACTCTGAGATCTACCATCTTTTAAGACTACAATGAAATTGCTTATACTCTGAATGTACCAGGCAACTATTAAGTAATAACAAACATATCCAAAAAGTGCACATCATAGGGCTATTGAAACAACACAGAAGTCCATCGGTTGTGCGGATAAATATAAAGGAAATCTCAACCCATATCACATCACATTTTATAAAAGAACATTTACACAGAACCCTTCAAACATAGTTATTAGCTTTAGAAGAATATTTAGCTAGGACGGGGTTCATGCCAAAAGTACTAGCTTTAGAAACAAAAAAATGTGGAGAAAATTTCCATACATGCCAACACACGAATTTCAAGAAGAGGGATTCATGCCAAAAATGAAGGTGCCCAAAGTTTGGCAATACTTATGAGTCAGGTGGTCGTGAATTTTATCAATCACCATCAGAGGGGAGAGAGAGAGAGAGAGAGAGAGAGAGAGAGAGAGCATCTAATTAGTTTAAGCATCTAATTAATCACCTTATCAATCAATCATCAACTCGGATGTGTACAAAATCAGTTCGGCTAAAAGCAAATAATCAAATGGTTTTTTTGAACAGCAAATAATCAAATGGTTGGTGGGCACAAATATAACCCTGAACCCGACCCAAAATCCTAAACTGGTGTGGTAATTTTGAGATAAAGAACACAAATACTTCAATTTCAAGCCCTACCCATAACCATAAGCTAACACGTTTCCAGCGAAAAAATCAATCAATCACCAGTCCAACCCAAAAAGTATTCAATTGAATCACATGATACAAAAGCTCTGTATAATTGTTTCTCGCATCATATTGAACAGAACCCATGAGCAATTTCTCCCACGAGGTCAGACCAATCCAACAATATGAGAAAAATAGCAAAGACGTGTACAAAACCAAAGATTGCAACAGCCAACAAGTACCTCAGATGAATTAGCAATCGAGATTAGCGGTTTTGGAATCGATATTACATTACCTGAGTTCTTGGCCGGAGCTGCGCCGTGATCGGAAGCACAGAGAGAGGTGCTGAAGTGGAACCCTAGTTGTTATTTGTTAAACGTTTACTTATTTTGACGGTGCTCAAAATCAACGTTCACCGAGACTGCTGCTACTGCTCTTTCAATGAACTAGGATTTCGGGTTCTCCGGTTTAACAATTGGATTTTTTTTTGTTTTACCCGGTTTGAGCTTCAAACGGTTGTTATGGGTTATACGGACCAAAGTTTCGAGTTAATGGCCGATATATACCAAAATCTGAAACAATTCATCAAAATATACTATTTTTCAAACTATTTTTAAAAATATGCAATGCCGCATGTTGGACATGCGGCATTCTACGTGGCACGCGAACCCCGTATCCAACGTGGCCGAGCCCTCCACCTAAGCAAATGCCGCATGTTGAACATGCGGCATTCGGGACAATACCGCATGTTGGAAATGCGGCATTCTGGACAATGCCGCATGTGGCATATGCGGCATTGTACTGTATCGTGCCGTACAATGTTGACCCTATATATATGTGTGCGACGTATTTCACAAATTTTTATACCAAATGGATCCAAACTTTCCATTTGGAAGAAAGTTAGAAGAAGGAGAGAGTTCTCGTGTCAACGAGAATGCAAATGAATCGATTCGATTTCGTAGACGTAGATTACAAGAAGAGGCAGAGCGTGTTGGTTTGAACAGCAGATTCAATGGTAGGCTTGTTCATTGGAGTCTTCCACCCCATCCTTCTAACAATATTCGCCCCACTCGAGTACGACCCGAAAGACAGACGAGTGATGACAACAGTGCTCCCGTACCCCCTTCGCACTTAGATGCTTGGCTTGCCCGCCACCGCGCCAAATCCCAAGATGATTTGCCTGTTGATGTAATGACGGGTTTTCGCGGAACTGTGGTGGGGAATAGAATTCGTAGGATGCAAAAGACGGAGACCAGCCCAACGGTGGGTGTCGATCCGCGTGAAGACCATCGCAACTACCCTCAATTAAACTACGATCTTTCTTTTTTTGATCGGCGTGGTCGACGACGTTTTGTGACTCCGAAGGAGCAGTACGATGCGAACGGAGATTTTGTATTTATGTTAGACTGGAACCAAACACCTTACTCAAGAGATGCAGCTGCTTTACTTGAGTGGCCAAACTTATTTGTCAAGCGCAACAAGTTGGAAGCCAAGTGTCGACAGTACATGCAGAAGGTGCCTAAGGCGCGTTCCGTGCAAATGATGAACGGAAGAAGGTTGCAATGTCTCCACAATGATGTTTGTGAAAGGTTGCGGGTGGAAATTAAGGCAATGACAAAGCGGGTTACACGTCAGGAGAAATTTATCGATGTTGTGAAGGAGGTTGAAAGGGATGGTTGTAATCGGAAGGAGTTGATTAGCAATTTGGAATGATGAGGAATATGCAACCGATCCGGAACTATCGATTATTCGATGAAATGTAGAGGATTTGTTTGTTTTATTTTGTGTGACAATTTGTATTAGATGTTTCATTTTAGTCATGTGTGTCTTTTGCAAATTTTCGTAATATCATTTGGCTTTGTTTGAAATGGTCTCGACTTGACTACCCTCGGACATGCGGCATAGACCAAAAGCCGTAATTGAGGCTTGCCGCGGATTAAACTTTGCGAGAATATTAAGGTGCGGGATCGGGCCTATCCATTTTAGCACACGTCGGAGAATATTAATACCTTTTGAATTATTTATTTTACTTTTTGAAGACCCACCTTCTTCATGGCATATATCTACATGTTATTTTAAGCGTATGAGAAATATCTCATAAAAAACAGTTTGAGAAATTAATTATAGGAAACCTCAAAGTGAAATTTAAGAAAAAATTGAATACAATAAGAATTAAGGAATTGTTTCTAATAGTGTGTTTCGAAAGAAAACTATTTGAAAGAACAAAATGGCTGCTATTGATGTTTAGTCACTTTTGTTAAGAAAATGGGCACTATTTTTTTAAGAAAATGGGCTTGTCACTAAAAAAAAATGATTAATATTTGTCTAGACAAAAGGAATCGACAAAAGTATAAAAACATGAAGTAAAATGAAAATAGTAGCAATAAAAATGGACATTGCACAAAAATTGGGATTGGAGTTGGGCACAAAATGGCAAGAAAGTACAGTATTTATAGGACCAAAAGCAAGCATTTTAGACGTAATTTCCCAGAATCAAAAAGCTGTGTCGGAATCAAAATGGCAAGCTACGGTATTTGCAGAGAGTTCGGCCCGTCTGGACATTATATGGTAACCGGACTTGGAAATCGGATAGCCCCTTGGAAATCTAACTGTTCTTACAAAAAAAAAAACCCAAAAAATGGTCGCGAAGGGTTATTCAGGTAAGCAAATATCGTGGTCCGTGGATCCAAAATGGGTACCGTTTGTGGCATTGCATATCCCTTATGACAGAGTAGACATCTTTTGAAGTAACCTCGGATTTTTAAATCACGGATCGGGAGTTGTGCTCCCGTCAAAAAGCTTTGTCACCAACTGAAAATTTTAAAGTTGGTCACGAAGGGGTTTCCAAGTTAGCATAACTTGTGCTCCGGGGATCAAAAATGGGTACCGTTAGCGGCATTGGGTACCCCATATGACAGCCTAGACATCTTTTCAAGGCGACTTGGATTTTTGAACCATGGATCGGGACTTGTGCTCCCGTCAAAAAGCTTCGTCACCAACTGAAAATTTTAAGGATGGTCGCGATGGGGTTTTCAAGTTAGCATACCTTGTGCTCTGGGGATCGAAAACAGGTACCGTTTAAGCAATTGCATACCCCATATGATAGGATACATATCTTTGAAAGGCTTCTTGGATTTTCGATTCCCGGACTGAGAGTTGCGCTTCCTTGAAAATGCTTCATTAGCATCCGTATTCGTCCAATAACTATTGTCCGAACTAGAGCTTCGGTTATAATTAATTATTATTGGGGATGAAAAAATTAAATTAGGAAAATTAATGACATACTTGTATTGATGCAGCACACGTCTTTTTAGTTTTTTTGGCGGGGTGAATTTTAACCCAACTTTATTTTAATGAAGTGCTACAACAAAAGCCATCAGAAAAAGTTCAAATAATTTGTACCCAAAGACAAAACAAACATAAAGGACAACAGAAGTTGTCATTAATTGAATGAGAAAATTGGAAGAAATAAATTGTTTAGCAAGGGTTTGCGTGGGAGTGGGCTTTTTGTAGTGTTTCCCAGAATCACTGACGCACTGACGCATGCCTTTGCTTGGGACAGGCTTTGCAGAGAATCTGGTCCGTCTCAATGCCGCATGTTGGACATGCGGCATTAGTATGTTGGACATGCGGCATATACCAAAAGCTACGGCCTGCTCGCGGATCAGACTTTGCAGAATATTTAGGTGGAGGATCGGGCCTATCCATTTTAGCACACGTCAGGAGAATAGACTCCATGTGAAAAGAGCATTGAATTCAGAGCATTGAAGATTAATGGGCAAATTACACTGAAGGAATTAAGGACGACTGGGAAATGTGGCGTTTTTTTAAATTATACATTTTATTTCATTAATGAAGACATGTGTTCGAAGCTCAAGTGGGCGATCATGTTTTTATTTTTTAACAGGATTTGTTGATACTTATGTGAGCCATTAATTTTGACTTGGCAAATAAAAAATACCCAATGTGTGGTGTAATTCACACAAGTAAAAAAAAGAAAAAAGAAACAGTAAAAAAAAGAAAAAAAAACAATAAAATTTGCTATAACCAAACGCATAATCGGAGTTGACTTTTTATAGTTCAAAATATGAAAAAACAAAAAAGGTTAAGAGTAAAGTGAGTACAATTAATTATGTTAATAATTTTTATTTTCAAGATGAATACAATTCTCATGTGTTTTTAAAATGAAAGTCGTTGCAATACTTGTTTTATGATCCGAAGTTCTGAACCATTGATCTTATAAATCTATATTTTCATCGTTTGTGTGAAAATCAAATTAATTTCATTCAAATAAGTGCCTAATTTATAAGAATAAGACAACACTTATTTTCCCCTCGTAAAACAAAGCTCCGCCTGGGATCAGAGTTATAACTGATTTGCTACAGTACCATATAGTTGAACAATAGTGGGGGAGTAAATAATACTAGTATGTTACAATGTCAAATGATGTTTTGTTGCATATTTGGTAATGTTTTCGAAAAATAAGTGAATTAAATGTCCAGCTGATCATCATTAAGTACCTCAAGAACATGTGAAGTTCTTTTTAGTTCAAACTTACAAGTTTTCGTTAGGAAATCAAACATTCCTAAAATTTGAATAAAAATTTGAAAAATTAGATCAACCACTTTCACATATTCAATTGAGCTGGTAAAATCAATATGTTTATTGATTTTAGCAAATTTTATATTTTATCATTTGGGAAACTCCACTAATGTTACTATACTTATAAATTATTAAGTTATACTTATTAGTTTTTATAATATATAAGTTATACTAATTATATATATATATATATATATATATATTATGGAGCCCCTTCCAATAAGGGACCCTTATATAAAAATACCGTGCGGACCTAGCCTTTTTTTGCATTTTAAAAACATTGAACGGTTCGGATCGTCAAAATTAATTATATAAGGAAAGGTGAGGTCCGCATTTTAACTTATATAAGGGTCCCTTATTGGAAGTTAATCCTATATATGTATAAAAATTAATTAATTAAAATCCGGATAAAGAGTAGTTCGAAAAAAGGAAAAAAAAAACTTCCCGATACAAAGTAATAATAAGAACTAAAACCGATAAAGCCCGATTACATGTAACACAAGTACAATGTTAACGAAATTACATGGTCCTTGGAGAAGTTCATGGTTGTCCTCGTACTCGGGAACACGTTCGTCTGTTATGCCCTTGTTGTCCACAAAATGAGCAGGTTTGTGTTTGTGATGGTTGGGACTCCATCCAATCCATCTCATTTCTGAATCGTTTAATTTGTGGACGCCCTCGACCCCGTGTCCAATCTTGGTTAGGTAATATTGTTGGTCCTTCGTTGGGCGGCCAATACTCCCTGTCACGAATGGGGAAAAATGGTTGGGACCCATAAATGGCAATGTTTGAGTCGAGCGTCCAAACGTCGTCGAAATATTGAAATACATTAACACGCAATTTCATGCATACTGCAATCACGTGCGAGCATGGCATCTTCCATTGCTGAAACTTCCCGCAAGTGCACTTTCGCTCTACCAACTCGACCGTGTGCTTGTGATTCCCTTTACCTGGGCTTGTTTGATGCATTGGTGTCTCCACTTCGGACACCCCTAACGCACGGTTAAATTCCACGACACGGTGTCTTCTTGCCTTGTTCATCCAATGTTCAAACTTATCCATTGCAAACTTGCTTAAAGTCTGGTTGTTGTCTTTTCTTTCGCGTGCTCGTTCGACCTTTGAAGAAAAATACTCGACGGACTTGTAGAATGTTGTCATAACAGTTGTCGTTATGGGTAGATGTCGGGCTTCTTTAAGAACCCCATTCAAGCTCTCAGATACATTTGTAGTACATGATCCATATCGCCTACCTCCATCGTATGCAAGTGACCACTTTGGTCGGGCGAGCTCCGTAAGCTCCTTATAGAGTTTGCCGTCATCCCAATTTATCATTTTGCTTAGCTGACGGTTGTACTTCCGTTTATGTACTTCCATGGCAGTGACTTTGACTTGGATGCCCACTTTTTTGTTGTATCTCCTCATAAAGTTTGCCCCGATGTGGCGGGCACAATATCGATGGTAAACGTATGGTGGTCTCCATAAGGGGTCTGTTGGCATGTAAGACATGAGTCCAGCCGCCCTGTCAGAAATGAGGCACAAATTCTTCCTCATTGTAACAAAGCATCTAATGCAATTTAGAAACCATCCCCAATTATCAGCGTCCTCCTTCTCCACGATTGCGAATGCAATAGGCACACATTCGTTTTCTGCATCTTGAGACACAGCAATTAGCATCACGGCCTTGTATTTCCCCGTAAGAAATGTTCCATCAACGCTCAATACAGGCCGACAATGTTTGAATGCTTCAATGGCGGGTCCGAATGCCCAAAATACGCGGAAAAATATTGCACATCCCGGTATGTTAGACTCTGTGCTATTAATGACATACTCCGTACCCGGATTACGCACTTTCACAGCAGCCAAATACCTCGATAGTTCTGCATATGAGTCATCCCAATTCCCATAAATATCAGCAATAGCAAAAGTCTTTGCCGCCCATGTTTTTGCGTACGATGGATTGTAACTTTCTGTTGCAATTTTAATAATTTCCTGCAAAACCTTGATTTTAGTACTTGCGTCTTTCTTAAGTATGGTGGTGATATGTCTCACCACATGCCGGGCGGTAAGATTGGCATGATCTTGACTTACATTTCTTGAAACACACGTATGAGGCCCTGCGTAACGAGTAATTTCCCATTCTTCAGTATCGGTGTTCTTTACTGCACGAAGGCGCCACTGGCATGGCTCCTCGTTATTGCATCTGTAAACCAACACAGTAGGTGACGATCTTTCAGTCTTTACCGCACAATTCCGACGCATGCTATACTTTTGGACCGAGTACTTCACTTCTTCCTTTGAAGAAAACATCTGCAAAAAAAGAAAAACAAATTGTAACTCATAGGTTATACCATGACAAATATGATATTTATCGAAAGAAACAAACATATCTTTTTGTCGTCCGACAAATCCAAATTACTACCTGTCCCCGAATGAAATCAGAACCATCCCATCCGATTTGACTACACATGGGCATTGGCGGGCTTGGGTCGATGATATTTGTCCATGTGTCCTTCGTTAACATTGATGGTGGCTGAAAAAAATCTGCTACGTCTTCATCGTCGTCCCCAACTTCCAAGCCTGCATCCACATCTTCTTCACTGCTGTTGGATGAGTAATGAACATCTTCGTCGTCCCCAGCTTCGAATTCGTCATTAAAGCCAGTTGCCTCATATTCATGCTGGTCACCAATGACAGAATCTTCCTCTGCTTCATAACGGTCATCTGCAAAGTTCGGCATATCATTGTTAATTGGTTGTCTATGTCTACTTGATTCGCCCTTTGATCGCCGACGGCTGGACGTGTGTATAGGGACAATGTCATACTGGTTGGGGAAGCTTTCTACTGATTCCACGTAAAGAGTGGGGGTGTAACCTGGGGTGGCATTAGCAACATTAAATATAGTGTTCACACCGCCGTCTCAACCACCTCAACTCCGATGTATGAAATTGGATGAGGATGGCTAACAATCGGATAACAGTATGTAATTCTCATCAACCTCGACGGTGTAGCAGCTACATTCTGAATAAGCTGCTGCAGAGAAGCAAGCGATGAATCACGTGGTACTTCTAACAATATAGGTCTTCCACCTTCATACGTCAGGTTGTTTGAATGTCCAACAACACGTCCACCAACATAAACAATTATGCGAACTATGTTGCTCATTTTGATTTTCCGTACAAGGGATCGAAAGTACGAGGGTGGTATAGAGGGGATTGAATAATGGATCGCACCTAAAAAATGCCGCAAAGGTTGGCTTGTTGGGGCTGGCTTTTCCCCTATGCGGCATTCATATGGACCAGAATCTTTGCAGAATCTGTGTCAAGCAAAGCAGAATGGTGGACTAGATTCTCTGCGAAAGCTGTGCCAAACGCAGCAGAACACCGCATGTCCAAAATGCGGCATTAATACAATGCCGCATGTCCAACATGCGGCATTAATACAATGCCGCATGTCCAACATGCGGCATTAGTTAATGTCCAGACGGGCCAGAGTCTCTGCAAATTTTGTAGCCTGCCATATTGATTCCCAAACAGCTTTTTCATTCTGGCCAGTTGCGTCTAAAATAATTGTTTTTTTGTCCTATAAATACTGTACCCTTCTTGCCATTCTGTGCCCAACTCCAATCCCAATTGTTGTGCAATGTGTCAAATATTTGATTAGTACTAGGGGCAAAATTCCATTGTTTGTTCCTACTGCTTACGACCTTTTTTTGGTCATACTCCTATCCTATATTACTTTGTTTCAATTAGGGTGATTGAAAATACAAACTTAGTATCTACCATTTGAGATGATACTGTAAGTCTAATATATCGTAGTTGTCGCCGATGTGGTGTCCATCACTACCGCACGATGACGAACTACCCTCTCGGTGGAAATTGGCGGGATGTCCACATGGGCATATTTTATTGGACACCACAATTGTTTTTGAAATAGGGAAGACTATACCATTTGTGATGATACTGTAATTGTTATCTACCATTTCTGATGATACTGTAATGCATTATCATCACAAATTAGGTAGAAGTGTCACGATATGTCAATCGGGTTGTACGCGTGACTAGACTCTCTCCTAATATGGGTAACGCAAAACCTGTCTACTTCCATGGTAGTTGCATAATGTACCCAAAAGCTTGGAAGAAACATCCAGCATCAGGAGAGCAGATTTCCAAGAAGGACATTTGTTTCAAATATAAGAAACAAGTCGTATTGGTCTATGCAGCAACACAAGCAGCAGGTGATCGTGACACACTGATCGAACTTATGTGCAAAGCTCGATCGAACTATCCAGGCATCAAGAGAAGGACATTTGTTTCAAGTATATTTCGTGTTTGTATAACAATTTTCTCATTCAATTAATGACAATTTATGTTGTCCTTTATGTTTGTTTTGTGGTTTGGTATAAATTATTTGAAAACCATAGAGAGAGAAATAGACAGCACCAGCTGTGTCACATCTTTCATCAGAAAACCATAGAGAGAGAAATAGAATCAAGTAACAGCCAATTAGGTTATCAAATACATAATGTCCAATCGGCCCTAAGTGAACAAATAAAATAAAATAAAATAAAATAAAAACGAAAAACAAATAAATATTGGAGTATTACAATAAAAAAAACAGAACAAGACACACAAATATGTCATTAAGTTAACTAAGGTGAGAACGATTAACAAATTAATTGGAGTATTACAAAAATTTGGTGTTTGATAACTAAAATAATTAAATAACTAATGTTTTGAAGTGATGCAATACTACATGTCAAATATAGAAATCCAAAACTTCTTTAAAATTGAAATGATTTAATTTATTGTAAAAATAAATAAATTAATAGAAGCTCTTGTTCGGACTATCTATCCATCATAACTATTTCAATAGTTATTGGACGAATACGTCTGGTCCGTCTCAGTTTTTGGTTGTTTCTACTTTAATGATCAATCTTCAATGCTTCTTCAGTATCGGTGCTCTTTTCACATGGAGTCTTCTCTTCTGACGTGTGCTACAATGTAGAGGCATGATCCTGCACCTTAATAATCTGCAAAACCTGATCCGTGGGCTGGCTTGTCAAGGCTTTTGGTCTATGCCGCATGTCCCATATGCGGCATTAATAGAATGCCGCATGTCCCACATGCGGCATTCAGATGGACCAGAATCCCCACAAAGCCTGTCCCAAGCAGAGGCATGCGTCATTGATTCAGTGGAACACTACAAAAAGCCTAGTCCCACGCCCAATATTTCTGAAAAATTTCTTTCTTCTTAGTTGTTCACTGGTTGAGAAAAATTTCGTTCTTCTTTCATTATTTCTTCCTACTGTATACGAATTTGTTTTTATCCCGCCTCCTTTCCTATACGAGTTTCTTTCAATTAGGGAGATTGAAAATAAATATTGAGTATGTACCATTTGAAAATCCAGCACTACCGTAGCCGGCCAGATTGCCCTGCAATTGCAATTTGCAGGGTGCCCACATGGGCAGATTTTACTTTAATTGTTATCTACCATTTGTGATGATACTGTAATTGTTATCTACCATTTGCGATGATACTGTAATGTATTATCATCACAAATTAGGTAGAAGTTTCTTCATTTGTCACTGGGGTTGTACCCGTGACTAGACTCTCTCCTAATATGGGTGTAGCAAAACCTGTCTACTTCCATGCGAGCTGCATAATGTATCCAATCGGGTTTAAATCGAACATCCGGCATCGGGAGAGCAGATTTCCAAGGACAAGGACATTTGTTTCAAATATAAGAAACAAGTCGCATTGGGTGAGCAGAACACAACTTTGAGGTGATCGTGACACATTGATCGAACTTATGTGCAAAGCTCGATCGAACTATCCAGGCATCAAGAGAAGGACATTTGTTTCAAGTATATTTCGTGTTTGTATAACAATTTTCCCATTCAATTAATGACAATTTCTGTATTTAATTATGTTTGTTTTGTTTTTGGGTTGCCATAAATTATTTCAACTTTTTCCGATGGCTTTTGTTGTAGCACTTGATTAAAATAAAGTTGGGTTAAAATTCACCCCAAAAAATAAAATTCGAAAAATACGTGTGATGGATCAATACAAGTATGTGATTAAATTTCCTATAGTGATTCACTTCTTTAAAAAAAAAAATTATTTGAAGGACAAAATAGTAATGTAACTTAAGTGTCCGGACCTGCTCTGGAGGGAAATTTTTTTTTATTTGCAAGGGGGCTTCTTTGCCAACCACTTTGCCTAGGGGTCGACAAAGTGGTCTTGCTTTGGGAATTACAAATTTGCTCCCCCAGGTAGTAATTCAGGTTCGATTTGTCTTCCCAGCAAACTCTTTGGGCTACTAGGGGTTATACCCGGTCGTTACCTCCAGAGCCCTGAAGTTAGTTGAGGTGCGTGAAATTAGTTGATACCAATATTATGTTTTTAGCTTTCGGCACATGCAATGCGTCTAATTATCTTTTCGATGCATAATTCAATCATGTACTCTCTCCTCTATCCCCAAATAATAGTCTGAGTATTTAATTTTGGGTCATCCCTTAATAAGTGTCTATTTTGAAAAACTAATGGGTAAAAGTGCGTACAATTATTGTTTTGTAAGGGATAATTTTGTTGAGTAGATGTAAAAATTGATTGAAAGAGGATGTCTCTTTAATATTTGGATTCATGAAGCTACACGCTTAAAAATTAAAAGGGAGAGTACTACTTTAGAGTCTTCCAGTTCAAAAAAAAAATTAAATAATACTTTAGACAAATTATAAGTTCATATAGGTACTTATGTGAGCAATGTAGTAGTACCATTTTTGTAGGAAGCAACGTACATATATGTCAAAAAGATTCTTAAAGGATCACATTTTTTGGATACAGAATAAAGGATCACTTGTTCCTTCAACCTATTTTTTTTTCCCTTTTTTGGAGAGGTTCTTCTCTCCCTTTCAGTTGCTGGGTTAGTTGAATTGAAGTCAATTGCAATAGAACAGGAAAAACCAAAAATTACAAAAAAATTGAACTGAGAAAAGCCATGGGGTTGGCCTCATGGATGAAACACTCCTTCACTGTCCACGAGCACAACTATGCCAGGGAAAACTAGAGTTTACAACAATTTAAAATATAACACAACCTCAACTTCCAACAACATTATCAAATCCTCCTCTTCAAATGGTTCATATTCCATCAGAACATAATCAGTTTACAAATTAGAAAGTAACAAATAACGATTAATGCTCCACCAGACAAGAACTTATTGGTCAAAATTCTGAGGAAATTTGGGCAGCATTTCGTCTGTATTTTGCCAATCGCAGAAAAACAGATGATTGCCCAGAACTATCGCAACAAAACTAATCTGCCTGATACAATAAAACTACCACAACAATATAGCACAACAAAACTAATCTGGCAAATTCAACAAATTAAATAACCATAACAGTAAGCAAAGGTATGAATGACAGACTATGAGCAACAATTTGCATTGATGCTGCCCAGAAATGGGATGCAACCGAGATTTCAAAAGCATCCCTCGAGGCAACAGTAGTAAACAAAGGCATCATGGGTACCGATAGACCATAACCAACATTTTGCAGTATGATACTGCCCATAAATGTACACACTCCCCACAAATGAAAACATCCGATAAGAAATACAGTAACAAATCTCCCAATAAGAGTCACCCTCATGGTAACTATATAGATCAGATCAAAGCATAGAAACTCAGAAATTTATGCAGCAGTAAATCTCATGGGATACAGTGGTAAGATAGTGTGAAACTCTCAACAAGTCCCTCCCTCATTTCAGTGAGGCCAAGTAGGAAACAAATCAGGGCATCTTGAAGAAGAAATTAATATTGGCTATCCAAACATACGCAAGTACTATTGAACATAAATAATATAGATATAACAACCCATACCTAAGATAGTAGTCAATGCCTATGTTTGCCCTTGCGCAAACCCTTGTGGCTATCGGTACCACAGCGGTCGGCGCGTGTACGCGTACCCCTACGCAGCCCCGGTACATCAACTTGCACCTCAATAGGCACCTCATCATGTCCCTCCACCGGCACCTCAAAGCATGAATCTCATCTACTAATTTCGGTTGCACCTCGGCATGCACCTCATTATGCACCTCGGGATGTGCTTCCGGCTGCACCTCATCATGCACCTCATTATGCACCTCAGCATGCATCTCATCATGTCCCATTTGGACCTGCTGCTGCAACTCGTGATGCAAGTCAACGTGTAGAAGATCATGGTCTGTGTCACCTCCCCATCACCAAGGGCACGTAGGGTACTCGATTGTCCATGCAAAGCATCGCTCCTCAACTTGCTCGTCAACTTGCATTTCATCACCCGCGCCGAGTCTAGCCTCATCCTCTTCGCCACATGAGCTGAGAACGAAACTAGTTTCCCCACCACTACCTAGCTCCACAATAAGTCCACAATAAAATATTCGTTAATATTTTCACTCTCTGTCATGTGTAACTTGTTTTCAAGAATTATTTTTTCTTACCTCACTGGCTCGACGATAATGTCGGTCCAATCAAAAGTGGTGGTCTGAGACTCTGACAATGATCCTGGTTGCGAGGACGACCCAATATCATCGTGCACGTCTGTGGGGGTGGTGAAAAATGAACTCATCGCAATGCCAGGTGAGATGTGTAACATGGGCATTGGATGATTCTCTTCTTGTGGGTGTGGTTGTGCCACCATATCCTCCCCGTGTGCATGTCCATCATGTTGCTCTCCCTCGGCTGCCTCTACATTTGCACCATCCCCAACCTCCTGGTCAGCATGTACCTCACCATTCCCCTGATCCTCCATCCCCTCCTCCTCCTCAACCACAGCCGGCAGACTCCATACACCGTGCATCGGAGGTTCTTTCCTTAGAAATTTCTCTTGGGCAACAATGCACATCAACCCTTGCCTCCCCAACGCCTGTACTCGCTGTGACTCGTCTGTGCTAATTAGGCCCCTGAATATATTCATCTGCAAATTAGAAATTTTAAGATCAGTTTAATGAATTTATGTTTAAGCAATGAAAAAGTAAAAACGTTATCACGCTCACCATTTTGTACAATGATGCACTCATTTGACTAACAAATGGCACGGTTATTCTCTTGTACCAAGTGACGTACTCATCCTCATCGGGGTATGCTCCTACAATGTCCGGCTCACCTTCTGGTACAATGTATTGGACCCTATTTCCCCACCTCTCTACATGTACTCTATGCTCATTTGCCCAATTATGCGAATGTTTCTTCATTTCCATACCGTGTGAACGGTCTCAAGCACGAGAGAGTTCTGGAGGCAATTGTCGATATCCAAACTGTCGCATGACTCTCTCGGGTTGATGCATCTCTATGATATTGAAATTTATAAGGGGCACCATTGCTCTCCAAATATTCCTCCCAGCAGAGCAGAATGGGGGCAACAACTCGATCAACCCGTCTTTGTAGGGCTGCCAAATAACCTGCACAATTATTGGAGATTCAAACTTTATTGTATCAAGAATGGCTTTAATGAAAGGGACAACCATAAAAAAGGTGGCTGTTCAACGGAAATTTTTTATTAATTACTTTGGATGGGCCGATAAAAATATATGCATTTAGAAAATATATGCAGCTCTCACAAAAAAAATATACCTTGGGAGATATAGGTACTTGAATGTGACATAAGGGAATTGTCGCATTTTTAGTTAACATTTACCCAACATGTGTGACTAGATATTTCAAATTCACATGTGAGCAAAAAAAAGGGTTACAGGAGATGTTAAAGGAAAAATTTTGCCCATGATCTCTCATTGACTGGTTCAAACTTTTCCCAAGAAACTACCCATTACCAACAAACTCCCCTACAAAGTTGTGCCAGAGAGAAATTGAAACATTTCTTCTGCACCGGGAGTGCAAGTCAAAAAAAATACTTCATGCACCGGGGGTGCAAAAAATTGAAATGCTTTTTAGCGCACCGGGGGTGCAAAAGACTGAGACCTACTTAATAAAAACTTATGTGATTTCTTTTCATATAAGTGAGATTATGTTCCGGCAAAATTTTAAATTTTTGTCTAACAGCGGCCTACTTGAAACAGGACAAAAAAGTGATTAAGTGGTGTTATGAGGAAGATGACACATAAAGTCCTACTAACCTCATCAGGCTTCTGCATATCCAATGAGTGCCTATAATGGCCAACGACGTGGGTCGCTAGGTCGGGGGAGTGGAATTTGTCATCCCACCTGCAATGAAACCATACCAACTTAATTAAATGATCGCATTTGTAAAATGGAAAATACAATAACTAAATATATTCACTTGACATAGACATGTAAATGCAAAAATGTGAATGTAGGAAAGAATTTTACCGTCCCATTAGGGCAGCTCCCAGTCGAGGGGGCCGGTCTCCAACACGTCCAGGGGCAAGATATGGTAGCCTCTCCCAAGCCCACACTTGAAGCAAGATAAAGAAGCCTCCTACGTCTTTACTATTTGACTCTGAAAGATGGCATAGGCCTCTGTACAAGGTACCTAGCCCCGCACTACCCCAACTGTACTGTCCCACAACTCTAAGGTCCCGAAGAAGTTCCAAATAGCATAAATGCACGCGGCCCGACGATTCGTCGGGCACCACCATATTAGTTGCATAATGTATCCCCGTGCCTTCTGCTCAATCTGAACTTGCGTATCTGTCTCTTGAACTTGTCCATTAAAGTTCCGCCGCAACCATTGAAGTGTTACCTTGTTCCCTCGTCTCCCTCCTGCTTCTTCAAGTTCGAGACCCAATAAGTCTCGCACCATTTGCTCCCAATTCAAATTTGTACTCCCTGTCACCGGTCTACCATCGACCGGGAGACCAGTTATTATTTCAACATCTTGGAGAGTCACTGTCGCCTCACCCGAAGTCAAATGGAAAGTGTGAGTCTCTGGCCGCCAACGCTCCACTAGTGCCGTCAACAATGCAAGATCTAATTGCATGTATTGCATGTTAAGAAGGCCAAAAAATCCTGCCTGTCTAACCAACTCTACAATAGGAGCCGACGGGGGAGCCAATGCACGAAACTCTCTTTCGCAATGCCGAATGGTGATCGTAGCAAACTCGCGTGGACCCCTCCCCTGAAATTATGAATTCTTATTAAAACTTTTACACGACAAAACATTATTTACTCTAAAAAGGGGAACTGGCACTTACATTGCCTTGCCAAACCGCACGGGAGCGATGGCCTTGCTGTAGCACAAGAATTGTGTCATCAATGGGCCCCTGCCGTAAATCTTGGACCTCCATCATATATATAACCTGCAGTAAATGTTGTATCATATTAATTAATATGAACCTCACATTCACCAAGCTTATTCTAAATTTAACAAGTATACAACGCAAAAACTACACATATATGTTCAAGTCTCCAACTTAATTCAGTGTCCTTGTTAGGATATTTTGGGAAACTTGACATTTGTAATTTCTTTCAAGATTTTAATATACAATAGAGTTATAGCATCATTTACACAGTAATTAGGAAAATATATAAAAGTATCCCAATTGCCCTTTACAATTTTTTACATTTTTGAATTATCTCGCAAGTGGTGGCTAGCTCATGTGGTGGCTTGCGAGTAGAAAAGGGAGTACTTGCAATCTCAAATCAACTGGATATTCACAAAGACAAACAAATACGTTGGACTGAAAAAAATAACTCAAATAAGCATGAAGCAAAAAATGATGTGATACATTTTAATTCCATAAACTTCTAAAAAGCCAAACAGGAAAGCCAATGTTATGTGGCAACTATAAATACCAAATTAGTAGTATAACTTCAATACATAAGTGGAAGAACTGAAAATACCCAGCACCTGAAACTTGCACAAATATGTAGCTTAATAGCAGGTGGTGCTCCTTTAACAGCTAGGCAGTGGCAAATGAGCTTCAATCACCTAGATGTAAAAATCAGGCAAACAAATAAGAAACGAATATAAATATTATATAATCCAAATATCAAGTGGGGGAAAGCTATAATAGGTAAACCTTACATCTTTAAAATACAAAAGTTTTTCTCCTACATTCCTAGTACATTGGATATTGCTAACTGTATCACTTATGTCACGCCCTCATTTTTATAAAAAATAAAAATAAGGAAATTCCTTACAATTAATAAGTCAAATGATAAAATATTTCATAAATCCTCCCCAAGAGATTTCCATTCAAAATGTTCATCTTAATATCCATTGGCAAATCAAGTATTTGGGCACCCTTGCCCCAAAGGTGAAATCAAATATTATCTCCTAAGTTATTACATAAATCCAAATGGTTAGAAGATTGAATAACCAAAAGTTACATTACCATTTATCAAAATACAAAACTTGAGATGAAAAAATATCTTCATGCATGCATAAGCTTCACATAATGTATCACTCCATAAGCATCCAATCTCATGCTCCATGCCGTGTACCTGGGAAAGATAGGGTGAGCTCACTAGCTCGTAGGGAAACCATACTACAACCGCTAGGCAGGTTTGTGACAAGAAGTTACTTTTAGAGGGAAAATTAAACTTCCAACAAGCTAATGGGGGACAAAAAAGCCCCTTTGCGCCTTGTACAAAGAGAACCATATGGTACAGGCCCAATGGTATTTATCCTTCCGTAGAGCATGTCAACTAGACATCACACAATGACAATTTATAAACAAAAATCCAAAAAAGGAATCAGATAAGGCTTGTGAACAGATTAGCATGTTGCAGTCTAATTTAAAAAAAGTGCAATAGTGCATATCTCGAGTAATAGTGCCAGTCTTCCATTTCATAATCTGTTCAATAAACAGCCCTTATGAAACCTTAATGTGAATAGCAATACGAGCCATTAATTGAAATGACATATCAACGCCACAGAGCTAAAAGACCCTATATACAATAAAGGTCGGTTCTAGTTAGATTGCAACGGATGCAAAGAGTTGCTATGGCTAACTACGTGCACCTTCTTCTTCTCCCCTGAGTTTTGTATATTTTGTTTTGGGAAACTAGACCATCTTCGTCACAATTCCAATAATTCCCCTTGGCAGACTAGTAGTTTTTCATTTGCTATTCCCTCGCATGTTGCAGAGAAGATAACTCCCAACTGTACATAGGAGCAAAACAGAAGTGTAACAGCCACCGTTGTAACGGAAATGCACACTTTTATTCCCTCCTTTGCACAATTTTGGTCCCTTTGGGAATTCTAAACTTTTTTAGGGGGGACAAATATTTAATGCACTTCAAGTCAAATCAAAAGGCATATAAATATGATGAGTGCACATGATATGAATATGATGAGTGCACATGATATGAATATAAATATGATGAGTGCATATAAATATGATGAGTGCACATGATATGAATTAACATGAGAGGAGATGATCAAGGAACATAACAGAGGCTAAGACAAGTAAGACGTGTCCAAGAAGTAACCACGTGTCCAAGTGACTTCAAAGTGTCCAAAAAGATTTCAAGGTGTCCCAAAATACCTATTAGTTCATTAAGTTTGTCAAAATCACCCACAAGTGTCATACGTGCCCAAAATCGTGTCCAAGTATCCAAGGTTGCCAAAATATCTTATGTACCTCAAAACATTTTCATTTCCAAGTACTCAACACCACCAAAGTTTCCATTTTTGTTTCACCAAGATCACCCAAGTTACTTACACAAGTTTAAAACCAAGTCCACATGTCGAGTTTCGACCCAACACAATAAATAGTCCTAAATCTCATTTCTCATTTCTTTCATTGAAGAAAAATATCATTTTCATTAGTACTAGGGATTTAATCCCTCTGCCGGGTTCCGTAGGTCCCGCGTGCCTTTGCTGGGTATTTGTAGGCCCCGCCTACCTCTGCCAGGTTCCATAGGCCCCGCGCGCCTTTGCCGGGTATTTATAGGCCCCGCCTGCCTCTGCCGGGTTCCATAGGCCCCGCGTGCCTTTATCAAAAATTTTACCAAATGATGGCATTGGTGTAAAACACCTCATTATCACAAACATTTCATTAAAACTTTTATAACAAGTCCATTTCCCAAATTTCATTTCACCAAAGTGCCCTTTCTTTTGAAATGACACAATTTTCGCCAAAAGGGGCGACCAATCCAATATGCCTTGTGTCCGATACGTATAACGATTGTCCAATAAAAACACGTGTCAAAGTCGTAGTTTAACGATTTCAAAATGGTTTTGGGGTTACCACGTTGCTATATATCAAGTATACGAAGTTCCGGACGATTGGAGGTCAAACGGACGTCAAAGGGTGGCCGAAAACCACCCAGAAAACAGGGGCAGCAACATAGAAACAGGGGCAGCAGCTGCCTTGTCCAGAAAATGGCAGATTTTCACCTCTAAGGTGTGGAATTTCAACCCAAAACACAAATGGGATAGTTTAAGCTCAAAGTAGAGATGCTAGGCAACAATTAAACATGGAGGGAGGTCAATTCCACTCCCAATTTCATCAATCAACAATCAATTTCATAGATCACAAAATTAAAGTGAGAGAAACTCACACAAAGAGGGAAAACATGAATTTCAAGAAAATTGAAGCCAAGAACAAGATATGTTCAACATATCACAAGTATATAACTAGAGGAGGTAGTAATTGTTTCCCTACCTCATGGGTTAAGCTCCAAATGTGAAGAGAAAAGAAAACCCTAGGTTTAGAAACACCCAACCCGAAATGTGAGCTCCCGGGGCGAATCCAAGTTGACCCGAGCTCCCCACGGCGCGTAGAACGTGAAAATGGCATAGGTTCTTGAAGTGGTTGAGTGAGGAGGGGTTAACTTGAGCTTGAAGGTGGCAAAAATGGAGGAGAAGAGAGAGAGAGAGAGAGAGAGAGAGAGAGAGAGAGCCGATCGGGTGGAGAGGGAGGAGAGTGTGTAATGTTTTAAAATTTGCAAATCTTCCCCCACACACTACTAATATAATTCCCTTATTACACTACACACCCAAATGTGACTTGTGTATATAATATGTAACCACAATACTTATTTTCATAAACCAAACTTAAGTAAAGAAAACCTTTTCTTTACTTTAATTTATTTATGAAAATAAGGAAGTACTCCCCATTTGGAAACAATGACATTTATAGAATTTTAAAATTCTAATCACATCAAAATCTCATCCCCCCACTTTTAGTACAAAATCGAAAACGGGCACATTTTTCTCCGAAGAAAATGGGCGAAAGATGACTTTGCCTTACTCAAAAATAACTTCCCATTATACCATTTTGATTAGAAAAAATCCAAGGAACAATTACCGGGACTTTTTATCGGCCAAATCGAAACTTCTCAAAAAAGTGATTTTTTCAAAAAGTAATTAAATTTTCTGGGTCTTTACATTCTACCCTCCTTAGAAAAATTTTGTCCTCAAAATTTCGCACAAGAATATTATTCAAGCTACACACAATCATCCACGACATGCAACATGTATCCGACACCGTAAGCTAGTAAAATGCAACATGTAAAACAAGTACTCACATAGTTCAAATGGAAAACGACTCCAAGTGTTTCTCTTTCATCTCATCATCCCTTTTTTCACGTCGACTCCTTGCTACCAAAGTTACTTCACAACAGCCGTATAGACTTTTCCCCGTAATACTTATTCGCTCACATCAAGGATACATATCGGCTTCTATCTTAGCTTCAAATCATTCCAAGGCATGGAAATAACTAGGTTTAAACTGTCTCCAAGTGTAAAACTATCTCAATTCTTTTCTAACCATAAATCCTCTAGGCTCACTATGCATACTAGTTGCTTACTCCGCGTCTCTGCTATTGCCTTCTATTCAAAAACCCAAACAAATCCATAATTTTCCAAACATTCTACCCCACAACCATATCATAACCTCAATCTCTTAACTGAAGAAATTTTACTTACGGAAGCCAAATTTTTAACCATACCCCTCAACATTAACCAGGACAACATTGCACACTTTGATCTGGTACAACCGCTCTAACAATACCAGGATAAATCAATCTCAAATTACGACTGTAAACTAAGTTCCCAAAAATTTCGATACCAAACACACTCTATTTACATCCCAATGTTCCAACATACTCGCATTTCATTAGTAAGTTTCGTCTTATCAAGCCCTATCATCGTTCCTTAATCATTCCAAAACCTGATCACCCAAACATTCAATTGCTCCTCCACCCTAGGTTATGAAATTAACAATTCCCCTTGATCACATAAGTTACTAGTACTTCCACAATCACTTCCGTGTAAATCGTTCATGTCACTAGAAAAGAAACTCAAACTACCCAAAACCCGTAGTCCTTCCATCGAATAACTTATCTTCCCCAATTTCTTGAAGCACATCGCCTTATCTCAATAAATCTTTATAACTGTTTCCCAAAAGTTTGAATATTCTCAGCGATCCCGTTTAACTCTATTCCCAACCATTTTCAATGCACTTATCTACTCAACAAGCACACTAAGCACTCACAAGTTCTACCACACTTTGGTACTTGAATTCTTTCACCAAATCCTCGTGTATCATTACGACCAACCCAAGCTGAACAATCTCTCTATATCGCACAACGTTTTTCACCAAGATTCAATACCCAACTCAATCATAATTTAGGTCTATTGGCTCGTACGTTCATTAAACTCTACAAGGAACTTAGAAACTCATCCACGTGTAGCTACAAGTAAAGGAATTTCGATGCTAGAAAAATCATGACTCACAACTATAACGCTAGGCACAAAGGCCTTCCAAGTCTCTTCGTCTAACTCTTCATAACCCATGCTTTCGACTTCACCCCAACCTAACCTTTAGAACCATATTCACACCCTAGTTAACCCCATAAATCCTTTACTCAAGTGTCTCGTTCACTCCACTAGCTCCTCGGATTCAAACAAGCTGAATCTCAAACTTATTAATATCATGTAATCTCATATACGCCTCCTTAACATTATCACCAATTTATCCGCACATAACCGCCTTCCACTTAGTGCTCCATCTCACTATGTTGACCTAGAAGAAAATAACTCATCTCAACTTTTTAACAAAATTGTATAAGTAAGACTTCATTTCATCCTACATTCCCCTCTTGAGTCTTAAAAAGACATCTTCTAGTCATACATCATGTTATAACCAATTAGGTAATCTTAAACAACACACACACCCTCCACGGTTAGTAACATTATCACCCCAATCATCTAAAATGAAGGACAAGTAAACCTTAAAGTGCACACACCCATTCTAGTTACCGCCTCACACCCTTGTATACTAGACATCCATACAATCTAGTTTCCGTACAGTTCTAATCTCATTTGTGCCTCACACCAGAAAATCAAACTCCAACATAAATCCGAACCATTGTCCTTGACACCTACCATCAACCATTGACATAAATCTACACACTAGAATTAAAGCCCAATGTCCCTCAAGAAGTACATCTTCACTTTATGATAAACTACAACTCATGCAATCACCAACCGAACTCGAGACTATAATTTGGAGTTTTCTTTACTTTAATTTATTTATGAAAATAAGGAAGTACCCCCCATTTGGAAACAATGACATTTATAAAATTTTAAAATTCTAATCACATCAAAATCTCATCCCCCCACTTTTAGTACAAAATCGAAAACGGGCACATTTTTCTCCGAAGAAAATGGGCGAAAGATGACTTTGCCTTACTCAAAAATAACTTCCCATTATACCATTTTGATTAGAAAAAATCCAAGGAACAATTACCGGGACTTTTTATCGGCCAAATCGAAACTTCTCAAAAAAGTGATTTTTCAAAAAGTAATTAAATTTTCTGGGTCTTTACAACTTAGGCATGTTTACTTGGGATTCCGCCCATCTTTCACCAAATTTCTAGCAATAAGCTCTCATCTATCAATTACCGACACTTGTAGAGGTTGCCGTGTCTGTGTATTGGACACGAGGACACTGGGGACACATACATGGCGTGTAATGCTCCAAATTTTTGTTCACCATTTCACGAATCTTCTCATTCCAATATTTGTTCATGATACTCTGCTAAACTCTTTTCTATATTGTGAACTTAAGCGCCATTTTATCACACTTTATTCTCATTGAGGAATTTTGTCAAACAAGTTCATGAGCAATACGAGCAATAGTGGTCATGCTCCAAGCCCAAGTATAACACATAGCTATACTATACACACATTTTTTCAAATAGATCAAATAGAGAAACAAGGGGAGGAACGACCCCATGACCGGCTTAAATAGGATCTGTCTCGCTAGATGTTGGAAGCAAATTGTCACAAAGTGCAAGTTAAATATTACTACTATCTTTGCAATAAGTAATTCAATTAATTCGGATCAACAAAGCTCAATTCAAAAAGTCAAATACCGCATATCGAATCTGCGGCATTTGCTCAGTGGACGGCTCGGCCACGTTGGATACCGGTTTCGAGTGCCACGTAGAATGCCGCATGTCACACATGCGGCATGACATATTTTTAAAAATAGTTTGATAAATGGTATATTTTGGTGAATTGTTTCAGATTTTGGTATATATCGGCCAAAAAACCTCAACACTGGCTGTGAATACTTGTTATATGTACAATGAAGTACTATAATAGGAGATTGAAGCTAAAAGTAATGCATAATTAATCGAAGGTATCACAACGGTTTTATAGATGCATGTTCAATGAATAAAGACAGACCTTAGGTATACGCACGCTTGTTTGCTGATGTCCAATAAAAAACCCAAATTTTGCAAGCTTCAAAACAACTGGTTGGCCATCGTCGGGATGGTTTCCCTAAAATGAAGGCCCCCAAAAAATGATTTCCATGATTACAACTGAAACAAAAGAAAATAAATTTGGAAGAAGACATACCAACACCATGGGATATTTCAACGACTCTATAGCATCTTCCAGGGTAATGGAATCTACGTCTTTTATCTGAAAGAAGAAAAAGTTTTCAATCACTTACAGGTAACATATTACAAACTAAAAACTTATCAAAGAGAGAGATATTGTATGGTCACAAATACCATCTTTTGCCCCCTTTTTTTTCTTGTATTTTGTTATCCCATTGTTTGCTTATTCTGCATACTTGGATCTCCGGAGGATTTTCCCTATGTGTAGATCAGCGTAGCAATATCTGCGACGGGGAGAGGGAGAGAGAGAGAGAGAGAGAGAGAGAGAGATACCGTGGTGGTAGTCTACGACGGGGAAGAGCGGCGAGCGGCGGCGGCGGGGATCGTGGTCGACGGCGTGGTGCGAATCGCCAAAATCGTAGAGCTCTGATGGGAGAATAGAGAAATGACGTACGCTTCTCTCATCTGCGGCATTCAAAATTTGAAACCCTAATGCCGCATGTCCAACATGCGGCATTTGCTTAGGTGGACGGCTCGGCCACGTGGGATACGGGGTTCGCGTGCCACGTAGAATGCCGCATGTCCAACATGCGGCATTGCATATTTTTAAAAATAGTTTGAAAAATGGTATATTTTGGTGAATTGTTTCAGATTTTGGTATATATCGGCCAAAAATCCCCAAAGTTTCTGAGGTTCAATCGGGCAAATATTTGGGTGACGAGCGGGCATCCTGGGGCAGTGCCGAGCGCGCACCCCGACCGTCCAAAAATATTTTGAACGATTCAAATTTCTCTCCTCTATCTCTTCTCACTTTAAAATCCGAAACATTCAAAAAAAATGTGGACGGCTGAGATACGCTCGGGGTACCTATTTACATATAAAATTAACAAATCCAATAATTAATTGACACGTAGTCAAGAATGTCAAAAGTTGACGAATATGTGTCAATGAAGACACACTGGACTAATAGAATAAAGATGGATCAATACGATGTCGTATTGGTTCTCAATTTGAAAAGCAGTTATTGACAGTTACAAATCAAAGCTAATATAGGAAATTGACTTCGAAGCCATTATTTCAACTGCTAAATGCATGAACTCCACGTGTAAACATGTGAAACAAAGTAATTGACAGTTAAGACTCGTGGAGTACATCATGCAAGGTAATTATTTCCTTAACGTGTAATCATAACCAAGGGCTTGTAGCCTAGCGGTTATCTCCTGGTTCTCCCACAAGGGAGACCAAGGTTCGAGCCTCGACAGAGGCATTTGGGATTTGGGGCTATGGATAGCTTCTAGACCCTCTTTGGACTAACTCACTAACTCCCCCGCTAAGCCCCACTGATGTATACCGAATGGAAAAAAAAAAAACGTGTAATCATTTGAGTTATTTGAGCAACCGTGCAGGTTCAAATTAAAACTTCTAAAGGAATATTAGAGGGATTCAAATTCAGACGTGGTGGAGGGAAGAAACTGTCAATTCGAAGTGCAAAGATGGAGTTCGAAGCAAGTCAAGTTCAAATTCTTTGAGCGGGAAGTTCAAGTCACAAACAGTTCCTATAAATAGAAGATATTGAAGAGTGAAAAAGCCCGGACAAATCTTCAACAAACAGTTATAAACAAATGATGTTTGGTTTGTTCATTGGCAAGTAGAATTAGGATTTCGACTCAGTTCGAAGTAGATTAGGAAGTAGATTGGGAAGTAGTTAGGATTAATCTCGGTTGTTCTTGTAACAATCAATTGTTCGAAGTTCTTGTTACCATGTATTTGAAGTTGAAGGCAATTTCGAAGTAAGTTTACCTTTGATTTGTTAATCGAACTATCTTGTTTCTTTGTTGTTCTTTGAATTCCTAAGTATATTGGTCTGCATTTCTTCACTTTGAAGAAAAAATCCTCTTAATTGAGGTAATTGAACCAATAAAACACAATCGCCTGATTAGATTTGGTTTTTTCAAAGTTAATCTGAGGGAGAAGATTGAAACTATCTCTGGCACGCTCGCACACAATCATTTTCCATTACAAAGAAGTAAAAGAACCAAACACATTTTTTGGCACGCCCAGTAGGACACCTGAAAGTGTTGAATGACTTCAAAACTTAGGAAGCAAGCAGATGATTCTCAGATTGGCCAAACGTCAGAGGATGAGAATGATGTTAATCCTAAAGAGAACGAACAAGTTGAAGTCCTTCAAACAGGCCCAGAAACTCGTACTAGTCAAGACCCAAATGTAGGAATTGGCCAGACTTCTCGATTGAACACTAGAAGTAACAAATAGTACATGCTGATGACCCAAAGAATCCAGAAGTTGGAGGAAATGTGTCATCTAGTCAGTTTGCTGAGATGATTGCTACATTTAAAGAACTGGCTCAAATCCAGAAACTTATGTTGCAAAAATTAGAAAAGCAATCAGGGTTTATGAATGAGCTTTTGCCTTCACTTGAGAAAGATAAGGGAGAGGCTAGTACAAGCAAACATAAGTCAAGGCCTGGAAAATAGCCTATAAATGTAGATGATATACCAGAATCTTGGTATGAACCTGCAAAGACTTATGATCCTAAGCGTAAGAGATCATTTAAGCAAACTACTAATGTCTCTTTCGAACCTAATTTTGATGGTTTAAATGGGGATAAGGGTTTTAAAAATGATGATTATGGGTTCGATGAGTATAATTTTACCCCATGAAATTATTTTCCTGATAGAGCCAGTTCAAGAAGGCCTAATCTAGAAATTGGAATTCCCAAATATCCAAGAGTACCAGAGATGGGTATGGTACATTCGGACCACCTTTTATGAGCCCTTTGAGAGGCAAGAAGGAAGTTTCAAACAACCTAGACCTTTTGATGGTCCTTATGAGAGATTTTCAGAGGACCACGTACCTAGGAATGTGAATTGGGAACCACTTGTCAATCCAAGAGTTCCTTTAAGGGGAAATCATGTCCTTCGAGATGAAATATAGGGGATAAAAAGGTTAATAAGCCAAAAAAGAATTATGCTAGAGTAGCAAAATATTAATTGATTTAGAAGCTACCCATATTTTTGCATCCAACCATGTTCGATGCTTGACTATTTATTTACATATTCGGGATTTTAATTATTTCAGGTTACACTATTTTGAAATTTTGCCAATTTTTGGAGCGTAAATGGGGCAGGGTCTTGGATAAGGTGGAGCTAATACACTGAATATACATGGCCAGTCTATACAAGATTGGTCCAAGACTAATCGAAGTGTACGTAAACTAGTCTCGAGACCTGAGTTATTAAAAAATATGTACAAGATATTCAAATGCACACACTTTATTCATTTCATACACATGCATTGAGACCACCTAATAGCATCTCCAACAATAAAGTTGCTATTTGGATACCTATTGCTATAATATAGCAATGAATAGTGTCAAATTGCTACAATATAGCAACATTGCATTAGTGGTGCAAATGTTATTTCTTTTATCTTTCAAAACAATGCCAATTTGAATTGCTATTTGTGGGTCCTGTGATGAGAGGGATAGACACAACGAGGCATGCTAGATTATAACCATAGCTATATCTTGTGCTATATATGGCACGGGATATAGCTATAGATAAATCTAGCATTTGTTTCACCTTACCATTGGAGAAGGGAATTTAGAGCTTCGTGCTATAATATAGATATAGCAATACATATAGGGAAAATGCTACAATGTTATTCCCTTATGGTGTACCCCAATCGTAACGTGGTATGCCTTCTAATGATTTTTGTTATACCTTATAACGATTGATGTTACGCCTTCTAATGATTTTTTGTTATGCCTTCTAATAGTTTATGTTACGCCTTTTAATGGTTTTTGTTACGACGAGGGGGGGGATTAGGACTTAGGTTAATTGAAATCCGGAGAAATTGGATTAATTTGAAATACATAATTTTATATATGATTGTATTGAGGAAATTGTTTGATTTGATTTTTGTGGAAAAAATTTAATTAATGAACACACTAGATGAAAGTCTTGGAATCGCCACTAGCGGTGACATTCGAGAGATAAAGGGAAGGAGATTGTGTTCCTAGAGTTTATTCAGTACAATAACATTGAGGAGTGCATGTTAAATCTATTCGGAAACGCGTTCTTTACATTTATTTCGTGTAATATTTTGAAAATCTTAAATTTTAACTATGTAGATTTGATTTTAATATTTTTCTTTTGAAATGTCGTAGACAAGATCTATTTTGAACCCAAATTTTTAAAAACTGCAAATATAAATCTCCAATCAGATCTAAATATTTATTAAATGAATGTCATTTAGTGCATTGATATCTAGTTTTGAAGTGAAATTACACCGAAAATCATTTATTTATTTTTTGGAAGTTTCAGACAATTACTCTATTGTTAGAATGAAGGGATGACGACTATTAAACTTTCATTTGCAACAAAATAATTCATAAATTACAATATTTTAATTTTCAAACAACTACCTTGACCATGGGTTCGGAATTCCAACCTGTCTACGGGTACCGATAGCCTTGCACAAATGGTGCACAGATTGGGGTGTGAGACTGATAGTTACGATTCCACACAAACAATTTGCTGTGTTTCTTATCTTAATTTAAAAAATATTTTATCAAGTGGCTGTCCTCCTCCAAATGCTTGATTCAATATAAAAAATGTTCATTCAGAATCTAGCGTCACCATCGGTGCACAAATGGTCTGCACTCCGTACGCGTAGATTTATTTTAGACCTTGTTACGTAGCACCCAACTTAAAATTCACAGAGACACGTTAAGCTATGTAGTAAAAGAGGGGACAGAAAATATAAGAAAATGTTCGAATTACCCTCTAGACTTGTTAGTTTTGGCTTGCTGTCACATTTAAGTCTTTGTAAAAGCGTCCTTATTAGAAAGACCAAATTTTTTTCACCAATTTTAACTTCAAAAGACTTTTACAAATTTATGATTCTTATCAAAATTTTCATTAGTGAATAGTAAATTAACAAAATTGAGGCGTTACCATTGCAAAGCTAACACAACCCGGTTGGAATTCGGATGGATTGGGTGATATAACGTAATAGTCCCTTTCAATACCTCCCACTATTCCATTCCATCTTCCCCCCACCTATACCCCTCAACAACCGCCCGCCTCTCTCTACTTTCTCTCTCTACATTTATAAACCCCATCCCTATCACACCCTTCTATCCCCTCCCATTCTTTTGTTCACATCGGTTTCTTCCGTCAATATTTTTTACCCACGGAAGATGTCCGTCTCCTAGCTTAGATTAGGGTTTTTGTTCTTTCATCTGTTTTGTTTTTTCTTTCACAGATTTTTCAAGTTTCGTTTTTTTTTTTCGGTTGATTTTATTAATTATGAGAGGGGCAGCAGTTGTTGTGCAGACCCATGTGGTGGAGAGGAGTGAGGATGTGGATAAGGATAATAAGAAGAAGAAGCGGCGATCCAATAGACGATCCAAGCAAAATTCTTCTGTTTCTGGTACCCTTTTCACATGTCTAGATAAATATTGTTATGTGTGGAAGTATTTTTGGTTATTTGAATTTTTAGTTCTGAGCCATTGTTGTGATTTAACTAAGTTGGATGAACTGATCAGAGTTGACTTAGGAGTGAGTAAAATTCAGTTTCGAGATAGTGGCTGGATTGGATATTGCTTTTAGACTTCAACTTTATGTGTTATGAAATGGATGCAGGAAAAAAGTTAAATTTGATTTATTTTTGGTGCTATTGTTTGTTGTTGTTGTTTTCCGTATTTGTTTAGTTGATTCTGTAAACACGTATGTATGATTTCAGAAATTATTGATATGGTAGACCTACGTTCTGAAAAAATTAATTTAGTGATTCCAAAGTTTTTTCTTTAGAAACGGGAGAGATTGGAGCTTCAGCAAGACATTTCGTAAGAAAAAGTCTTGTATCCTAAGATTATCTCTTGAAACGAATGTGGTGTATTTTTAGACATAGAAGCCTAACCAGATGATTAATGATTAAATATTAATTGTTAAACGGTTTTATTGCACATCAAAGTTATCCAAATCAGATGATTAACGGTTCGATTCATCACTCATGCAAAAATGATACAAATCTACTTATGAATCAAGGTTTAGATAGAATTGGTGATGAATCGAACGATTCACGGTTTGATTCATGCAAATATTACCATTGTTTTGCGTTCGAGGACCACTTGTACCTTAATTTTTCTTATGGATAAGCAAGAATAGAAGTTCATAGTGTTAGGTAGGGAAAAAATTTGTATTTCCATGCTAAATCTGTTAATCAGTTGTTGATTATTGTTTATTTTGATTTGGAGCATGTTGTTAACCCTCTATTTCTCATTATTCTCAAACATTAAAATAATCATTCTAAAGATGTTTAAGTCTAAAATACCTCAGCTGCATGATCATTGTTAAAAACAAGCTTTTTTTTGTGAAGGGTAGAGAATTCATGTCCACAATGAATCTTTAACATTTAGGCATACTCCTTACAACTGTCTTTCCTCTTCCACGTGATCATCAATTAATTATGGAAAACAAACTTCAACATTTCTTTAAGCTTAGATGTATCTATTTTACCATGTAATTTCATTATGTAAACGCATAGAGATATATTTTCCAATGTATTTTTGCTACGTTGATTGGATGGTTAAAATTCATGATTTGAAAAAAGGTCAATAGGCATACTCCTTACAGGTGTCTTTCCTCTTAGATCGCATGATCATCAATTAATGATGGTAAACAAACTTCAATATTTCTTTAAGCTTAAATGTATCAATTTTACTGTGTAACCTTCATTATGTAAACGCATAGAGAAATATTATCCAATGTATTTTTGCAACGTTGATTGGATTGTTACAATTCATGATTTGGAAAAAGGTCAATCCTATTCTGGATTCAATTCGCCATTTGAAAAGTGGTTCTCTTTTTTGTTGCTTGCTATGTTTTTCACCTTTGAAAAGAAAGAAACGCATTATAGAGAGAAACTGAGTTATCGATGTTAGTTTGTTTTCCTATTTCTTTGTGACCATGTAAGAATTCCTTCCCCCCTTTTTTGGGTGTTGATGCCAAGGTTCTAAATTGTGGTTCTGACAGACGTATCGGTATTTTCTATAACCGTCATATGTAGCGGTATTATGTAGCAGTATTGATCTGGTACATCTAGAGAACCGGCGGCATGGTCCTTTTTTGGTGTGGAAGTTATTCACATCCCCTCTAGAATCCAATGATAACCAGTTTTTGTCTCTTAAACCTTATTAGGGACATTTGAAGTTAACATGTTGATTTCCAGAGTCTTAGTCAATGTTGGCTTACAGTGAATCCAATCCAGTCTAATGAATCCCACAGTGCTCACTTATTGTGTCTGAGTCATCCTTCCCACTATCAAAACTAACTCCATTCATAGTTTTGAAAACAATGCTTTGAATTCGTCATTGATAAGAGACTGAGCTTGACTTCTGGTTTATTGTACAAGTATAAAGAAAGCCATCATTTTACTCCAACAAATTAGAGTTGCTACCTTGCTGGTTTTTGCAAGGATACATCTGCAGCATAAGTTCTGCAAGGTACACTTAGTTTCCATTTAGCATTTAGATTAATTGATTTCGTAGCTAGATCCAACATAGTTCGTTGGAGATGAATATATTTATCCAGCTCGTTCACATGTGATTTCTATATGCACCGGTGTACAAGTGGGTAGCTGAATTGGGTGGCCAAAAATCGTGTACATACAGGCTGTTTGGTGATTAAGCGGCTGACCACTGACATATGGAACCTTGATTGGCACCGAGTAGGGAATTTTTGACAGTAATGATGAGACAATCGTTGTAGGTTAAGCAAATATATTGATTTTGATCTTGTTTCTGGGGTGCAGAGGAACATCCATGTAATAAAAGTGGTATGTTTACATGTAATAAAAGTGGTGTGTTTACATCCATTTTGGTTTTTTTTTTTTTCCCCGTTTGCGGAAGCTAAAAACTTTGTCTATTTCAGCTTGGGATGACTAGCATGACTGGAAGTGCTCTTAAAAATTCCACCGTCTTCAAAACATGTTCTCTGAACTGATACTTTAGAAAATGGAAAACAAGCCATTATTTATTCCCAATTAATTTGTTTTCTCAACAGATGAGTGTCGCTTAATATCATTGGTCATTCATTAACTTGCTTTTCTGCCTCAACTTGCTCTGTATATATGCAAACCTCTTCTTCTCTGTCCTCACACTCCTTATATTGTGGAACATGCTCATGGGGTGCTACTATTTATTGCTGTTGTTGGCTCTGATGCCTTTATTTATTTTCTTTCGGCGAGCAGTTTGTAGTTCGGTAGATGAACTACATGCAGAACCATCAGAAGACGTGGGGGGAAGTGGCACATCAAACGAGCAACAACTTCCCAGAGCATCTAACATCGCTTTTAATTCTTTGCCAACAATGCATATGAACGAACAAGTGGCAACACAGGAGGACATAAGTCTGCAAAACCAACATTTTTTTTCATCTGATCATGGTGGTAGAATGTATTCAAAATCATGTCCTGTGACAGTTACTTGTGAGGAGTCAACAGGGTCCATTGGGAATAAGGATTTTCTTCTGCCTCATCAGAGAATTTTTTTTGCTTCTCACTGGCCCAGTGAATCTGTTAATGAGGCATTAGAGGTCAGTGTACTGACATGTCCAATCCGTTATATAATTGTTTAATGTTGCTTCTTACTGCACTGTATTATTGACCTTCTAAGGCCTCATGAACACATGGAGGTTTTAGGTGGTCCTTTATAAGGATGTTAGTATATTTGGTGTTTACTTGTGCAGAAAGGTCACGTCTTTAAAGCGCTATTTCGGGTCAATGCTCACAATAGACTTGAGGTGTGTCACCATTCTACCTCTCCCATTATTCTTTTTTGTCTGTCTGTGCTATGATGATGTGCATATCATTCACATTATTTTTTGTGTTGTAGGCCTATTGCAAAATTGATGGAGTTCAAACGGATATTCTCATCAATGGACTTCCTGCTCAGAATAGAGCTGTAAGTTTGGGTTTTTTTCCCAAAAGTGCTTTCCTGGATGAAGTGCTGTTGACTTCCATTGCCTTTCAGATTTTCGTACTTTTTCCATTCAGTATTAGTACATGTAAATTGGTCAAGTCCAATTCACTATTATCTGATTATCTTGAATAAGTTAGTTCTGCATTCTGGATATTTACCCTATGGATTACGGAGTCAGCATGTTCAATATGTAAATCTATACAAACACCATACTTCAATTACTGAACCTCGTAATCAAGTCAAGAAGGCGTATAAATGTATAAGTACTAGTACTTTGTCATTCCTTTGTGGACTATCATATTCCCATAATCCTGTATTATGTGGTGGTAACAGTTCTTAGATCGGTCCTAGTGTTAGACTCTCACTCTCGCTGTCTCTTTTTTGACGATTTTGTGTTGTTTTACTCTTTGTTTCATCATTTCAGATAATAAAAGGTTGTGTTGCACTTCATTGCATTTCCCACTTTTCTTGAACATCAAAATTACATTTTGCAACAATGAGAGATTTTCTTCATTTTGCAATTTGTTTTGTTATTTACTTAAGTATTTATTCATCTATGTTGGGGGAGGTGTTGGATGGGTAGTGTACTTGGAAAACTTTTGTAGACATTGTACTAAATGAGGTGGAAAGAGTAATAGTGGGGAAAAGTTCAGGTAACTGGATTGTGTGTGGTGACCATTGTCCGATTTGACCCTTCTGAGTGAACCCTTCAATTGTAAGGTGGACTCCCCTGAGCTCTGGTTCTCCCTGCACAAGTAATGCCTGGCGTAGTGGCGTTAGTGCCAAACACGGCCGGAATATGGCCAGGACGGCACTCCGACAGTCTAGTGAGTACTTGTTAGAGAGAGAAGTACAGAGTATTGAGAGTGGAGAGTTGTGTGTACCTCTTAGGGTTTATCACTGTACTTGTATAGACTCTCTTGGCTTGCCCTCCAAGTTGTCATGTGCCGATCACGCACGGTAACCGCCTCGGGTGACATCATCTATGACGTATGGGATGAGGTGGTTACATGCACATGGGCTGTCACAAGTATGGCACACACGATGACCGCCTTGGGTGACATCAATCCATAACGTGTCAGATGAGGGCAGTTACGCGCAAATTGCTGAACTGCATCACGTATTCCTCGCGAGTCATTTCGGGTTTACCCGAAACGGATGACTCGTCCGGATTAATCTTGTCTCGGCCGATAAGTCGTCATATTGTGCTTTCCACTAGAGACTTGTTGTCTCAGTACAATCTTCTTGGGCTCCGTGATCATCTTGGCGTGGCCCATTTATTTAAGTGAGTCTAACCTTTCTGATCACTGGACCTTTTGACCAAGCTGCTCTCAACCCTTTCATAATTATTCGGCCCGCTGCAGTGTGACTCATTTTAGGTTAATTTCTTAAATGGCAGTAAGTTGAATTGCGTTGTTACCGGATGCACAATGGAAGGTTATTATTGTTATAAGGGGCACTTGGCGAGAGGTCCAGGATTACAATTTCCCACCCTCTCATGACCACCCAAAGTTTGTGCAATGTTTCTAGTCCTCGCGCATTTAGATCGACAAAAGTAACCCTCACTTGTCGTTTCCTTCCTTGCGTTAGTGAGACCAGTCGGTTGATCTAATCAAGTTGATCGTGCCAAAAACCAAAAAAGTTTGTACCCTATGAAAGTGCCTAAAATCCTAGGGTACTCTATGAAAGTGCCTAAAACCCTAGGGTACCCTATGAAAGTGCCTAAACCACTAAAACCCTATAATAAGAAAGTGCACCCTAAAACCTAAACCCTAGGGTACCCTATAAAAGTGCCAAAAAAATTTGTACCCTATGAAAGTGCCTAAAATCCTAGGGTACCCTATAAAAGTGCCTAAAACCCTAGGGTACCCTATAAAAGTGCCTAAAACCACTAAAACCCTATAATAGGAAAGTGCACCCTAAAACCTAAACCCTAGGTTAGCATTTGAAAATGCCTGAATTCTAAAAAAAATAAAAAATCGTGGACCTTAGACCTTGTAAAACTTTAACATGGACTAAATGGCTCAATAAGTCCCCACTTCTGGACTCTAGAACAATTACCCCTTGTTATAATGGTCCTTATTCAATATTTCAAGCTAGTGTCATGTTTTTGATCTTCCAATTGTTTCTGTAGTACATGTGGTACTTGTGTAATTATTATGCTTACTTCTCCGTAGGGCGATTGATTTTTTTCTTTTTTTCATGGAATATTGTCGTGTAGGTGGAAGGAGACATTGTTGCAATTAAAGTTGATCATTTCTCATCATGGACAAAGATGAAAGGGTCTGCTGGAACTGTCGACAATGCTGGCCCATCAGATGATAATAACTCTGCCTGTCAAGTCACTGAGTTGGCTCGCAATAGGTCCAAAGGAAAGAATAAAATAGATGTGGCTTATGAGTGTGTAAATGGTAGAAATTGCTCACTTATTGAAGACAAAGGGTTTGGTAATGTGGGCTTTACTACACCCATCGGTGCAGATGTTGGTCTGCAACTAATTGGACAATGTTCCTCTGTGTCGGGTCATAGTTATAGTCCTGTTAATGGACATAGTCCTGTTAATGGACATAGTCCTGTTAATGGACATTGTCCTTCTGCTCTGGATCCTTTGCAGACAGTTAGGTCCAGCGACCATAATGATATTCCAAATTCGGTGGAGAAGTTGTGTGCAATGATGAGTTCGTTTCCATCAAAACGACCCACTGGCAGAGTCGTGGCCATTATGGAAAGATCTCCTCGTCGTGATACTATTGTTGGATTTCTGAGTGTTAATCGGGGCCTTGCTAATAGGGAAGTTTTGAAAATTGAAAATAAGAAGAAAAAGAGTTCATTATTATCTCCCAACATGGAGTGCATCATGTTGACACCAACAGACCCAAAGTTTCCAAAAATGGTGGTATTTTTGAGAGACCTTCCTAAAGCAATTAGGAAAAGATTGGAGGATGGCGATCAAACAATTGAAATGGAACTTGTGGGTGCCCGAATTGGCGATTGGAGTGAAGGAAATTATGCCCCGCAAGCTCATGTCATGCATATTTTTGGGAGGGGTGGAGAGATCGAACCACATATTTCTGCAATATTATTTGAAAATGCAATCCCTTCTTTGGAATTTTCAGCTGAATCACTTTCTTGTATTCCATCTGCTCCTTGGGGTGTGCCACCTCAGGAATTAAAGAGAAGAAGAGATCTAAGAAATTTGTGCGTATTTACTATTGACCCCTCCACTGCTACAGATCTTGATGACGCACTATCAGTTGAAAGGCTTCCCAGTGGTGTTCTCAGAGTCGGTGTGCACATAGCTGATGTATCCTATTTTGTTCTGCCAGACACAGCATTAGACATGGAAGCTCAGTTTCGTTCTACAAGTGTCTATCTATTGCAAGGTAAGTTACCTATGTTGCCCCCATTGCTTTCAGAGAATGTAGGCTCTCTTAATCCTGGAGTAGACCGACTTGCCTTCTCAGTTTTATGGGACATAAGTCTTGACGGTGAGATTATGGATCAGTGGATTGGCCACACTGTCATAAGATCTTGTTGCAAACTCTCCTATGAAAATGCTCAGGACATCATTGATGGGTTGTTTGATGTGGGAAGTTGTAGTCCTGCAGAAGATAGTGTCCCTCAGTTGCATGATCACTTCCACTGGTCTGATGTTAAAAATTCTGTGAAATGCCTTCACGAGATTTCCCTCAAATTGAAGGAGAAGAGATTTGATGACGGGGCATTGCGTCTGGAAAGCTCCAAACTGGTTTTCTTATTTGATGAAGATGGAACTCCGTACGACGGTATACTTTCTGATAGGAAGGACTCAAATTTCCTTGTTGAGGAGTTTATGCTTTTGGCCAATAGGACCGCTGCAGAGGTAATATTTAGAGCTTATCCGGGTTGTGCATTGTTGCGCAGGCATCCTGATCCTAACTTGAGGAAGCTTAGAGAGTTTCAAGCTTTTTGTAAAAAACATGGTTTTGAATTGGACACTTCTTCTTCCGGTCAGCTTCATCGTTCGTTGGAGAAGATTAGAGACACACTAAAAAATGATTCTGTTTTGTTTAATATTCTTGTGTCGTATGCTACGAAACCAATGCAGTTGGCAGAATACTTCTGTAGCGGAGATCTAGAGGGTGAAAATTATTGGGGGCACTATGCTTTGGCTGTTCCTCTGTACACTCATTTCACTTCACCACTGCGTAGGTATCCGGATATTGTAGTACACCGGACATTAGCTGCCATAACTGAAGCTGAAGAGATGTATTTGAAGCATAGAAGAGCATCGCGAAATCTAACCAGTGGGAAGGAATCGCTAAGAAGATGCTTCACTGGTACTTGTTTTGATAAGGATGCTGCAGTATCAATTGAAGGTCAGGAAGCTTTATCTGCTGCAGCATCAAAATACAGAGTTCCATGCACAGAAGCACTTGTAGACATCGCTGCTCATTGTAATGAGAGGAAGCTGGCTAGCAGGCATGTCAAGGATGCTAGCGATAAACTTTTCATGTGGTTTCTTCTCAGGAAAAAGGAGGTATTTTTTCTCCCTTTGAATGTAACAGTAGTAAAAAATTATGATTGAAATTGCTGCGTGTAGAATATGTTGTGAACAGTAAATTCACCAATATAAATAAAACGTAACTGTACCTTATTAAACTGGGTCTGAACTCTTAGGCCTTGTTCGTTTTATGGTTTAGTTTAGTTTTAGTTTAGTTTTGTGATTATTACCCTCATTTCTCTCTCTATCTCTCTCCACTCATTATTCCTATCTCTAAAACTAAACTAAAATAAAACTATTAAACGAACAAGGCCTTAACTTTTTCCATCTCGATGCTTTGGCCCCAAAGTGATCCATAGTTAGAAAGAGGGTTGTGATATAGTATGGGTATGTTTTCGGTTTTCTCCTTGAGCAAAAACTGGTGTACCAAATAGAGGTTGGCAGGAACATATCTTGAACTTGCTTGAGGAGCTTTTATACCTATTATTTATTCTTGTTTCTTTCGCCTCAATGCTTCGCACTTGCCTTTGGAAACACTGGTTAGAAATTGGATTGAGGTCTTAGCCTATGTTCACTAGCCTGAGGTCAGGTAGGGATTTTTAAACTGAACCCAAGCGTGAATCCTTTACTTAGCAGCTTATGCAGCTTTGCTAAGTGGTCTGGTTGGGCTTTGATGGGCCAGCGAGTTAGAGGAGTGGTTACTAGGTAAGCTTGAGGACTTTAGTGTTTGCTGTTTGGTGAACTTGAAGACTTGAACCTGAAAAGCTATAGACAAATGTAGTGCGTTGCTGAGTTAAGGTTCATGGGATTATGCACTTCGGTTGTGGGATGAGTTGTGTGTCGAGTAGGCCATTTGGAGAGGCACGCACATATGGCATTTGGCGGGATTCCAATTGGCTGGATTCCACAAAAAGGCGTTGCTGAATTATGGTTCATAGGATCACGCGCTTCTGTTGTGGGATGAATTCTGTATTGAGTAGGCCATTTGGAGAGGGACACACATATAGCATTTGGAGGGATACCAATTGGCTGAATTCCACAAAAGGCGTCGCTGGGTTATGGGCATCTAGCTGTGAGTATTAGCCAGTTAATGGGAAAAGGTGATCGCAGAGAGATGGGTGTGATTGCTTGGATAGAGTAGCGCATGCCCAGATTACTTCATTGATTGTGTTATAGCGCTACAACTTGGGTGCTTTCTTGGAGTGTTAGGACCTCTTCTAATTTGTGATCAGATTTTTGGTTCATAGATTTCAATATATTTGTGATCCAGATTTTCTGCACATTGAGGTTACTATTTTCTTTTCTTGTCCTCTGTGTTCTTTTTGTTCATCTGTTTCTCGGTGGGATCTTAGTTCTTTGACTTGATTGGCTCCTGATTTTTTTGAGGAGTACTGTGCTCGAATTTGTTGAGAATTTTGCAATTTTTTTTTTTTTTTTTTTTTTTTTTGTTGTGGTGATGTTTTTTCTTCACTCTTTTTGGTGGATGGATAGCTACTGATTGCAAATTTTGTGGAGTGTTCAATTCAAAATTGGGGGTTGCTAATGCTAAAACTGTTTTTGTTAGTGCCAACATTTACAGTGAATAAAAGATTTGTCCCATTTGCAAGGTACAAGACTCTTATACACTAAAACTTTAGCATTAACAAAAACAGTTTTGGCCTTATTATTTCCCTTCAAAATTTTGTGTAGCGCATACTTGGAATCAACCAATGGGACAGAATTGAAGGTCTCCCTACTTGTATTTCTGTCTCCCATGCAAAAAGTTCCAAATTAACTGTTTCTGTTTCATAGTATTTTTAAAATTTTAAAACATTTAAAAAGTACCTCTACGATTGTTTGCCTAATTGTTTATGGTTACTGGTCTTATATTCTTTAAAGCTGAGAGGCCTGAGTTGCCAACACTATGAGACTTCTATATTTGTTTATCTTTCTTATGCCCGACTCAAAAGGAGGTTTCAGCTATGGACCAGTTGGAAAAAAGCTTCTAGGTTCCAATCTGATCCAGAAATTTTGTTGCATATTTTGACTGGAAAGATGTGTGCGTTATGGTGGAATTAGTAATTAAAAATATGGTATACTATGCTTAAATTATGTGTTTTTCCCTTGTGATTTATCTTGGGGTTATTGCTTATCTAAGAGTCTTCCTTGCTGGTTTCTGCCTTGTGCTACCCAGATTTTGTTGACTGAAGCAAGGGTACTGGGTCTGGGACCAAGATTCATGTCGATATATGTTCCCAAGTTAGCTGTGAGTAGTTTCCTTACCCATTAATGTTCTTATTTATTTGCTTTCTATAATTCTTCCTCAATATTATTTGTGCTGCTACGTTGTATTACTATAAAGTTGTCTTGAGGTTTCCTGCTTATTAATGTGCTCCTAGATTGAGCGGCGCATCTATTACGATGAAGTTGAAGACCTAATGGTGGAATGGCTTGATAATACGTCCACATTGGTGCTCAATTTGTCTTCACATAAACGCTTCCAGCGGAGAGGTAGCCCGGGTAAATGGAGGACAGCTGAAGATGCTGCACTAATTATCTGTCCATTATTGGAGTTGTCTTTGGATTTCCCGGGAGATGGTGGTACCAACGGCTGTTCAAAAGAGAATATTGAACAGAAAAGTTGCTGTGCATCACAAATAGCAGTACGAAACACTTCTCTAGCATCGCTGGATCTAGCACATGGTTCATTGTCTGGTATTTCAGATGCTATTGAAGTTGAACCTGCTGTATTCCCCCTCATGGTGCAACTCCTTTCAACAATACCTGTTGCTCTACATGCAGTTGGTGGGGACGATGGGCCACTTGATATAGGAGCAAGACTGTACATGAGCTCATATTTCCGGTAATTTTGGTTTGGGGAGTCCTGTTAGGCTGTGTTTGGATATTGGATCTGTGGGAGGCCTTTGAGGAAGGAAAGAACAGCGAAAGGGGAAAAAGAAAACACCTTCACATTGATTTTTTTTTTTTTTTGTTCCTTCTTCCTAATGCGAGTGTCTCAAGAAATCCAAGATGCAAACACAGCCTGATTGTTGGTATGACGGTTATAGGGTGTTGAAACAGAGTTTCTTTTCCTTCTTGGAACGGGATATCTGTTGTAGATATGGTGTAGTCTACAGTTCAAGTAGGTTTGGAATTTGAAAACCTGTGGCTGATGCTGTTGGTTCAATACTGGATATACGTCGGTGGAGAAGTACCACTTGGTGGCTGTTTTTAGTTAAAGCTACTTATTGGAATAGGCCCTTGTTTTTGTTGGGCATTTCCGTCCAGTATAATTTGGTTGACCATGACTTTATCCGGTGTTCTAATGCAGTGCATTGGAGTCTAATTCCCCGTTTTATGTCGAGTTTTAGCTTTGTTGGACTTTCACCCAATTAGTTTTAATGTTGGGCATCCTATTGTAGTTACTGAGACAGTTATTCACTTTGGCTGTCCAAGTGAGTTGACTCTGTGGTCATCTTCTTCTACTTTGAATAAAATGGCTTTGCTTTTCCTTGAGGTGAAAAAAGATGTCTGAACTAGATCCTCTTTTATAAGTTCAGGCAGTTGAATATTATTGTATTGATTAAATGAGCCATCTCTCTCTCTCTCTCTCTCTCTCTCTCTCTCTCTCTCTCTCTCTCTCTCTCTCATTCATTTGTGCAATTGATGTTGTCAATAAATAGTTTTATTTTAGAATAAAAGTCTAGAGACAATTAATAATTAGTGAAGAATTACAACACATTAGCAAGCAAGGCCTACGTTTGCATTGCATATCAATAATCTTACTTCTTAAGCTTTGACTTGTTAGATCTTGATAAGTTTCTTCGGTTCAGTTCACTGTTCTTGTTCCTTATTTCAGGGTTTTGAGTTTTCAATATGGCAGAGTGTTTCAGTTATGAAGAACCATAAGACACTCATGATTTTTTTCTATCAATGCACTCTTGTTGCTTGCTCGTGCCTGTTCAGTTGCATGATTGTACCTCGAGATCTATGGTTTTAGAGATTTAATAAGAGCGTGATGTTGTGGTGTTTAGACAGTATTGGTTTTGGGGACAAAAGCCGGTGACCGTCGGTTCCCCGGTTTTACAATCCTGATTTTGGCTGCAACATCTTAAGCTATGCGTAGCAAGGGTCTGTATATTTATTAGTCTCTCAACCTGGTGCAAATTTCATACGTATCTCCTTTTCTCCGGTAGTTCTCTCTCGTCCGCACATTCCTTTTGTGGGTACCTCGCTGGTTCAGTTGCGGATAAAATGAGTTTGGTAGATAGAGCCTAAGGACATGATTCAAATAGCGTAGTCCAATTTACAATTAGTAGTTCAAGTAGCTCATTATATATATCAGACTCACCTTTTTCTTCCCCTTATAGTGTGAGGGGTGTGCGATGAGGATACCTAAGAAACCTTGGGCAAGATGTCAATGGGTACAAACATTTGGAACCAATAGAAAATGAAACCGATCGTCTTCTCCAGCGATATGAGGCGATATGCCAACCCTAGCCGCCACCACCTTGCTCTGCCCAAATTTTACTGGCGTTCGGATCCTCTTCTCCTCTCGCCGATCTTCTTCTCCTCTCTCCAGCGTCGCTCCATCCCGCCGATCGTACTTCTCCAGCGAAGCTCCTTCTCGCCGACTGTCCTTCTCCAGTGACTATCCTTCTCCATCTCGCCGACCATCCTTCTCCAGCGACTATCTCCATTCCGATCTTTCTTCTCCTCTCCTTCTCCTGTGGTGCTTCGTCTCATTGTTTGTCCTTCACTATCTGATTGGTGAGTTTGGATCTGGGTTTGCAAAGTTTTCTACCTTGGCTTCTTCAGGTATTTTCTTCCGTAGGCATGTATGGCGTCCCTTTTGATGCATAGGTGCCAACCTACTCTGTTTGTTGATAATCTGCCACAGGATGTTGGTCCTCTGTGGTTTAGGAATTTGTTCTCTAAATTTGGTCAGGTTAAGGATTTCTTTTATTCCATTGAAGAGAAGCAGATTTTCTGGGTGTAGATTTGGGTTCGTTCGCTATGATTTTGAGGAGGAAGCTAGGGTTGCTATCGACAAAGCAAATGGTTTATGGATCGATAACAGGGGTCTTGTGGTAAAGATGGCTTGGTTCGGCAAAAAGAATGTAGCTTTGAAGAATGATCATCAACATGATTTCTTCAATGCTAAAACGCATGATACTAAGCCTATGGGAGAGGGTTTTCTTTCAGAGAAATTCCAGATTGATTCGAGATCCTTTGCTGACGTTGTTCAACAAAAGAAGTCACCTCCTTTTGTTGCTACTTTAGGCAGCAATCAGAATGAGGTTGAGAGTAAATCCAATTTCATAGCTCAAACTACTGGTTGATGATGTTTCTCTTAACGAGAAGTTATTCGAGATTGGTAGAATGTTGATTTCAACAGAGAAGGATTCCTCTATAGATGAATGGATTAACATTCGGGTGAGTGAGATAAAGGAGAATTTTGCAAACAATGTAAATGAGACTATAGTATATGAATCCATGGAAGAAGGTGAAGTAGAGGCTCATTCTCAAGTAAAGAAGGATCTGGAGAAATCTTTGGATTTAGGGGCTACTCCCCCAAGTGAGGCTATAGCAAGATCTTGTGGGTTAGTGGAGGCCAATGAGGGCAATAACGAGTTTATCTCAAATTCTCTTCATGGTTTAGACTCGTTGGTTGGTTTTGATTCGCTACTGGTGGAATCAATTGCTCAATCCTTTCAAGGCCAAATAGTTACAGAAGTTGAGTGTAACTTTCACAAATTGGTTAAAGATTTAGTTGTGGTGGAAGAGTCTCCTGTGATTGACTGTGATGATGCGGATGAGTCTAAGGAGGAGGTGACAAATTCTATGGTGAATATGGCAGATCCTATAGAGATTTTGGAGGATGATGATGACTGCATCGATCTTATCTCTGCCGATTCTCTTATTAAGTATGTGGAGCTCAAACGTCACAAGAAGAATAAACGCACCAAACAAGGAGCTCGTAGGAAATCTATCCCCTTAGGGAGATTTAATCCTTTGAAGTTGGGTCCGAAGAATTTTAGAAGAAGCAGTCAGTCTCTTCCCATGCATTTGACTCAAGAGGAAGTTGGTAGCTTTGAGAAAAGGGTGGAGGAGCAAATCTTAGCCTCTAAAGTCATGGAGAAAATCCTCGATGTTCACCTTCTTCCGGGGGATAAGACAATCTTAAAGGAAATGATTGAAGCTGACCAAAAAAACTCTCTCTTTGGCTTAGCTTTGGGAGGTTTTCTTTTGTGTGTTTGTGTTTTCCTTTAGTTTCTTGTTGGTGGGCTGCGGTGGTGTCTTGGCGTGGCAAGGGTTGCTTTCGTTTTCTGGGTGTTGTCGTTCCTTTGGAAGTGGTTTGTTTGGGCTGGCGTCGTGTGGCTTTTTGGGGGTTGTTTTGGTTTTGGAGGTTTCGGCTGGCGTCGTGTGACTTTTTGGGGGTTTGTTTTGGTTTTGGAGGCTTCGGTTTTTAGAGGTTGGCGTCGGGTGTTCGTTTTGGCTGCTTTTTTATGGTTCTTTGTTTTGTTTGTTTCTTTCATTCAACCTCGGTTGGATGTCCTCTCCTCCCTCTTCTCAATGTACCCTTATCGAGAGTTTCATTTATAATATTTCTTTTTGTGATAAAAAAAGAAAAGAAAGATGTCAATGGGTACAAGTCTTTCCAGTGATCAAATGGTCGAAAGTCTTGTCACCAAAAGCTTAGGACTCAGGGGTCACTCCCTCCTAACTACTAAGAGCACCAAATATAGGAATTTTACCCCAAATATAGAAGTTTTAAGAATTTTTTTTTCACTCAAGGGACTTGCAGGGGCCAATTCATAAAATTGTTCTTAATTACCTGAAAACTAGGGGGTGTTCCACTAACAAAAAATTGTTTTTTCCAAAACCAAGACAAGTCATTCTCTCACAATACATTACATAAAAAACCGTGAAAAGTCAGTTTATTAAAAAAATCACCTTACTGGAACATCAATATAGTACACGAGGATATTTAGAGTTGTGCAGGGCCCGGGTCCCCTTGCACCCCGTTGGGACTGCCCTTAGTTGTGTTGTAATAGGCTGTTCTGTTGGTCATAGACCTCATCCTTATATTGAAAATATAATTCAATCCCTCATTTGATAGATCTCGGCGCTTTGATCACGCTCGGGAAAAAAACAAATCAATCGAAAATTTGCAACTTAGAAAGAAAATCACGTTTTCCTTCAGTAAATGAGCAGCAAATATGACATAAAAAATACACAGCAGAGTATTGTAGTTTGTTCACTGAGTTAATGGTGTCCAATCTACTTGGGTTTTCTTGAGATTGTTTCGTACTTCGAACTCTACAAAGGAAACGATTCAGATTATCTTATAAGCGTGGGACGAGGTTCTTATGACCGCGCAACAGACTGGTGTGCCGGACTCCGTCTTGGGTGGGGTGCAAACGAGCCGAGTCCGCTTCATTTCCAAAAACGAATTAACGAGCCAATTCTATGCAAACGAGATGAAATGTTTCAAGCTGAGCAAAGCTTTAGAATGTTTAAGGTTGACTCTATCACCACATGAGTGAAAGTAATCGAGTTGGGACTAGTCAATTTGAACTGTCGATGAGCCGAGTCTTAAGCAATTCGAGTCGGTTGCAGCGATAGATATACAAACTAGTTTGCAGCCATAGATAGATATACATATACATGCATGTCTATCCCGGGTGAGTGTAATTTTGTTCACCCTTCAAACGATGGTAAACATTACCCCCCCTTTTATTTGTTGAAATAGTGTAGGCCCCATTATAAAGTGATATCATCATTACCAAAAAGTGTATTGCAAGAGTGGTACCTACATCATTTCAACAAATAGGAGGGAGGGTAATGTTCACCCTTTTTTTTAAAGAAGGTGAACAAAATTGCACTCATCCCGGGTCCCCCCCAGTAATCCACATCCCTATCTTATCTCTGTGGTTGTCGTTTTAACCCTCCATCCGTGTTTATTGGTCTATTATGGGGTTTCCAACTTTTTTAGGGAACATATGATTGTTTTAATTCTTGTTTTTCCAATTTTACCCTTCAATCATGATTGATTTGTTAATTACTATAACTATTTGAAGACAAGAATAAAAGAGTAAAATTGACGCAATTTACTCATTGACTTTAAAACATGGATAAACTTTAAAAAACGGAAAAATATATATTTGGACCAACAAACATGGACGGATCTGTGGTGAGGACCGAAAGGTCTCTCTCTCTATGAATTTATTTCCTCTTCTTTCTTTCTTTCTTTCGTTTTTCTTCAGCTAGGGTTTCCCTTAGGGAGGTGGGGCTGCCGCCCCCCCGCCCCATTTCCCCCTCTCTGTCCTCCTAGCCGGTCACCCACATTCACCTCTTTGCCAGAGTCATACCAAAACCCGAAAATCAGATCTCATTTCCTCTGACATTTCTCCTTTCCTCTCCAACCCTTCATCACCTCCACCCATCACACCCTACTCCCCTCTCCGCCTTCCCTTTTCCCCCTCTCTATCCTTCTGCCGTCTTACCCCTTTGTTTTTTTGGAATTTGGGGACCGGATCTGACGACGAGGTGAATCTGGGTGACTCGAGGCCCCCTCCGGCGAATAAAGTCTCCTGAACCATCGGCGGCGGCTATGGAGTGTTGTGGGTCTTCCCAGAGAAGCGACTCGTCCTAACTTGGTAAAATCAGTGTGACTCGGGGTGACTCGGTTTTTGTTGAGTAGACTAGTTGTTTTTTGTTTTTTGATGTACAATTTTTATTTTATTAGTGTCCGGATCCCGTCGGCTTACGATCCGTAAGGAGCTTATTCTCTTTCCTACTAGACTCACACTAAACCCGACTTTGATTCGGTTTGCTTGCTTGCGTATCCGATCTGTTTACGCCGTGCAATATGTGTTAGATGAGTAGAGACTCTTGTTTAGAGGATTGAGATTGCTCTCTTACTCTAGTGCTTTACGTATTGTTTATTATCTGTTGATTTCTGGGTTGTTCTTCTTAGATTTTATCATTGTATTTCGGATGAATTCGTTATAAGTGCCTCTGGGCTTTTATGAATGCGAAAGCTTTTCTCCTGCTTAAAAAAAAACCAAACACGGACGGATGGAGTACAAATACAGAACAATCCTCTGGAATGGGAAAACCTCGCCCGGGACAGGCTCATCCCTGCAGCCAATCACCCTGTCCAAGCCCTAAACAAAAAATAATACGCGCCAAATTCATTTTTTTGGGTTCTGAAAAATCGACAGACGACGACGACGACGACGACGAAGAAGAAATCATCACAGATTTTATCGATACAGAATTTTATATAGGTTGCAAGGGTGCTGCTGGTTATTCATGGCAGGAGCAATCGGATGGTACGGACCTCTGATCGATCTGTCCAAAGCTGCTTCTCACATTGGTGATTACGTTCAGTTACTCGTTTTCATCCATAGAACTACTCCTGTTCAGGTTTCTTCCCTCTCTTTACCAATCTATACACACACATACACGTATTAGGGCGAGTGCCAGGTTTGGGGTAGTCCAAGTCTGGGGTTCGATTCCCCTTGCAGTAAGTGTGTCCGCGCTAGTTCTCCGGAGGTTTGGGTCACGCAGTCGAGTCCACTAGTGGCCTGGCTGTGGGCGTGACTGGTGCGGCTCACCGGAGGTTTGGGTCATGCAGTTGAGTCCACTAGGCCTGGCTGTGGGGCCCAACGGTAAATAAATTCAAAATCAATACAAAAACTCGATTTCTAGATATTCTATTATGGATTACGATATTTTATCCTATTATGAATGTGAATTATGTAGTATTTAACTTTGTGTTTCTCCATAAAAACTACCACGAAGAATTGAGCGGTTCGTGAGGGCGTGTTAGGATTGTGAGACAGTCTAACTTGGTATAAAGGCCTACGTACCTTTATCTAACTTCTTCAAGTGATTGTGTTCGACCTAAGGATGAGGCAGAATGATGGTTTGTGCTTTGGGTGGATTAAAGGACTTAATAATTTCTCAACCATTGTGAGAAATGAGAGAACAACACTAAATGAAATCCAAGTATATTGAGTACATTAACAAAGTTGAAGGGAAAGATTACATGAAAATGCAAAGGATCTAGGCTAGGCTAGGAAAAAAAATCTGAAGCGGGTTGAGGAAAATGGATAGGTACTTTGCTAGAAAGTAATTGAATTGAATTGGTTGTAAGCGCTGGGCTTGATTGGTGTTGGAACCCTAAATAAATATGGTAATTAAATAAAGTTGGCCGGAGCCAATAGAAAGATAAATTGGAAAGAAGCGTTGGGCTTTGTTTGGTGTTGGAACCCTAAATAAACATGGTAACAACATAAAGTTGGCCGGAGCCGAAAGAAGATAATTGGATAAAAAGCACTGGGTTTTGTGGTATTGGAACCTAAATAAACATGTTTATTGAACCCTAAATAAACATGATAGAAAGGTAAATTGGATAGAAGCGCTGGGCTTGTTTGGTGTTGGAACCATTTCTAAGTCTTGAAAACTTGTATTTAGTCTCCAAGTTGTAAAATATTGGCATTTGGCGCCAATTCCACCCTTGCTCGAAGTGTTGAGGAGTTGCCACATGGCTCTGCTACTTTTCTGCCTTCTTGCCGTGGTGCCATGTGTACCATGTCTTGCTCCTTTCCCTCCATGTTGGCGGTCATTGGAGGTTATTTACTAACCCACACCCTAGTACTATGCAATATATATATATATATTTTTTGATAACAGTCATTTCATATCACAACCGGCCGTAAGGCAAAGATTTCATCACAATAAACAGGAATGAACCAAAACTACCAAAATCAAAGACACGAGCAACTGCAAAGAGCACACAGGCTCACAGGCCCAAGACACGTACTGCAAAAGTAGACCTACACTAGGTGCGGGCGTAGAGTCCATCCTCGATTCGGTAGAAGAGGATCCCAAAAAAGGAATACCCAGCTCAAACCAGACACAGAAACACACTGATGAAATCATAAACAACCACCCACCAAAGGGAGCAATACGATCCCACAAAGGGATAAGATCCCACATAGGGGCAAAACGAAACAAAAACAGCTAATTAACAAAGAAAAAAAAAAAAAAAAACAAAAAAACCCAGGTAAGAGATGTCGCCGGAAAACCGCCGCCGCGCCGGAACTAGAGACTTCGCCGGGGGAGCAGACCCCATCACCCATCTGCAAATCAGAGCCTGAACGGAACCTCAGCTACCGGAACCAAGGAGGAAGGCGGAAGGTAGATCGGTGGAGGCAGACGAGGTGAGATGGAGAAGGAGGTGGATGGTGGAGCGGTTGATAGGAGGTCGAATAGGATGAGATGGAGGTGGGCGAAGAGGATCTGCAAGGAGAGGGGAGGGGGGTGAAGGCAGGTGAGGCGGTGGCCTCACCCCCTCCCAAGCAAAACCCTAGTAGAAGAGAAAGTAGAGAGAAGGCAGAGGATATTTCTAGAGAGAGAGAGAGAGAGAGAGAGAGAGTATGAGTGCGTAGTACTATGCAATATTGAGATCATGGGAAAACACCACTTCCCTTGTTTTATGGGATATGGAGGTAGTGGATATTCATCCCATATTTTCACATGTGCGTAGAGAGGATAATGGGCCAATTGGGCAAGTCAATTGTCCTTTGAAATTAAAATAATAATAATCGATTAGGCTATTGCCAAATGGATCTGTTATTCTCGAAAAATTCAAAATGGGCATGTTTATATTGAAATTAAGATGGTTATTACTTGGTCTAGCCCAATCTCATCCGAAAACACTTTGATGTGGAAACGTAACAATGGTTTTATTGTCTTTATAAGATTGGCCCTTCTTAATCATATTTTAGATTCTAAAAATTCATCTACCTAGATTCTAGACTAATAATAAAAGAAAGGAAGACAGGTCAAATTAAGGAAAACGGTAAATTTCACTAACCTCGTTTGAGGTTTCTGACATAGGAACCTCCTCCGAGGTTTTAAAAATAACACATACCTCCTTTACTTTCCAAATTATTGTACAGGTTCCCCCATTCCGTCAAGTTGAGACTAACAACGTTAGTTTTTGTTATTAAATGACGTAAATGCCCTTAAATATTAGGTGAATTAAAAAATCAAGTATTTTCCTTCTTTTTATTGGATTTAAAAACAAAAAGAAAATTAAACCAATTACTATAGATGATAGAATTTATACAATGACTAGAACATTGTATACGTTCATAATCATTACTATATTGTATAGAAATTATAGTAATCACTTAAGCTTTTTTTTTTTTTTTTTTGGGTCACTTGCAAGTATATTATTAAAAGGAAATGAAAATTGTAGGTATCTGATCCATTATATTACAAAAAACTGTGATTTCTCTACAAAATTATTTTGCAAAATAAATTATGTAAAATTCACTCATTCAATTCTTTTTTAAAGCTCTTCTTCTTCTTCTTCTTCAGGAGCAAAATTAAAACATAATTCTTTGTTTCCAAATTTAACTATGTTTCAACACTAGTGCAATGATAGAGTAGAAAAACTTAAAAGATTAAATGATATACGATATTGACTTTATTTTGTAAAATCTAATAAAATCAAGCACAAAAGTACTAAAAATAATTGGATTGATTAGTTACATTGATTTCAAGTACATTTCGCATGAAAAAAATACATATAGGAGACAAAAATTGAGATACTTGAAGAAAAAAAATAACTTTATAAAAAGTAATAAATAATGAAATTTAAGATTGTAATAATGATTACCGAAATTTGAACAAATATAATGAGTTAATTATATTTAACTATAAAAGCTCCAATTAGAAGAAAAATAGAAGAAGACATTGTTGTCATGATATTCAAGGGCAGTCATGATATTCAAGGGCATTTTAGTCATTTAGTAGTAGAAACTAACGGTGTTAGTGTGAATTTGACGGAATGGGAGAATTTAGACAATAGTTTGTAAAGTGAGGGAGGTCACCGTAATTTCTAAAACCTCAGGGGTGGTTCTTGTATTTCTCAGAAACCTCAGGGGAGGTTAGTGAAATTTACCCCGAGGAAAATTATTATTAGTACTGCAATATTATTGGTAGAATGTAGATACATGCTTTTATCTATCTGACGCGGTGGAATTCATAATGAAATTTGTGTTTGAGCATATTTATAGACTTATATACGCGCGCACCCATGTCTTCCCAGAGAGTAGCGTATATTTAAACATGAAAGCGAGATTAGCGAGCAAATATGATATCATGCGTGCTCGGAGTTTAATGGCGGTATTCGTATTTTGGATGTCTAGCTCTACACGGTTTAAAGTTAAGGATTTCGCAACGCGAGCATCATTTTGTCAATTTTCTCTCTATTAATGTAAATCTGTCACCTGCTCTGTAGAGTTTGATTTTGATTAAATAATGTTCCGGTTTTTGTGTAGTACAAGATGGCGAAAGGTGGAAGAGAAGTCATTAGGACAGACATTCAGGTTGGTGATGATACTCGCCCATTTTTCCATGTATCCATATGGCAAAAACAAATGGGTTCCATGGCTGTTGCTGGTGATATCATCTTGCTGCAAAGTAAGACCCAACTTTTATCCTCCCTTTGAAGTTTTCGGAGCGAGCACTGGGCAATTTATCTTGTTAAAGTACATATTTTCACGATATGTATGTGATTGGGCTCCCTTGTGATTCAACTTTCCCCAACTTTGCATCATAGGCATATGAAAGTGATACATTCAGTTTTTGCTCCCTATTAAAATGTCTTAACTTGTGACATTTTCTTCATACAACAACTTTCCAGTTCTGTAGTGGCACGATAAAGCATATCTGAGTTACATTCCCTTTATGTTAGCCTCACACGACATTTTCCGTTGTGCCGGTTGTTCAGTGTCCAATTAGCTTTTAGATTGCAACTTAATATTACAATTTGTGCTTCAAAATCAAATAATTTTATTTAGCCATCCTATTCTCTCCTCTAGTTTTAATGTTATGTCATTTCAAATAGTAGATGCCAGTGTGACTGATTCTTGTCTGACATGGAGTTGGTATCTTTTTACTTCACACAGATGTCAAGATTACAAGATTTGGAGATTTTGTTGAGGCCAGAACCATCCATTGCTCGTCCCTACAATGTTTAGTCCACCCTTGTGAATCACTTGGTTCGAAGGGTAAATGTTATTTTTCCTCTTTTTTAAAGTTTGCTTTGTAAATAGACATGGTATTATCTTCCTTTTATGTTGCTTAAAGTTGCTTGATGGCTGGAAAGTTCTAATTTCTATAGCCAGATATTAACAAAAAATTATTTTTCTCCTCTAAACTTCATTATTAGATGGTGTATGACACCAATAATCAAAGCTGCCGTCGTATGCCTGGGTTTGATTCCTACCACTGCAAATTGCAATCATTCATTTCACTTTGTGGTTATGTTTATTTTGAATTTCTATCTCCGCATTTTCGAATTTATGTTTATTTTGAATTTCTATCTCCGCTTTTTCGAATTTATGTTTTTTTTGAATTTCTATGTCCACTTTTTTGAATTTCAAACTTAACTCAATATATGGAGCACCTAAGATATTATCTTCACTGTTGAGGTCTGGACGGCATCATGGGGGAGTGTCAAGTGGGAGCAAGAACAAAGGAAAAGCTTAGGAAAGTTATTGAATGGGCGCAGCAAGTTGGATCCACTCTTCACAATGTGCAATCTCATGGGCACCAAGTACCTTTTTTTGTCTTGACCTTCTAATTCTTGGCGGGGTGTGCTAAATTTCTCATGCTTGCACGAGATTAGTTAATTGCATGCAGACTGGAGTTGCAAGGTTCACATTTTCTGTTTTAACATGCTAAATTCGTGGAACTAATCAATTATTTCGGTAGATTAGGAGGCCATAGCATAAGAAGGGAAGTCTTACCTATGTGGCAAGACTGGAAAGTCGAACCCTTGTCCTCTAGTCTGTGTGCCAACCAGGAACAATTTTATAGCCAGTTGAGCTAGCTCAGTTGGTTAAGTGGAACTAATTACTTCGATGAGTCTATAATTTTCGTCTTTAAAAAAAATTTGCATGGTTTATTGGAATTGTTCAAGCAACTTATCCCACACATTCAGTTTGACTTGGTTAATTTTGTTTGTGACTATGTCTTGCATCTTAAATTGCTAGATTGTTGATCTAGCTTGGCTTCTTCTGTCTCCCCTTATGTATCGATATAACTGGTAGATGTACATAAAGGTTTTTGGAAGAAAGGCGCCTGCAACAAAAAATGAGTATATCTTGGAAGAATATGTCTAAACTCTTCAACTGCCTACCTTTTGTTGTTCAAAAAAAAAAAAAAAAAAAAAAACTGCCTGCCTTCATTTAATGCTGTGTTCCACATATGCAAGTTACATAGCGTGAAATTGCACAATTTTTGTTTTGTACTGCGCTTAGTTGATTACATAATTGAGCATCCTCACACTGTGTGAGAACTGCCAAGACTCAAGAGGATGCATATTATACTGTAATGCCTCTGACTTAAATTACAATCAAGGGCGTTGTGTATAGATTTTGTTCCTTGAAAGAACCAATTAATAAGCCAGGTCAATGTTCATGCCTGATCTCCATGTTGGATGTTTACATGTTTGGAGAATTTTCACTGTGTAAAACTTGCGCAGCATAAGGGCCAACAGTCAATTAACTGGAAAGTGCAAGAAGAGAGATGTTCGCAGAACTGCTTTTCTCTTTTAGAAGTGTCACGTCTTACTGATTCCAGTAAGGCTACATTTTATGCCTCAGTTGGCGAAATTTTTCTGCCACTGACCTGGAAGCATCTTCCTGAATCGGAGGAGGAGAGGATGTTCATCGGCAGGAGATTATGCACAATGGGAGATAAATGTTTAGCTGAAGATCTTATTTGTAGCGGCTGCCAGCTATGCGGCTCTCCTTTGAATTCTGAGTTGGGGTATGGAGAAGACCAGGTCTGCTTTCAACAGTTTCCTGATCAGCAGTGATCCTTTTAGTTACTGAATAGCATGTCATCTATATTTGTTTCCAGGTCTACCTGTGACGAAAGCACCACATTCTATTGTCAGAAGAGTGCAAATCATCTCCACATGAGAAGTGTAATATACAGACCCTTCATGGTATGGCGCACTCACAGTCTTGATTTGATCTCTACGAGTCTTTATTGCTTTTGACATGATGAATGTCATGTACTTTTCCGAAGAAGCTGACCAGGGCTGCACATTTGGTTGAGTGTTCTGTCTACTCCTTGAAATTTGACTTGGTCGATGAAGTTACTCGAATCATTGTCTTGAAGGATCCAATTAGCATTTAACACCTAGTTAAATACAGGAATTTCAAACAGATTCTAGACAGTCCTAGCCTACCATACTTCATGCTTGCAACACCAAGTTTCTTAAACCAAGTAACCAAATTGAGCTGCAGGTTGTTGGCTTGTAAACCTTGATTTCTCTGCTCATTCAGTGTGTAAGTTCTCCTGGTTTAGAATTGGTATATTGCATCACTATATAATCGCCTCAAGGTTATAAAGTATCCTAAGTAATCACCGAGTTTGTCATAATTTATAGGTTTCATGAAATAAGAAAATGGATCCCCACAATGAGAAAATAGCTGCAGCAGCAATATGGCGCGAAACATTGTATAGAGACAAGCCACGGGCTTGAGAATTTTTAGCTGCAGATGGTGTAGAACAAGTTGATTTCACTTCATGGGTAAAAGATCACTGGCATGAGTGTTCTGTAAAAGCTGATAACTTCAGTCCATATAGCAGTGAAGCAATTTTCTGGTTTTAATCAAATGGTGAAGCATCTGACTTCTTCTCTCCAGCTAGAGCAACCTTCAACACAACCAAAATAGCATTGTTCGATCACTTTTATGCTGACGTGGGTTGGTATCCCAGTGGTAGCGTAGCAAGGTTCTGGATTCAGTGGCGCAGCATCAATACTACTAAGTTAACTTACTTACCCGCTAAAATTCTACCTATGGAAAAACATAAGCAAAAAACTCTCTGGTGCATCTAAACTGCCAGTTTGGAGATAAAATTTATAGCTTAATTGATCTGTTTAACAACAGGTTACAAAAGGTGACAAATTTCACAAGAAAATTAGATTTTGTTGTCTTTTTAGCAATAGTAAAAACTATGTAGATAATCAAAAATGAAATACCACATCCTATGCGAAAGTTTTGCTATATTTACATGGAACACAATGTACGATGTTTCTAAAGGCTTGATCGTCTTCTCCTCCTCCTTGTTCTTAAATTGATCTGTTTTTGTGGTGTTAATTTTTCCTATAACCTTGCAAAGCATAGCTAATTTGTGTCTTCATTTGCAGTTATACGTATGGGATGACTCGAAATATATTCCACTCCTTGTGAAGAACAAGGCCGCTGAACTCTTGTTTGGAAACATAAAAGCTGAGAGTGTACACTCATGCTATACAGGTCACGAGCACGGTCAACCTCATAATCCGTATAACGATCAAAACGCCGTTCATTTCGATGCAGAAGGCACTAGTCAGTTGAATGCCGCCGAGGGAGGATTTGCCTCATTTCTCCATCCTAGTGCAGATAAGAGCCTGGGAAAAAATGGGAAAAAGCAATCTGGAATCCCGGATTTCTATTCGATTTGGTTGATATTGCTTAAACTCTTGGTGCAACAAGGGAAGGATAGTCCTCTAAAATTCAAGGTTACAGTCAATGTGGGCAAAGATTGGGATAGGGGGAGGTTTGAAATGGTGTCCGTATCAATGCCATGTTTTTGAGCCCTAAACAATTTTTCACTTATGAGACGGTGAAGTTGTAATTTCACATTTCTGTTCTGTAGTTGTTTTATTCTTTTGTCTTTGTTAAATTATTTAATAAATATTAATATATCGTGATGAGAAAAATCAAAAGATAGATTAATAGTAAAAAAATTTGAGAACGGCAATACTAAATCACAGAGGCTGCCTTTTTTTTTTTTTTTTTTTTTATCTTTTTCCATCGATCTATACTGATTTTCATAATCTTTTTGTCAATTATTTTAATTCCTCAAATTGGTAAGGTAAAAGCTTATAGACAACTTACGGAGTATAATACAACAGATACAAAATCGAAAAGTATTCCCAAAAGACCACAAAAATAACCATTACGCACGAGCTAGGCCAGACATTATGGGGTATTGAGTGACATATTAATTTTTCGGTGTAAGAATTATGAGTTGACGTCTTAAAAATGATTTGAACTAAATTAATTATTCTTCAACACAATTTATATATTCTTGTTGTTTATTGACTTGTTTAGCTTCTTGTAAATTTTATTGGGGTTACATCCACCTTCTTCATGAGAGAAATAAGAAAAATAAAAATCCTATGTCGAAATTTTAAAAAGTTCAGAAAAAAAAAAAAAAAATTCCATTTTTTTCCTTTTTATTGAAATCTTTTAAACTTCTAATCATAATTTTTAATTTTAAATTTTTAAATTTCACTAATTGGACAAATAATGAACTTAAAAATAAAATAAAATAAAAAATTTAAAAACAAATGAAAGAGGTACTTAGTATAAGCTAAACTCGGCCCCATTCGCGGAGATGCTTTTTACCCATGTTTTTCTCGCAGTTTCCATGGTATAGGTGCTGGATGAAGACTTTTGATTGAATCCACAATCACAAAAGCCGCCTTTTTGTCTTTTTTCATCTATACCGATTTTCTTTAATTTTTATTTTTTTGTCATTATTTTACTTCCTAAAATTTATGACATTGCTCAAAAGTCTGCAGCAATTTCAGAACTTTACCATTAATCCACCAAAAGTTTTTTATAACCTATCTAAATTCTAACGCCAGATCTTTATTCATTTTATTTTATTTTTTTTTTTTTTTTTACGAAAAAGTTTGTACTCTATGGAAGTGCAAAAAAGTTTTTGTTTCATCTATACCGATTTTCTTTAAAACCCTATTTTAAAACCTAAACCCTAGGATTTTTGTCTAAATTTAAAAAAATTAATTTTTTACTTCCTAAAACTTTTGGAAAGATAAATCTTATAGACACTTATGGATAGATCAATTACCCCAAATTGGAAAAATAAATCTTATAGACAGCTTATGGAGTATAATACAGTCATACTGGTTACAAAATAAATAAGTGTTCCAAAAAGACTACAAAAATAGCCTTTTTCGCCACGAGCTAGGTTGGAGAATATAGGGCAACGAGTGACCTATCCATTTTATGGTGCAAGAATTAGGAGTTGAGGGAGTCTTAAAACTGATTTGAACTAAATCAACTATTTTTTAACAAAATTTATATTCTTGCTGTGTAGTGACTTTTTAGCCTCTTGTAAATTTTATTTGGATAAAATCCAATTGTCTTCATGAGAGAAATAAGAAAAATACTGTCAAAAGCATATGTCGAAATCTAAAAAGGTTCAGAAAATACATTAAAAAGAAATCTCCATCTGTTTCACGAAAGAAATAAGAAAAATACTGTAAAAAGCATATGTCGAAATCTTAAAAAGTTCAGAATTTTTATAAACTTCTAATCATAAAATTTTTATTCATTGAAATCTTATAAACTTCTAATCATAATTTTTAATTTTTTTTATTCACAAAAATTATCATGATTTTTTAAAAACCAATTTTTTGCTCATAAGATTTTTAATGGAAACTTGAAAATACACTATTGCAATTTTTTTGCAAAATTCAAATTTCAAAAAAATTTTTGGACGACCGATGTATTTAAAATGCACGATCTCTGTCTCTTTCTTTTTACTACCAAAATTACCAAACTATCCAAATGAGGTCAAAAAGACAAAAATAAAAAAGAAAAAGGTCCTGCTGAGAAATTATTCAGTGCACCTAGCTTCATCGTGGTGTCCCTACTAAAATTCTACTAACAAAAACTATTTTTTCTAAAATCAAGACATGATCATTCTCTCACAATACATCACATAAAAATCGTGAAAAATCAATTTTTCAAAAAAACCACCTTTTTCACCACCACCTGTAGTAACACCCCTAATTTAAATCTACAGTGTGTGATGAAAATGAAAAGAAGTTGGAATACGACGTGACGATGTTCAATAGTATTGAATAATTTTTCACCACTCGGAGTCTACTTTCTTTGATTCCTCCTAGGGAGGGGGTATTGTAAATGGTACAGGGATATATTGGGGATAGTTTATTCCTGTATTTGGACGCATTTCCTTCAAACCCTAACATCAATTCATGTTCATTTCACTCGCAATTCAACGTACCTGGACGCCCTTTGACGCCACTTTTGGGAAAAGGAAAATGCTAAGACCACACAGCTTCAGACCCACTACCCTAAATCTTCTTCAACCCAATACCCTTCCCCTAAATCTCTACAAAAGCTCTTGTCATTTTAGAGGCCGAACCACCACTTGCCCATTGTTCAAGGCAGCCATGTCTACCGTTTCTTCCCAGAAAGAGGCCGTTTTGACCCAGGACCTCCAGCCCTTGCAGGTATGTGAAATTGGTCGATTTCTTGATATACGCTTGATTCATGGTATTATATTGATGGGTTTGCTTCGAATTCGAATGGGTTCGGCCTTTCTTATGGTTTTGGCTTGATCTTTATGAGTTCTTTTGGCTGTGTTTGGTTTTGTTTTAGTTTAGTTTTGATGATGTAAACAAGTGTAATGAGTGGAGAGAGAGAGAGAGAGAAATGAGAAAAATGATGAATGTCAACAAAACCAAAACTAAAACAAAACTCTAAACCGAATTGTTGTTCGATATTCTTGATCATCTGCGTATGGGAGGAAGCATTTTGCCCATAAATTTTACCCTTTGACTTTTTTCGAATTGTTGTTCGATATCCGTGTGATTACATTGGTCGTTAGTTGTTACTATGTACATCTGATGCGGCGTATTGAAAAACAAGAACAATGACGAGTTCAAACCCACAAATATCCTATATAGAGAAAGCTCTATGCTTTCTTATTGTTAGAAACTCACCGAGTCGCCACGAGGCTTACAAGTCAATTTATATTATAGAAAAAACGTATACTGTATATCAGAAGAAACGTAATGTACTGGGAAACAAGGGTAAAAGGATACTAGAGTTAGAAACTAACTATTCTTCTTGATCAAATAAACATTAAAAGTTATCTAAATCAACTCAAATCAACAAACTAAGACTATATTCGACCTATTCATGTTGTTGCATGATTCCTAACAAAATAACTAAGATATGCAATTAAGTATAGCTATTTCTATGCGTGAACACTGTTTTCTAAAATCCAATTGTGTCAAGATCTTTCACGCAACACTTTTATCTATCGGGCTGTATTGTATCAACAGGAAATGTACTGATATGTGTGGAGGCTGCTGTGCTTGCAAAACGGCCACGTTTTGTGTGCTTTTACTTGGGTTTGCCAAATGCAATCTTGTGGGACCCATTTTCGGGTCCCACACAAATGATCCGAACCGTTAAATAATTTTAAAATAATTATTTAAGTGGTCTTGAAAAAAATCAGGCCCATCGAATATTTTTACGTAGTTGATCTACTTCGTTTGATTTTCATTCAAAATTCAGGACATTGTAGTTTGAAAGAATCTTCAAGAAAAGTTATACAATTGTGCGCTTGGTAATCCATTGATCTGAACCATAGATATTGTAGGGCTTCTTGAGAGGAGCATCCAGTAAAAAAATTATCTTGATCGGGCATTGATAGGTATCAAAAAAACTTATATTTTTAGTTTTTTGACAAAAAAACTTATATTTTTAGTTTTTTGACAAAAAAACTTATATTTTTAGTTTTTTGACACATATCAATGTCCGAAAATGATAATTTTTTTACTGGATGCTCTTCTTAATAAGCCCTACAACAACTATGGTTTAGATCAATGGATTACCGAGAACACAATTGTATAACTTTTGTTAAAGATTCTTTCAAACTACAAGGTCCTGAATTCTGAATAAAATTCAAACGAAATAGATCAATTACGTTTAAATATCCAATGAGCCTAATTTTTTTCAAGACCACTTGAATAATTATTTTAAAATTATTTAACGGTTCGGATCGTTTGTGTGGGACCCGAAAATGGGTTCCACAAGATTGCATTTGGAAAACCCAAGTAAAAGCCCACAAAACGTGACCGTTTTGCCAAGCACAGCAGCTGCTATGCACTTCTTGCACAGCAGCCTCCCCTCCTCTGTGTGGAAGAATCTATCCATGGCTTTGATTCATTCAAAAAAATGTTTTCCTTGATTTTTTTGAAAAATGCTTTAAACACATTCCAGTATAGACATGTCTTTGTAGCCGTTCAATGTACATGGACCCGCGTGCATTGTTTGGAGACCAATGCACGACTTTGAGCAGAAATGTGTCCGTGACATTGCTCATTTTTGTGTGTTCTCACTATATTTCTTGAGTGCCTTATTTTGCTTTGTGTATCTGAAACTCGTCAAAGGAAGTCTTTATTTTTTGTTGGATGGAAGGAACTATGGAAGGATTTAATTTGGAGTAATCCCTAGAACCCTACTTAAGCAAGGTCAAATCATTGGAAGTATAGTAAGGGTCAAGAAATCTAGGTTTTTGTTTTAGTTATTTTTGAAAAGAAGCCAACGGAAAATAATGCGACTAAGGCTCCGTTTGTTTTATAGTAAAATAATTTCCTTTGTTTGGTTTTCTAAATTAGGGGTAAAACATTTTACCATGTAAAATATTTTACCATGTAAAATCTTTTCTGGAAATGGATATAAAATGACTTACTCGCAAATCTATTGGTTGCCATTTTTCATTGTGTCACTCCTTCCTTTATCCAATCACCTCTCAGATTGTCTTTCACTGAATCCAATTCTAAATAGGAATATCCCCACACGTGAAGCTTATTTGTATAGATAAGTTCCCCTTTTTCTCTATTCTTTGGCAAATTTCACTATTACCCCCAAGATAGTGATGGATATCGCCTATCGCCTTCAAGTATGAGAAATGACAATGAACAATTATACAGTAGCTGCTCGCAATAGTTTATATTTAACTCCTATTTTCCATTGCCCACCGATGTGGGATAGAGTCCTCGTGATCTCCCCAAGTTAGGATCGCAATGTCCTTGTTGCGCTCTGTGGTCCAACAACTTGCTCCCACCAAGCGATGTGAGACAAGTACCCACTTAAGCCCGTGAAGCTCCTCAAGCTAGTCACATGTGGGACCTGCCCAAGCACAGAAAACACCTCAAGCTCATCTCTTCTCAGGCCCACCCAAAGCATGTCTCCTCAAGGGACCCGCTTCCGGTTGGTGTAAGCTTTGATACCACCTGTAACGATTTGCGCCAACTGAACTGCTATCCCTTAGCCTAACCTCGTAGCTCAAAAGTGTTTTTTTTTTTTTAATCAAACGTGGCTCAAAAGGTTAACGTCGAGTTATACAGTAGCGAATTTATTTTTGGATCCTATTTCCCATTGCCCACCGATGTGGGATTGGGTCCTCACTATCTCCCTCATTTAGGATTGCAACGTCCTCGTTACTGGTCCAACAATTTGCACCCACCAAGCGATATGAGACAAGTACCCATTTGAAGCACGTCAACCCTTCAAGCCCTTCAAGCTTGTCACATATGGGACTCGCCGATGTGTTTCACCGATACCTCAAACCGACATTTGTTTGTCCAAACATGTGATGAAATAAGCTAATAGTTAAGCTTATTGTGGTGAAATGAGCCAATAGTTAAACTTATTTTTTGCCATTGGAAGAATTGACGTTGTAAAAAAAGGCTAAACTTATTAACATACCTTTACTTTTTAGTCGTTGAAACTTGAAAGAACTGTGTTGGCCAGAAAGGACAAATTTATTACATTTGTGTCCAAAAGAATTGAGGATTGAGTGCATTTTATCATTTATTTTATTTTTAAAAAGGTGAATTTGTCAATATAAGCCACTTTTGGATAATTCCATCACGTGTTTGCTGAACAATTGTTGGTTGGGTGTTGGTGAAATGGACATTGAAAGCACAAGGAGTTCATTGTCATTTTTGATATGTGAAGAGGGTATCCGTCATTAAAGAAAAACTCAAGGGGTGTTAGTGAAATTTACCCTATATTTATATTTCTGTTACATTAATAAATGCACAGGGCTATCTTGCAAAAACCGTACATTTACGGGTCTACCCATAAAGCTTCGATAGTGGGCCAAATCGTTTTCAACCATCAACCAAACATTGGAATGCAACAATGAACAATTTTATTTTTTCCAAGATCATTTTACATGAAAAATATTTAATGTTGAAAAATGTTTTACATTGAAATAAACGGAGCCCAAATCTTGGCTGTATATCGTGGAAAAGGACGTGTGTCAAAGAGAGGTAGGGCTCACGATTTGTGTACTAATGTTCACCTTTGCGATTGAACCATTGTGGAATCTATAACTTGCACTTTGTTGCTCATATGTGCTTGTCAAAAAATAGGTAGATGGTTGTGAATACTATTGTTTTGGAGGAGCTAGGTGGTGGTTTTGGTCATGGTGTTCGGCAGACGTGCCCTTTAGTAGAAAGGGATACTATACTTTTTTTTATCCACGAAAATCCTGGTCTGTTCTATCTTAAAATAAAGGGGCAATTGGGGTGGGATTTGAAGCCTTGCCAAAAGAAGTTCCCAATTTCTGCCCGACTAACTCAGTTAGGAGGCAACTTCATTATCGAACAATTCAAGTACATAAAAATGTGAGGACATAACACAGAAAAATTGCAGTAGAGACCAATTTGTTGGGTGGAGGAGTATAGATCACACACTTTTCATGTATGAAACTCACAAAGAGATTGAACAAACACACTCAAATTTTATTGATGTTCTCTTACTCCACTCTTCCATGTTCCCTGCTTCTCCTTCCACAAACCATGCATTAGAATTTGCAAATTATGAATTTTGAATTTTGAACAAACCATGCATTATGCTAAAAGAACATTTGGAATTTTGTCATAAACCTGATCTATGGGGTTGGAATTTTGCTCCACAAAGAGGGTGATAAGTGGCTCCCGAAGTGTATTTATCATTTTGATGAATAAACTCGTATAGTCGTATGGCATCAATAATTTTTGCAAGTACAACAAAAACTTTGGCAAATACGCTAATACTAAAATTATGAAGTTTGTAAAAGTTAAATTTGAATTTCACTGACCCTATAACAACACAAAAGTAAAGAAGACACCGACCTAAAAGAACAAGAAGAATCTGAGTAAAGACTTTTGGAAATACAATTACCAAGATCTAAGATGAAAAAGTTGTCTCCTTCACCAAGTTCCCTTGCTTTGACAATTGGTACACGATCTCTTCATTAATCCCCAAAAGAGGAAGAAAATGACATTTTATTATTGTGGAAGACGTATTTATAAACTGCAATTGAGAAAATAGGAAATGGAGATTGAATGTCGTACTTTTTCAATTTATAAGTGGATGTATGAAGGGGTTAGGCAGTGGTGGAGTTTTAGGAATTTGCTTTATGGAAGGGGCAGAAAAGTGGTCCAGAGTTGCATAATGGCTGGAAGTTTTTTCTTGATAACTTCTTGAAGTTCACGTGGGTATATTGTGTCTCTGCTAATTTATTTATTTGCCCATACTATTGTTGGCTGCAGAGGTTACTAAAATGTAAAAAGTTGTTTTTCTTTGGCAATTTGGGAAGAGCAAAATGTAAGCTAGCCTCGAAGGAGAGTCCACACCAATTCAAAACCACCTTTTTAAATTCTCACTTTATCAAAAACTCAGAATGGATTTCTAATTTCTACATGGAGAGCTGTTCTATATAAAATTAAGTAAATAATAAGTTCGATTCGGGGAAATGATTTGAAAAGGTGTGGAACAACCAACTCATCTAATGCTTACACACACACACACACTCAAGCTGTTAGGGAAGTTATAAATATATCACTCACCAAGTTACTTGTGGTTGAACTCTTCCCTATAGGGAGGAGAATTACCTTGAGTATTAGATTTGTAAGTATTGTTTAGATTGTGAAGTTTGAGTATTGGAACTTACCCCTGCCTTGGTGATCATGGCCCATGAATTTCAGCTTTGAGGAAATGTGGCAATAATGGATTAAGCTCTAATAATCTAGAACCTATACTTGTAAGTGGAAAGACCAATAGGCATGTACCACCAAGTGTTATCGCACAAGCAAGCTAGAGTACACACATAAACAATTGGGTAGAACAAATTCACACTGAGACTTGACCTCATTGCCTTTTTGAACCAAAGGCTTTGATAACATGTTGAGATGTTAGATATTAACTTAACATGGTATTAGAGCCTTGGTTCAAAGAATTGTTGGGTTGAAGCCACGAGATATTGTTTGTTCTGTTGTACTTGCAATATTTCTGCACCTTACAGTATATTTGTTCGCATATTCTATTTGTTTCTGCACTCTGTTAGCTATGTGCGAGATTCATCCGGGAGGGAAGGGTGGATTGGCGGTTAATCCTAGATAGCTTAATATATGAGAGTTTTGGATTTGAGACCTTCTGTTATCAACAATCTCGTTCCATGTTAAGTTAGCATCAGTCTAACGGGGTATCAAAGCTTAGGTTGCTAGAGTTATCATATTCAAGTCTCGGCATTGACCCCCGTGAATAGAGAATGGGAAACAGAGTGGAAAAGAATGGGTTAATGGGCCGACAAAGTGGACATATACGTTCCTGAGTGTAATCGCACAAGCATAACACCCACAAACAAACGACAAAGTACAACGAATTCACACAGAGAGCCTTGAACTCAAGACTTTTTAGAATCAATGGCTCTGATACCATGTTAACATTACCTTAACATGGTGGTTCAAAATGTTATAGGTTCAAGCCTCGTGATATTGGTTTTGTCACCATATCGTTGGACTTTTGAGTGTGGGAAATGAGTCGTTTGTGGGCAGGGTGTGTTTAATAATAGATAGCTTGATAATTGATCCAGATGGTAATGCTCAGGTTCGAACAAGGTAAAAGATTTTTGTGCAATTGTTGGGTAACAAAACTTGTGTGCCCATGTACTCACTGAACAGAACGGGTACAAATTCCTGTGGACATACTTTTTTTTTTTTTTTTGAACTCCAGAAAATAAATTCATGTGGACATATCTCAAGACTTTTTGACATCAAGGCGATGAGATCATGTTGATAATAATTCAACAAGGTATGAAAGCTTAGTTTGCAAGAGTTATTGGATTCAAGTCTGCATTGGCCATGTTTCACAAGAACATAGGTACTTGTGGGGAAGGGTTAAGGATCTGGCCGGAGTGAGATCGCGAATTCACACGAAGAAATTTGAACTCAAGACCTTTTAGAATCAGTGGTGTGATACCAGGATCCAGGTGCGCTGCTAATGTTGATTTAGCATTGTTAGTGCTGGTCTCAAGAGTTACTAGATGAAGTCCCGTGATATTATTTTATTCCATAGCCATTGTTTTGCAGTTTGCAGTATATGTATTGGTGCGTCCTTTCTTTACTATGGGCTATCATTGGAATGCTAGTACAAAGCTCGTGCTCAACTTGTACTTGATAAGATCGATACGAGACCCACTACAACCTTATCATGTTTGTGTGAAATCATTTGCCTATTTTGTTTCTTTTCCTCAAACTTTACTCTCACTATTTCATGCTCCTACTTGTTGGTTGTGGTTGCCAAAGTGATAGCTGACTTGAGGTTCACTTTTCTTCCGTTGGCACTTTTGGCATGAATTAGCTAGTGTTTCAAAGACCTCTAACCTTAGTCAGACTCCTTGGGGTAATTTATTGAGAGTTTGAGCATTGAGGTTTGTGTGGATTGTTTAGGTCTAACATTGAGTTTCTGATTGAGGGCAAATCAAACCAATCTAAACCAAGAATTTGGACTTTGGAGATACAGTGTAAAGACTATACTAAATCAAGTTGCATCTCTAATGATACAAAGTAGCAATAAGCCATGTAACACCTCTAACTGAAATACTGAATGCTATGGCCTGCCTCATTTTCCGTTTGAGCTTCAAGAACTTTACGGCATATTACTGGTTTAATACAACCACTTTCCCTGTTCGTTGAGTGCTTTTAACCAGAATCACTTTCCACCTTAATTTTTTAAACTCTCATCGGTGCATGACTATGAAGTCCGAATCCTTGATTGTAACATGGACATAAATACAGCTTACATCCTTTGTAATGTGGATATGATGACGTGGAGAAATCCTGAAAACGTAAGACATGGAAGTGGCTGTCGTATACATAAATCTCTCGTATCTAACTATGGTTGATACATTGAACTTTTATCTGAACTCTGAAGATTTTGTTGGAAGATAAAGCTTGTTAAGTTCATTTAGATGATCATATTGTGTGATTGATAGTCCTCATGTGATATCTTGACCCAGTTCCTGGCTTTGTCGATAAGCGACCATTTCATGCGGGCTTTTGTTTGATATGGTGTAGTTAAGAAGAGGAAGGAGAACTTAGGCGACATGTCAAAAAAATGTTAAAATTGATATCATCATTTTTGCCCTTCAATTTAAGGACATTTTGACACTGTATGGGATACGTGCCTCATAGTGTCCAGTGTCCACAAGATGGTGTTGTTTTATGCCATATGGAAATTGACTTTTCGTGTCAATAAACTGTCCATGGTTCTAAATCTCCAAGTGTTCAATATTTGGGGCTTTCGAAGTGGGTTCAAACCCGTTTAAAAAAAAAAAAAAAGTGGGTTCAACGCTTCAACTCTGTGATAGCGACTGCAATTGGTGAGTGCCAGGTTGTAGATATTGATCGTTCAGCAATTAACACGTGCAATTCCTTTTCAGGTTGCGAAGCGATTGGAGAAGTTCAAAACTACGATCTTCACGCAGATGAGTATGCTTGCCATCAAGCACGGAGCAATAAACCTTGGACAGGGGTTCCCCAACTTTGACGGTCCAGAATTTGTCAAAGAAGCAGCCATTGAAGCCATTAAAAGTGGGAAAAACCAATATGCCCGTGGATATGGAGTCCCTGACCTCAACTCTGCTATTGTTGCAAGGTTCCAGAAAGATACTGGACTTGTGGTGGACCCTGAAAAAGAAGTAACTGTCACCTCAGGGTGCACGGAAGCAATTGCTGCAACTATGTTAGGCTTGATAAATCCCGGAGATGAAGTGATCCTATTTGCCCCGTTCTACGATTCTTATGAAGCCACTCTTTCAATGGCTGGTGCCAATGTCAAATGCATCACCTTACGGCCTCCAGATTTTTCTGTACCCCTCGATGAGCTAAAGCGCACAATCTCAAAAAATACTCGTGCAATTCTTATAAATACCCCTCATAATCCCACGGGCAAAATGTTCACTAGGGAGGAACTCAACACAATCGCATCTCTTTGCATTGAGAATGATGTGTTGGTTTTCACTGATGAAGTTTATGATAAGTTGGCTTTTGAAATGGATCACATTTCCATGGCTTCTCTTCCAGGAATGTACAGCCGGACTGTCACTATGAATTCATTGGGAAAGACATTCTCCTTAACGGGGTGGAAGATCGGGTGGGCCATAGCTCCCCCACACCTGACTTGGGGGGTGCGCCAAGCACATTCGTTCCTCACTTTTGCTACCTCTACTCCTATGCAATATGCGGCTGCAGTAGCTCTTAGAGCCCCCGAGTCTTACTATGAGGAGCTAAAGAGAGATTACTTGGCAAAGAAGGCGATTTTGGTGGACGGGTTGAAGGCTGTTGGTTTCAAGGTGTACCCATCAAGCGGGACCTACTTTGTGGTGGTAGATCACACCCCATTTGGACTTGAAAATGATGTTGCATTTTGTGAGTACCTGATCAAGGAAGTTGGAGTGGTTGCAATTCCAACAAGCGTATTTTACCTTAACCCAGAAGAAGGAAAAAATCTTGTGAGGTTTACCTTCTGCAAAGATGAGGGGACGCTAAGGAGTGCAGTTGAAAGGATGAAAGAGAAGCTATTGAGAGGCGTTGATAAGTAGTCCTCGGACATTGCGTTCACTTGAGTTAATAATTGGGGACTAGAGGTTATTCTTCTTCTTCTTCTTCAAAGAGTGTGTTGATGAATCATTGAATATATTGAATTGGCGTAGCTATTTTCCTTGAAATCGTGATATTCATTGGACAGTTGGGACTGTCGCCTACTTCGCAGATAGAGTTTTGTTGCAGGACCTTTTCTTTTCCAGGAGATATCTAAGTTTTTTTTTTTTTTTTTTTTGGATCTAAAAAATTCAGTCCAATAAGCTTTTAAAGCTAAAAATTCTGGCTTAAAGCCATTTAAAACAAAGCGAGGCGGCTTTCCCATTCCGTTACAAGAAACATGGTTTCTCGGAGACGTAGACATGGTACACTCTCAAGCTTATGTTGACATCCTAAGATGTCTTAGACTAGTTTATTTATGTTATGTTCTGTTTGTATCCAGTTAATGGATCCGAGTATCCTGTAGTGCCCCAAAGTAGTACAAAGTGCTAGTCCCGAATCACGACCGTCCCTTCAGCAGGTGGCAGACTACTGGAAGCATTATTTGACCTCATGGCGATAAAAGATCTTGTTATTTATATGCACCAAAAGATCTTGCAGAGATATTTACCCAGAATAAAAAAAAAGATCCTGCAGAGATGTCTATATATGGTAATATTCCATATATGGTAATATTCAGCAAAACCAATAATTATCTTGCAGATATGTCTATCTATATATAGTATTCATCAAAACCAATAAATATCTTGCAGAGATGTCTATATATAATATCCAGCAAAACCAATAATTATAACCTCTTTAGTCTGCACCAATCATAGCAAAGCAGAATACTTCGTTCTTAACAGATTTTTGTTTCATAAAATCTCACATTTTATGACACTCCAACCTCAACACATAAAATGTAAAAGTGATTTTATGAGATTTTCATAAAATCCTCCTAAAATCTATAGGAAAACCACTACATTTTATCAATTGGGAAAACAACTCCATTTTATCACCCCTCCATAAAATGTTCATTTAATGAGATTTTCATAAAATGTACCTAAAACTCCATTTTATCAAGGAGTTTTGTTCCGACTTTAACTAGATTTTTTGTCAAAAGACTGAAATTGGTCTCTCGAAAAAAAGTTAATGTGCGTCTGAGCTGGTCCGTAAACTTGGCTTATAAAAAAATTAGTTGTCATTTTCTCTTATAATAACATCATTGTGGTCCTCCCCCTTACATTCATTTCAATTAAATGGAATTGGCATCTTTTTTTTTTTTTTTTTTTTCTGGATCATCAATTTGCATATATTAGTTAAATTTGCATCGAAGCAATTCAGAAAGTAGGGCAGGTTGAGCCCAAAGCAGTATGTGGCCAGCTCAAATTTTGGTTTATGCCGAGTGGGTTTTGCTGGAAGTAGGCCAGAAAGCTTTGGCCTCAATTCTGTTACGTAGGAGCCGAGAAAAAACTTGCATGCCGAACGGACACCACCACATGGTACCTGTCGGCTCTTCTAAACCGTCCAAATGTGTTTTGAACGATTCAGATTGAAGAGAGGCATTTTTGTAAATTTTAGGTACAAATTTACCCCCAATAAATCTGGACCGTCCAAAATACGTTTGGATGGCTCGGATGCGCCGACGGCACACAAAATTTTCTTGTTGAAGTCGCACATCTCAATTTCTACAATTTGCAGGTATAAAAAGATAAATGATTAAATCACTTTATTTTGTTTTTTGTTTTTTTTGTTAAAAAGGATCATTTCATTTACAACTTCAACTGTCTTTTCTTTTCTTTTCTCTGTGTCTCGTCTCTGTCCTACTCTTTTCTGTTTTTTTTTTTTTGTCAATTGATAGAAGAGAGATCAATTACATCGCATATAAAGTATAAAGTCCAACCCGGGACCCTATATGAATTGTGAGAGTCCACGAGGCAACCAAGTCCAACAACTTAATCAATACAAAAAATAAGCCCGTTACATGGTAAAAACAAATAAAGGAAAACTCCTGCACGTAGGCGAGGAGATTCGAACTCCTGACCTCCTAAAGAGATGCAAGAGCCTGGCCAACTGAGTTAGTCCCGTTGGTTCTTTTCTGTTTTTGACGGGGGCAACTTTTTGAAACTTTATGTGTACTTGACTTAGGTTTTATTATTTCTAGTAATTGATTTTCGCCTCCTCAAATTGATATCCACACACATTTTTTTGGTCTTATAGTGAAACTTTTACACAATTTTTTTTCTTTCTAAGGGGGAGTTCTTGAATGGATTATTTGATTTTATCATCATCTTTTACGAATAGATTTTATCACACTAGATTTTATCAACCATTTTTTAAACTATAGTGGTCCACAACTATTTTATCACCTGAATTTTATCTATTGGGAAAACAAGGTAATTTTATCACCCCTCCATAAAACACCAACTAAAATCAACTTTCCCATTTTATCTCAAAAAAGACAAAAAGAGGAGTGTGAATATTAATTTGGAGGGTGTGGAAATCACTACCCTAACTTCTTAGTGAAATGGGAATTAGCAGAAACCGTTAATACAACCAAGGCTAGCTCAAGGCGGTAATTTGAAATAGGCTTTTTCGGATATGTTAATATATATTTTAAATTATTTTTCTAGCTTTTTTTTTTTTATCGGCAAACACAATTTTATTAAAGAATCTCGATAACGGGTACATCAAAAAGGAGAAAATCAAACCAAAAGTTGGAACGCCCAGTGGGTAGAGCCCAAACACTCTTGGACCTAAAATGTCCTGATAAAACAATGAAAATACTCCAAGACCAACAAAACCAGATAAACAATAAAACACATAAAAACCTAGCCCAAACAAGTGGGTAAAGCACAACCCTAAGAAAAACCCAAAACCTAACCCTAAAGCAATGTGCAAATCATCCACCACCATAGCAGCTAACAACCACCACCATCCGAAACCACCGATCCACCTCCGGATAACCCAAGAGAAGCAGCGTTGACGAACAAACAAGCCAAGCTGTCTCGGATGCTCCATGAGCAGTTAAGCAAAAACCACGGCACCCACTGGTAACCGTAGCGGGAGACCACGATAGCCACCACCCCCACCGACACACCTCTTGCCGTTAAGCCGAAACCGGAGATCCCAACAAAAATCCGGCCGGAGATGCGCTTGGAGGCAAGGACCGAGAGTCCATGGCAAAGAAGAGTAGTAGACCCACACGACAATAAGGTCAGGGGGTCGGAAAAAATATATTTGGGAAGGAAAGAGACGAGAAAAAGAAAGCCTCACCACTTGCCGTTCTCGTCGACAACCAATAGCCCCTTGAAGAGCTGCTTATCAATTGGTAAAGCGACTCAAGGACACCCGGAAGTAAGAACCATGACCCTGCTGCCCATCTGTTAAACTATTTTTCTAGCTTTTTTAGAAGCAAGATCATTAATTAATCCTTTTATTTCTACACTATCTGTTACAGAGTAAAATGTAACTAATCTTTTTTTCCCCCTACAGCCAATAATTTCTTGTCTTCACAAATTCGAAATCCAAAATAAGATTACATGAGAAGAAGAAAATATTGGTCCACTGGCACCTAAGGCCTCAAATAAACTTTAGTTTTTTTTTTTTTTTTTGGAATTGATATTGCCACTCCCTTTTTTCTCTATTCGCACTCCTTTTTTTTTTCCCCTCTATATGTAAAGTGCGAGAGTAAGTTAACCTAATAAAAACAAAAAAAGAGAGAGTGTAAAACGAAAAAAAGAGTGCCAATAACACTTTCCTATACAACTGATTAGAACTTCAAACATATGCCTTTTATTAAAAGGGGAAGTCTACCCACACTCTCACCTATACAATCAAACTTACAACAACTGATTTGTCACATTAGCATTTGGGAGCCATCACTTAGATAATTGAAGACGTTAACTTTGTAGAACATGTTAAAAATTTTAACAAAGCCAAAATTTATGCTTATTAGATGTCGATAAATACACGACTAGAACACATTTATTATGAAAAAATTAATTCATGCAGAAGATAAATGTGTAGTTTTTTAGACCTTTAGTTGTAGTTTAAATCTACAACTTGTTCCACTAAAGTGTTTTTTGGTTTTTTAGTTGTAGTTTATTGTAAAGGGTAGTTGGTTTTTTTTGGGAGTTTTTTTGTTAGTGGAATAGAGTGATTTTAGAGTTAAAACAAAACCAGTTTTTTCGGGAGTTTTTTTGTTAGTGGAATAGAGTGATTTTAGAGTTAAAACAAAACCGGTTTTTTGGGGAGTTTTTTTGTTAGTGGAATAAAAGTGGGAGCGTGAGAGTAGACTTTTCCTTGATTAAAAAGGTTCCTTTCTATTCTAAATATGAAATATTGTTAAATCATTAATTTCAAAGTCCTCATAAAGTGGCCTATCAAAAGCTAAAAAGTGAAAAAAGAAAGGCATCTCAATTATCAATTACTATAAGTTGTGGCTTCTGAAGCCAATTCACAGCAATGCAAGCACAGTTCAGATAAAAAGCCTTGATGGGTCAATTGGAGTTACCAAACAAAGCATTGCCTTCTCTCTCACACACACAGCCATAGTTGGCCTGGTCCATGGCAAACTTTTCTTGTGTGTTGCTTGTCATGGAAAATGGGAGTTTCATTTAATAGAGAGACCCCACCCTACCACCCAAATAACCTCCTTTTCTTCTGTCTCCTCACTATGACTTGTCTCATGTACACACTTTAACTACTACTGATGAAGTATGGATGTGGATATGGTATTTGTCAAACTGCATATATGCTACCCATCTTGAATTTGATTGATTTATAGAGTATATCCACCAATTATTCTTAACGACGTACTAAATTACGAATCTGAGACCGTAGGAAGCCTTTATCACGGGACCAACGTATTAGAGCTAATAGTTACATGAAATATCTTATGAGAATTATTCGGGGTGAAACGTTTTCCTGTCATATCATCAATCATGATATTGGAAGTTTCTCAAAACTTTAGAGCTCATATCACCATTCTTACTACCTACTCAAATACTCAATGCCCCCACATAATTAGCAAATCAATGTGAACTAATTTTGCCAATTACGAAACATGAAAACCTTTTTGTTCAAACTAATATATTAACTAGGATCAAATGAGGAAAAAATTATTTTAAAACGCCTGGACGATGTTGAGCAAGCATAGAGGTGGGTTTAATTGACATGAATATAGTTTTTTTTTTTTTTAATTGAGAGAGAAAATTTCATTAATCATAACAATACAAAAATGAAATCGATACAGTAAGAAAAAGAAAAAAATGAGAAAGCCTCGGAAAGTGCATAATACTTTCTTACTACTATTACTCGCAAATTCTTAACCTATATCCCAGATTCTTCATGATGATTTTTTTCAAGGAAAGAAAAAAAAATGTAGTTAGCAAAGAGCTAACACTACTACTACCATATGCTGCTGCTTCCACCAAACCTTAGGCTCTATTTGGTTGTTGAGGAAAGAAATGGAAAGGAAGGGAAAATTAAAAAAAATTCCCTTTCCCTGTTTGGTTGTTGATGTAGGGAGAGAGGGAAAATAAAAGGGAAAATGGGAGGAAAAAGAGAGGAAAATTCCAGATCTGGTGAAGAAAAAGAAAAAGAAAAAAAAAAGAAGCTTGCTGACATGCCTTTGCTGTCATTTAAATGTTCATTTTTTGGGGTGGTTTATAGATTCCTGCTCTCTGGTGTGTATAAGCAGTAAAATTTAAGTTTAAAAGTTAGTTAAAATAACATTAATGCTATTTTCTTTTCATTTTCCTTTGGAAACCAAACAAGAGAAAATTCATTTCAATAACTTTCTTTCCATTTTCTTTAGACAACCAAACAAAGGAAAATTCTCAACTTTCCTCTTTATTTTCCTCCGAATTATTTTCTCTTCTTTTCCGCTTCTTTCCCCAGCTTCCAAACAAAGCCTAAGAAAATGGAAAAAGGAAGGGAAAGGGAGAGGGTTTAAAATTTTTCTCTTCCCTTGATTGGGTGGAGAGAATAGAGGAGAGAAAATGGTTAAATAGAGTTGTAGGAATAGTAAAATTTCCACCCTCATTTTCTCCCTTGTTTCTTCTTAAGTATTTTCCCTTCTCTTCCCTCACTTTCCAAAAGTTCCAAACAAAGCCTTAATGCGGCAACCTCAAACAATAAGAATTTGGGTGCCAAGTGGGTATGGGTGACATTGTGTCGAGCACGCATCTCGATTGTCCAAACGTGTTTTGGGCGGCCTAGATTTGAGAGAGAGAGAGAGAGAGAGGTGAAGGGTTGGGAGAAATTTGGGTCGTCCAAAACACTTTTAGACGGCCGAAATGTGCGCTCAACACCACTTGTACCGTACCCACTCGGCACCCAAAATTTTCTCACAAGAAAGACAGTGATCGATGATGCCACGAAAGCGGCTCGACAGTCCGGTAACATTATATAAAATGGTTGCAGGTTACAACGTTAAAAAACAACCTCGAGTAGTAAACCTATGAAAATGGCTACAATAAACTAAGGATAAAACACTAACATAACGAAAACAATCAGATATGATGGAGATGATCGATCGAGATATATAAACAATCAAATACGTAATGTAATATGCTCAATCATAATCGTTTAATTCTATTTATTGTAATAATTCATGATACGCGAAGTCATTTATTGAAAGAAAATAGTGCCAGAAGATGGTTTATCAATTTTGGATCATCGCCGCTGAACGCATTCTATTTACATCGTCGAGACTCTATATGCGTGTTTGATTACCATATATATGATAGTCCGAAGCTAAAACTCTCTCTCTTTTTTTTTTTTTTTTTTGCTAAAGAGATAAAAATTCATTAGATCAAATGCTACCGAGTACAGAAAAAAAAACAACTGAAAATAACAAATTACAAACAGAAAAGATAAAGAACATAACTAAATTAACTGAAGGATACGTCTCTCGTGCTGGCTAATTCAGTCGGTTAATTGTCCAAAGCCTGGCCTGCAATTATCATGAGTTCAAATCTCCAAAGTAAGCCAAACATAAACTTTAGTCATCCTTTAAAGTTTCCTCAGAGCCCTAGTACTTAAAGTCATGTATTGCATAAGCTTTTTTTTGGTCCAATGGAAATTCAAAGTACAGGATACAACTTAAATGCTGATCAAACAACCACAAAACACAAAGATCAACCCAAGTCCTCAGACCAGGTTCCAAGGTCACCCTCGACGCCGGAGGCATTATCATTTCTTGGTTCTTTTACTTCTTTGTGATAAAATAATCGTGTAAAGAGAGTTTCAATCTCCTCCCTCATTAACTTTGGAAAAACCAAGTCTAATCGGGCGATTGTGTTTTATTGGTTCAATTACCTCAATTAAGAGGATTTTTCTTTATAAGTGAAGAAATGCAAACCAATAACTCAGGAAATTAAAGAAACAATAAAGAAACAAGGTACTTGATTGATGAATCAAAGATAAACTTACTTCAAATTGTCTTCAACTTCAAATACAGAACTCGAAGTGGGTGATTGTTACAAGAACAACTAAATGGGTGATTGTTATGAAACAATCGAGAATAATCCTAACTACTTCCTAATCTACTTCCTAATCTATTTCGAATCGAGTTCGAAATCCTAAAACTACTTGCCAATGAACAAACCAAGCATCATTTTTTTTGATATTTGTTTGTTGAAGTTTTGTTCGGGGTTTTCACTCTTCAATTTCTTCTATTTATAGCGTTGCTTGTAGTTTGAACTTCCCGCTCAATGAATTTGAACTTGGCTTGCTTCGAACTCTAACTTCTGCTCTTTGAGTTGGCAGTTTCTTTCTTTCCCCACGTCTGAATTTGAATTCTTCAGATTCTTCCTCCTGAAGCTTTGATTTGAAATCTGCATAACTGCTCAACTAATCCAAATGATTACACGTTTAAAAGAATAACTGCTTTTTTGAGAAGTACTCCACGTACTCTAACTGTCAACTATCCCATTTTATAGATTTACACGTGGAGTTTATGTGTCTAGCAATAAATATCGTGGCTTCGAAGTCAGTTTCTATTTCGTCCTTGACTTGTAACTGCCAATAACTGCTAATTTGAATTGAGGAATAATACGACACCGTATTAACTCAATTCTACTTCAATGATCCAGTGTATCTCTATTGACAAGTAATTGCCAACGTTTGGCATTTCTGATTACGTGTCAATCAACTATTGGATTTGCTAATTTTATATGTAAACATACCCCCCACATTAACATCGTTGTTCAAGGGATTTGAATAAGTGTTATTGTGCCTTTTGCCGCTTCGAATTCCTGTAAACTTCCAAAGCAAAAGTTATTGGCAGTTCTTGATACTTCCAATGATACAGTTATAATTAACTCTTACGTTCTCTGTTGAGAAAATTAAGGATCATGGGCTGAAGGATAATGGGCAGTTATTACCCACGTTCTCCACCTTCAAGAATTTAAATCGTTTCCAACTTAAAACTTGTCTATAAAAAGGGTTTAATTACTGGTAAACTTAATCATCATCCTTCGTTAGAAACTGATTCCTTCCTCGACTGAACAATGGCTGACTTCTCCAATACCCAAAATGCTTTCGAAAACTTGGTTCTTAATGACCCAATCCCTGTTGATATCCAAAACACCGTCACACCAATTATTGGTGAGATTCGAAGGGATCGTTCTTTCGTAGTGGTTCAAGCAGAAGATCCTGAGCCTGCTGATCCATGGAATCCTCCAATTTCTTCTACTCCTAAACCCTTCTTATGGGGTTTACCATTTGAAATAGTGGTGGTAAGAATGGATGATCCTGCTGGTTACAAAGGTTGGAGCAAATATCGTTCATTGGCTATGAGTAGGTATTTAACTCCCTTTATTAGACGTGATCCTAACATAGTGATACTTGACAGTCTATTTGCCACCTGTCTCACTCCTGCTTTCTTCAAAGTCTCTGAAGAAGAGAGATCAGGCTTCGCTGGCTATGGTGAGCTTAAGCAAAAAGCTAGTAGCCAATTTATATATTGGTTAAATGAAGTTCGAAAGCCTCACTTTGAAGGAAATTTCGTTGATCTAGCTAACCTCTCTCTTCGACCTCTTCCAGAAAACCCAGATTGGTTTCAAGAGTTAAAGAATATCAAATTTGATCCTATTATTTATCATGCTGATATCTCTTATTCTCTTTATCCGCAATCTAACTCTATTAAAGCCAAAGAATTGTTGGCTGCATTTGCTTTTTTAGAGATAGGGATTCTTGAAGAAGACATCCCTTACAAAAACTTCTTGTGGGCTTGTGAGACTCTTCAATGTACCACCTCTAAGCAGGCTGGTACTTTCATCCATTCTTTTCTAAGTCAACTCCCTCTCCTGCGAATGTGGATGGAGAATAACACTGCTGCTTTTATGTTCAATCAAGACCTTCATGAGTATGAAATACTTCATGATCGAATTACTAGGCTTCACAATAAGATTGAACATCTGAAGGAAGATTCTTTCGACACCCCATCCGGAATTTCTACAAGGCTTCGAAGGAGATTCAAAAGTTGTCTTAAAAGAAATACCTTCAAGTTGGCTAAAGCCGAAGTCAAAGCCAAAAATCTGGTCCTAAAAATCAGACCATTGATTGAGAAGAAACTCAAGTTCGATGAAGAAGAAAGGGTTAGGATGAAAGAAAAAGAATTTTTTAACTTTTCCTGGGCAAGATTTCATGCCTTAGTGACTTGGAGTTTTCCTCATTACTTCCAAGTTATCTCTACTCCAACAACTGCTCGATCATCAGTAGATGTTTAGTTCTCCTTTGAATGTAATAGGATCTTTTAGCAGTATGTAATTTCCCTTTGTTAATGTAATTTCAACTTTCTATGGTTTAATTTGTACCTTTAAATGCTCTTCGAAGCATTTCAATGCATTCTAAACCAATTCGAACTCATAATGAACAAAAATTGATAAAGTATCTTTTATGATATCAGACCAATAAAAATGGTTCGAATTATAAGGTAATTGAAAAATTTGAAAAAAATATTAAATATGGGTAAAAACATTCAAATTTTGGGCCCGACGTAATATAGGCCCAATTAATTCTTTATGAATATTTGACCCGAAACGCTGTCTCGTTTCGTCAGCTCATATAAATTTTAGGGCTTGAAACGTCTTCATTACACATTCAAACTTTTCTACGCTGCAGCCGTACTCCCTCCTTTGTTCTTACACTCTTGCGATCATGACGAAAGCGAGATATTCAAAGGTACTCCTTCCTTCGTCCTCGGGAAGTTGGTGACTAGAGAAGTTCTAGAGTCGAAACCGGTGGTTGCAAATTACAAAACCGTGCTTTCATTGAACATCCTACCCTACCTAATACTCAAATTCTAGGGCCTGCATTTCTTGATCTTCCTTTAGATCTTACATCATGTTACCCTATCCTTGAAAAGAGTGACCTTGTGAAGGATAGGCTTCTAGGTTTCTCTAATTGGGCCAAGAAGAATTTCGTTTGTTGGCCAAATTATGATAAAGATTGGGATGACTGGACTACACGTATATTCAAAGCCAAAGGGAAAGAGCTAACAGATGTTGGTTTATCACACATCATTTCCTTGCTCAGGAATGGTATTTTACAGAACCCCACACTTATTCATGCCGCCCTAGCCTTCGGGATCCTTCATACAATCAAGGCTGTTTGATTCATTTGTGGAATGATGGCTCCCACAGTTTTAGATGTATCTTTCCTTGTTGGGCTCCCTCCGTATGGTATTTTATTTGACATTGCTTCATCTACGGAAGTCCCATTTTTGGATGAGATTGAGTATGCTGGGAAAAATGCTTCTTATAGCAAATTCCTAGACACTGAAAGGAGATATTCAGAAGAAGTATCTGAAAGAGAAATGTTTGCTTATATTTGGTATACCCTGTGCAAAATGATTTTTTGCCATGGTGGTAAGAAAATGATGCTCGAATTCGCACCCTTAGCCTATTCTTTATCAAAAGGTGAAACCATTGATCTGGCCTCTCATTTTTTAGGCTATGTTTACAAAATTGGGTCCGATAATCATGCCAAACCACTTTCTTATAACTTGGGAGGTCCCCTCGGTTTCGCAACTCGGTTGTTAGCTTATTTCCCAGGACCAAAGGTCGCGAAGGTCTCCTTTATTTGTATATGGGGACAAATACACCATCTTAGCTTCGACTCCCCTTTCCTTGGTTGGATATTTACAATACTTTCATCAAATGAGGGAGGACAAGGAAGAAGGAGATTTTGTCCCTTTTCATAATCGGGACATTGGACCGAAGTGGCTAAATTTTTCAAGACTCAAAAGAGGTGGCCCTAATTATCGTGAAGCTTGGGCAAGTATTCTTCTCCCAAGGGAAATTATTATAGGGGCCTATGTTGGTGGCTGTCAGAGACAAGCTCATCTTTGAGATCTATTGCGCACAATTTGCCAGACAATTTGGGTTGGTGCAAGCTATCCCTTGTCCTTATCTGGTGAAATTAATGTTGATCTCTACAAGAAATAAGATTGATAAGGCTCATGTTGCGAGATCTTAATGCAGAATTTAAGAACTCTAGAGCACAATTCCAACCATATATATTTTCTATTGTTTTGGAACCTCCTCTTCCATCATTCTCTAGATGGTGGCACAATTCCATGAGATTATATTACAAGTCTCGCAAATGTCAAAGATTTCGTTGAAGCCCTTGGAATTGCCATTGAAGAAAAATCGATTCGATATCGGATGATGGGTTTGGAGAAAGCTCGCAAAGAAATTTCTCAAGGAACAGAACATGTACAGAGCTCAATCTTACGCCTCGATGCCTGCTTTGCCTTGAATATCAAACCACTTCGATTACCACAAATGGTAACTAGATCTAAACAAAGCAAAGATCTCCTTCTCCACCAGGTGACTCTTGATTTTATGGCTTAATCGACATTTTCTTTTCAACATATTCTTTATATTTCTTATGATTTTGAGTAATGCAGAGTCTACTCCAAAGAAGAAAACCAGAAAAGAGGCAGAACCTACTCAAACTTTTGCTTATGCAGCTTTCAACAAAGCACAAGAAGAAGAGGGCTACCAAACAAACACTGAGCCATGATGCCACAAAGTTTGACCAAGTTTATGAGGCTTCGAAAAGAAGGAGAAAAATTCTGATTGAAGAATCAGAGGAGGAAGAGACAGGAAATGATCCAATTAGTCAACTTGTAAAAGGCAAGCTCTTGTATTCTTTAGTTTTACCAAAGCCTTTGAACCTCCATATCTCTTAAATTTGTTTGCTAATTCCATTTCATAAAAGAAGGCAAAATCTAAGCATACTATAGCTTCGAAGACTCTTTCTGAACAAGATCCTCTTGGAATTCAACAGCCAATTGACTCTCCTGCTACTGGTGCTACTGCAAGATCCCCAACTCTTGATTCTGAACTCATTGCTCAGGCTTCTCTTAACAAAGAGTCTCCTCAAAAGCAAGCTTCTTCAACTGAGAAAATGTCAGAGCCTGCTCAGTCTGTTCTAAAGACTGCATAAACAAGTTTGAAATTTGGAAAAGGCAAAATTACTGAGGCTGATATTCCTGTTCGACATATTGATACTTCTGTTTCAAAGGATGATAGGAGTTTATTTCCTGAAATTGCTTCCCATACTATTGGTATTAAAACCTTTGATCGAGACAAAAATAGCAATTGATGAGACTGCCATGGATCAACCTTCAAGATCTAGGATTCCAGAAGAACCAATTTTATCTGAGCAAGTCCCTCCACTTGAGGTATTGTGTCTCTTTATAATTTGAACTTTCAGTCATTATACTTATGCTCAAAGGATTAAACTCAATCATGTCTATGCATCTTTCCAAACAGGAAACTAGTACTTCGCTTAGCACAATTGTTGGTGATCTCCTTCATTGAGCAAGTTCAAATTAAGAGTGGGTGATTTGGCCAAAGAATCACCAATCCTAAAGCTCCAACTCCTTCTCCGGAGTCTCCTATTATTCAACTCAAAACTCAATATAGTTCATCTCCTCTTGAGTTGGTCAAACCTACTTTTACTCCAGGAGAGATTCAGGAACCGAAGGAAGTCCTTCAACAACTTTTAGAATTGGACTTTGAAAAATTGGTTGAAGGGGATTTGAAGGTGTATTTAGAGATTTGTTGTCAAAACTTGGGTACTAAAACCCTTCCCAAGACTTACACAAACAACTCTTGACTAAAGTCTCTGAGTTTCAAATAAAAGCCTATCAACTTTGTGAAGTTCAAGAGAGACATCTTCAAAGACAAAGTCTGAAGGCAGCATTGTCAAATATGGAAGATGAGGCACAAAATGTAGTTTCTTCTTATGATCGAGGATGCTATCGAATTGTATCATTGCAAAAAGAAGAAGCTCACCTAGAGGAAGCATTGTTAAAGGTGAAAGGGAAAATTGCTCAGACAACTGCCAATATGCAAGTTTCTTTGAACAAAGCTTCTTCGTTTGTTGCAGACACGAACAATCTTAAAAGCCAACCGCAATAACTACGATCAAGAAGAAATTTACGATTTTGTTTGTACTGCAGGTGCTCATGTCTTGAGTGACCTAAAAGATACAATTGTACGGATTTTTCCGATCAATGAATGAAACGCGTTTGTGTTATTCAGTTTCATGACCATTTGAACGCTTTGAAGTGTTATGATTTATCCTTTCCAAACTAAATCACCTATGTCAAATGCTTCGAATAGCAATTTTTATCATATTTTCTAGTTACCCTTAATTTCTGCAATAGAATTTAATTTAAAACCTGATGAGGCTTCCAACAACTCAAATTCCAGCCTTTTAGGAAGTTTTCGAACCATCGAACTACATCTCCCATGGCTTCATTGTCACTGTATCAACATCTGCTATTTCAGGAGTCTCAATTCCATTTGGATGATCACCAAGAAGTTAGCTAAAGCTTGTCCTTTAATTGATTCCGAGGAACATACTCTAGGTTAAATTCAATTAAGGACACAATCCATTTCCCAATTCTGCCACTAAGTACAGGTTGAGACAACATATACTTCATAACATCGGTCTGGGAAATTACATAAGTTACTCTAGGCATCATATAGTACCTGAGTTTCTTCGAAGCAAAAAACAAAGTTAAACATAATTTTTCTACTGCAGAATATCTACTTTCACAATCATTAAGAAACCTACTTAAATAGTAGATAGCTTGTTCTTTTCCTTCTTCATTGTCTTGAGCCAATAGAACTCCTATTGAGTCATAATTTGCTGCTAAATATAACTTGACAGGCCTTCCTTTTGAAGGTGGAACAAGCACTGGTGGATTGATCAAATACTCCTTGATGGCCTTGAAAGCATCATCATGCTCCTTTGTCCATTCGAAGTCTTCTCCATCCTTCAATTTCAGCAGAGAAGAAAAGACTTTAGTTTTTCCTGCAGTATTGGATATAAATCTTCGAAGAAAATTTAACTGACCAAGAAACTTTTGAAGTTCTTTCTTATTTGAAGGAGGTTTTACTTCAATAATAGCTTTAGCTTTATTGCTATCAACTTGAATACCTTTCTTTGTGGACTAGATATCCTAAAAAGTTACTTTTTACTCCAAAAGCACATTTAGCGGGATTCAACTTGATTGATAATGTTTCATCTTTGAAAAGCTATTTTCAAATGTTTTACATGCTCATCCATAGATTTTGATTTGACAATAATGTCATCTATGTAACACTCTAGAAAACCCCCAACTATTTCATGAAAAATAGTGTTCATTGCTCTTTGATAAGTAGCACCAGCATTTTTCAGACCAAAAGGCATTTTGACCCATTCGAAGGTCCCAAGATTGCCAGGGGCTCTAAATGCGTTTATGAACATCTTCCTGCTATACAAATTTGATTATATCACGAATGTCCATCCATAATAGACATGATTTTATGGCATGGCAGAACTATCCACCAAAGTATGTCTACTACGGGCATTGGGTATTCATCCTTAGGAGTTGCAATGTTTAGGTTTCTAAAATCAATGCAAACCCTAATCTTCCCATTTTCTTAATAACGGGAACAATATTTGATAGCCATTCCACATATCTTCTTTGTTCTAATAAAACCTTGACATTTAAAAGATTTTGAATTTCCTTTTTAACCAATAAGATGGTTTGGGAGACATTTTTCTTGGAAGTTGTTTGAAAGGTTTGAAATTAGATTTAATAGGCAATCTATGTTCAACCAAATCTCTATTCAGACACTGTCAATTCTTTATAGCTCCAAGCAAAGCATTCTTTGTTCTCTTTAAGCACCTTTGTGATCAACCTTGCCTTCAAGCATCAAGTTCTTTGTTGATTTGAATGGTGTTTGGAACAATCCCTTCTCCCAATTCCACTTCTTCTAAAGGATCTTGGGAATCGACATAACCAACAAAGGCTTTTTCGAATTCAAATGGCTTTAACCCAACATCGATTTTTCGGCCCGGTAATTCTTCCCAATCATTTCTCAGAACTTTCGCTCTATTTCTAGAGCCATAAACTTAACTAAGGCCAATGAGTTGGCCTCTTTTCTGTCTTGGACTCACATCCAAACCTCATCAGTGAATTGTCGATTCATAATCAAGCGCTTGTTTAAGCTTAGATTTTAACTCCAATTCTCCAATTTCCAATACATTGGATGGAGGGTGGCAGGTTGTGCAATTTCACTTAGAGGAATGATTTGGGTTTATACATTTGACCTCTTTCCGCACAATTTTCTTCAAATCGAAAGGATGTGGGTCCTTTCACCTCTTCGACCCCACTTCTTTCCCATTTTCATACTTCACAATCATCGAGTTTGGTGCATCGAAGATGGAATACAACCATTGACATGAATCCAATCCCTACCAAGCAAAGCATTGTACTTACTTGTGAATGTATCCACCACAAAAAGGTCAGTGTCGGTTTCCACTTGGCCACTTTCGGGCGTATAGAAACAATTCCTTTAGGACTTTTACTTTCACCAAGTAAAGCCCCAATAGATGTGCTTGTTGGGATCAATCGAACCTTTTCTTTCCCCAACTTTTTCAAAGTCCTTGAAGGCGAGAATGTTTCTTTTTGCACCATTATCAACTAAAACCTGTTTAACAAAATCCCATCGAATTTCGCAGAGATGTACGGTGGTTTCAAATGGTGCCTCATATCACTTGAAGGTAATCTGAAAGGATAAGAAAGATTAGCACAATTCAAATCAACAATCAAAGGATACTTAGAATCATTTTCGAGTTTTGAGCAAAAATTGCTCTTTCCTTTGATGTTACTTGGTTCCTCTAAAGCATTAACCATGACCATGAAGTCTTCCTCTTCTTCCTCCTTTTGAATCTTTGAAATCAAAACTCCCAACCATCATTCCAACCATTGTCATACGTAAGATCATATTCATCATCACTTGATACATCAATGACCTCCATAGAGCAATCAAACATGTAATGCCTTTTTTAAGTGAGTAGTAGTTGGGTCCAAAAGGTCCAAAATTAATGAACGAAGGAGAAACCATGTTAATTTGAACTTGGGTAAAGTCCCAAACTGGATGGTCCTTTTTTCCTGCCTTTGGTATATCGATTCTTCTTCCGCTATACCCACTTTTTTGGGATTACATTGCGAGAAGTTTCCATGGGAGAGGATGTTTCAACAGGTGATGAACTTATGCCTTCACCTCCTTCCTGTTCCACTATCATGGCTTCTAAAAAACCAGATTGATAGCTTGCCAAGGAATTTGGTGAAGTTGGGCTATTCTGAGGCATGTCACACTATCCATCCTTGCAGCCAAACTCTCCAATGTTTCTATTTCGGTTTGAGTAAATCCTCTTCGAAGAGATTCCTCAGAGTCTTCTCTTCGAAGTCTGTTAAATCTTGGGTTGATCTTATCACCCTCATTAGGATCTTCCTTAGAGGCATATTCTTCCATTTGGAAACTAGTATACCTCCTTTGCAATTTCCTCTTCTGAGTTCTTGTCAACATAGGAATCATTTGAGGTGTTTTGGTCTTTGGATCTCGAACCACTACCCATTGACCAACAGAGGTATTTGGAGGTTTGACCATTTTGTTTCCAACCTTAGAAGGAGCTTTGTATCCCTGGAAGAGTTCTGGTTTAATTTTCTTTAAAAACCAATCAGGAACCCCCTTTACCAAGGAAAATTGTTCACCCTGCCCTTCATTTTCCTGACCCATAGGGGCCTTCCCAGTGTTAACCTTCTTCAAAGGAGGATAATCTCTCTTCGAAGTTGGTGGAACTGGGCTAGAAGGTACATTTCTTTTAGAAACCAACCAAGGCTTCTCATTTCTTCCTTGATTTGGGCTTACCCAAGGTCTTCTTTCATTATTTCGATCTAAGGCCTTTCTTTCCATCCTTTTTGGAAAGAAATCTACCCCCTGTCGATCCAAGTCTTTAAAAACCAAATAATTGGCTCTGCATTCCATGCATAAACATTCCAAAAAGGAAGCTTCGAGCATAGGAAGATGAGACTGCTTGAATCCCCTTTGAGATGAACTCTCTGGTGTGTGTCTTGGCTTATTGTTTCCGTAAGCCCCATTTCGAAGTTGACCAACATTTGGCCTTCCTCTACCAATTTGCACGGAATTCATTTCAACATGAACTTGTTTATTCTGCCACACTTCTCAAACAGTTTTAGCCAATGATGTTGGCACATTAGTGTTAGCAGTTACTTCTTCAATCTTTGGAAATGGATCGATGTATCAATTCCCATAGCCTTTTCGAAACATGATCCTTCCTTTCTTGATACATTTCTTGAACCCTATCACGGAAAACATTACAATTTTTAGTTGAATGAGTCCAAGAAGCATGCCATTTACAATAATTCTTCCTTTGATTTCTTCCAAAGTTGGAAGTCTAACATTATCAGGAAATTTGATAAACTTTTCTTCAAAAGGTAATCAAAAATTTTATCTTTGGAAACATCAAATGAATATACTTTGCTAATGGCTTTCTTATTATTCCTTGGTGCTATAGAAGAATCTTTTGAACCAAACAATCACACACACAAGGATCATGTTCAATAATTTCAAAGCAAAGATCAATTTCGTAAGTGGGCTCTTTGTAATAAGTAGAATAAGAAGAATTGTTCCTATCAACATCTTCTTCTAACAAAGATTCATATCTAGATGCTTTGTAGGTTAAATCAACCAAATCCCTAAATTCAGAGAATCGAACTTCTTTCTAAGTTCTCTACTTAAACCATCTTGTGCTATCCTAACAAATTCCACTTAAGTAATTGAAGTTTACATTTGTTTCTAGCCCTTTTAAACCTAGTAATGAATTAAGCCTTTTTCATCAAAGTTTTGTTTTAACCTTGCTAAATCCATAGTGACTTGAGGCTCGAGTTAGGTAAAATTGTGCATGGAATAATTCTTCCATCCTTTGCCAACTTGGAACGACTGGTGGTAAATTCGAATACCATTCAAGGCGGTTCTGTCAAAGAATTAGAGAATAATTTCAACTTATCGAAACCATTATTACCTAATTCCTTACACCGACGATAAATCTAGCAATGTGTTCTGTGGTTGATTGTTTCCCATCCCCATGAAACAGTGTAAAATCAGGAATTTTAAACCCCCTAGGGACTTCGAACTGCCTATCTATCCATTCTGGATAAGGTTTTCTATAAGCTTGAGTTTGTATTCCTCGGTTCAGAGGTCCATAAACTTCTTGCATAAGGCCCAATATTTCATCTCTAAGGGTGGGATTTCCTTTAAAATGGACATTTGAGTTAATGTGTGGTTCCCTATTCACATTTCTTGTCATATGATCTTCGAAACCTATCGGGAGGGTTTTCAAAAAAAGGGGCTCTGTAATCTCCTTCTTGCCTTGTAAAAGGTTCATAAAGGTGATTCGAATGCACTCTTCCCATTTCGGGTATTCCTGGATGCTTAGGAACTCCAAATTCTACATTAGGCCTTTTTGAACTAGCCCTATCAAAAAAATGATTTCCTGTAGAATGACCATATCCTTCAAACCCGTAGTCATCATTTTTATAACCTTTATCCTCATTTACACCATCAAAACTAGGTTCGAATGGGATATGAGTGGTTTGTTTGTATGTTCTCCTAGGCTTGGGGACTTGAGAGTTATAAACATTTGCAGGTTCATACCAAGATTCTGGTATTTCATCTACATTGATAGGCTCTTTTCCAGGTCTTGACTTAAATTTGCTTGTGCTAGCCTCTTCTTTGTCCTTCTCAAATGAAGGCAGATGATTACTTTTAAGTCCTGATTGCTCTTCTAATTTTTGTAACATAAGCTTCTGGGTTTGAGCCAGTTCCTTAAATGTAGCAATCATTTCAGCAAATTGGCTAGACAACACACTTCCTCCAATATCTGGATTCTTTGGGTCATCAATTTGCACTGTTCTATTGTTCCTAGTGTTCATACGAGAATTTTGGCCAATTCCAACATTTGTATCTTGACCAATATAAGTTTCCTGACCTATTTGAGGTCTTTCAACCTGTTCATTCTCTCTAGGATTAATGTTATTCTCATCTTCTGGCATTTGGCCAATTTGAGAATCATCTGTTTGCTTCCTAAGTTTTGGAGCCATTCAACACTTTCAAGGGTCCCACCGGGCGTGCCAAAAAATGTTTACTGGTTCTTTTACTTCTTTGTGATAAAATAATCGTGTGCGAGCGTGCCAGAGAGAGTTTCAATCTCCTCCCTCAGATTAACTTTGGAAAAACCAAGTCTAATCAGGCGATTGTGTTTTATTGGTTCAATTACCTCAATTAAGAGGATTTTTCTTTATAAGTGAAGAAATGCAAACCAATAACTCAGGAAATTAAAGAAACAATAAAGAAACAAGGTACTTCGATTGATGAATCAAAGATAAACTTACTTCGAAATTGTCTTCAACTTCAAATACAAAATGAACTTCGAACTGGGTGATTGTTACAAGAACAACCGAAAATGGGTGATTGTTATGAAACAATCGAGAATAATCCTAACTACTTCCTAATCTACTTCCTAATCTATTTCGAACTGAGTTCGAAATCCTAAAACTACTTGCCAATGAACAAACCAAGCATCATTTTTTGATAGCTGTTTGTTGAAGATTTGTTCGGGGTTTTCACTCTTCAATTTCTTCTATTTATAGACGCTGCTTGTAGTTTGAACTTCCCGCTCAATGAATTTGAACTTGGCTTGCTTCGAACTCTTTCGCTCTTTGAGTTGGCGTTTCTTTCTTTCCCACGTCCGAATTTGAATTCTTGATTCTTCCTCAAAGCTTTGATTTGAAATGATAATCGCCTTGCTCAACTAATCCAAATGATTACACGTTTAAAAGAATAATGCTTTTTGAGAAGTACTCAAATCAATTATCCCATTTTATAGATTTACACGTGGAGTTTATGTGTCTAGCAATAAATATCGTGGCTTCGAAGTCAGTTTCTATTTCGTCCTTGACTTGTAACTGCCAATAACTGCTAATTTGAATTGAGGAATAATACGACACCGTATTAACTCAATTCTACTTCAATGATCCAGTGTATCTCTATTGACAACCTAATTTAAAGTAAAATGATAATAAACGAAAAACGCCAATAAATAATTAAACAATCTAAAACCCCAATCAAATAGCTACTCCATAAAGAATGAATAAAATTAAGCTTATGACAATCTAAAACCCCATCAAGATAATGAATGAAGGTTTAAAAAGAGAAGGACCCAAAATGATGACGTAAAACGGAGATGATTTTTTGCGGTCCGTTTAGGCGCTGTATGTACTATCAAGTTAAGGGGTTTTTGTGTGTCTTTTAGGTTCAAAGACCATCAGAATCCTTTATTTTTTTAAATCTCCTAAAAAAAATGATCAAATTAAAAAATCATGTCCGTACGTGATCGACATGATTTTTGGCATACCTCATAATTTCCACGTAATTCTAAAAACGAGACAATTATGATATAAATGCAGAAAGAACCCACAAATCTGCATATAAAAATATGGTTAATCGCTATGAATATGTCTGGAAAGAACCCAAAAATCTCCATATAAAAGAAAAGGGAAATGATTTTTACACTCTCCATTTTACAATCTACACTCTCTTTTTTGTTTTTATCTTCATGAATTTACAATATTACCCTTGGATGTATGAAAAAAGTGTATTGGAAAAAGACAATATTATAAATTCATGTAAGATAAAGACAAAAAGGGAGTGTGGATTATAAAATGGGGGGTGTGAAAATCATTTTCCAAAAAAAAATTGGGCAATCATGATTTTCCAAAACCAACGGTGATGGCACAATCATGTACTAGTTTAATACCATACCCTAAGAAACACACAAGACTATTGTGAACATCTTTTAAAAAGTGTGAGCAGCACGTGCCGGCCTGCTACAGTAAAGCAAACACACAAAAAAAAAAAAAAGAAGAGCCCCGGAATCTAGATCGGACGACCTTGTCTTCCCGTCAATAGCGGGAACTCCCACGAAAAACCCATCCAACGGCCACAAATCCTCCTCCAAATCCCACCCTCCGATCCCCATCCAACGGCCCAAATCAAACCCAAGTGGCTCCTCCCCAAATCATCACAAATTATTAAAACCCGGTCCAATCCACCATATCTCTCTCTCTCTCTCTCTCTCTGTCTTCCCTGGCATCCTCTCTCTCTCTCTCCCTCTCTCTCTCTAAGACACAGTCTCTCTCCTTTCTGTTGTCTCTGCTGCTAACTTGCGCACTTAACTTAACACTGCCTATCCTGCGCCGCCTGAGATGACTCCGGCGTGTATTCATGTGATACTACGAATATCGAGGTACAGGAGCCGTTAGATTAGAGGAGATTCCATCGGGACCTACCGAAATGGATGGTCAGAAGAGCCAGGGGAAGCTAACCCGAACCCACTCCTCCCTCCTCCGTTCATCTCCGACCATCAGATCCTCAATCCACAGCCTATCTTCCATGAATGAGATCACAGAGGATCAAGAAACAGACATAGAGGAACAGAAGCCCCACAAGCCAGGTTCAGCCCCGGTTCGACCCCGAAAAACCCGGTTCATCCCGGCCCTAGCCTTTTCCTCCCTATCTCTCTACACCCTCTTCCTCTTTGTAAGAAAAGACGAAGTACCCACATCGGAGAATCTCCTCTTAGCCCTAGTTTTCGTAGCCGTGGCCCTGTTTTTCGCTGGGAAAAACAAGGGTTTGATCCACCAATGCTTCATAATTGTCAGACAAGTATGTGACGAGTGCAAAAAGAGACATGGGTTTTCAATAAAGACCCATAATCACAAACCTGTCAAGTGGTTTATTGGTGATCAGTCCAATCTAGGAGTAAAAGACAAGAAACAGAAGCCAATTGTGTTGGAAGGGGTTGAGTTTTACAGCAATGGGGATTTCTATGAAGGGGAGTTTCATAAGGGGAAGTGTAATGGGAGTGGAGTGTACAATTACTTTGTGAATGGGAGGTATGAGGGGGATTGGGTTGATGGGAAATATGATGGGTATGGGATAGAGAGTTGGGCTAGAGGGAGTAGGTATAGAGGGCAATATAGGCAAGGGTTAAGGCATGGGTTTGGGGTTTATAGGTTTTACACAGGGGATATGTATGTAGGAGAGTGGTTTAAAGGGCAGAGTCATGGTGTTGGAGCTCAGACTTGCTCTGATGGGAGCTGTTATGTTGGGGAGTTCAAGTGCGGGGTCAAGCATGGCCTTGGTTGCTACCATTTTAGGTGAGTTTTTTTCTTCTACTTTTATTGAATGATCTTGTTTTGGTATTTTTGAATTTTTTTTTGTTGTTTAGAATCTTGATTTTTGTAATTGACATGTATGACCTTGTGGGATTTTTGCTAATTTGATCTTTTCATTGCCATGTGTGATTTCAGTTGTAAATGAGTAATACAACAGTAGAAGTTACTATGTCTATGACATGATGTTGTTTAGATCTGCGTAATCTTTTGAGGACTAGCTGGAAATTGTTTTGTGATTTCAAATGTTGTTTGGTGGTGATTTTTTGGATGGGTTGCAATTTTTGTATTAGTATCACGATTTTAATTTTTTTAGATTTTGATGCAGATTTAGGAATCTAGTACCTAGTGTACCAATTGAAATTAGACCTCTGGATAATATTCCAGATGTTACCATTTTAGGTGAAATTTTTCTTGAACTAGCAATTGAAGCTTTGTTTTGAATATTGCAATCTTGGTTGATTGCGGTTGGCGTTCCATGTGTGATTGTGTGGTCTTGTGGGTTTGGTACTATTTTGCAAGTGTTGGCATACACAAAACAATTGATCCTTTCTTGAGTACAATTCTAAAGGTGATGGTTTCTTGAACTTCATGGATTTTTGCTTTTGTAAAAAAAATTTGAATGCTGCTAATTACTGATTGGTTTTTCCATGTGTGATCTTTGCGATTTGTTACTGTTCCGAATTTTGTGATAAATGAGTTTTGGTTCGTGTGATCATTGGAGGATTACTATTTTTTGCATTGCTTTGTGATTTCATATGATTTTGTAAAGTTAATTTCTTGGATGACTACTATTGGATGAAGTTTCCTTCTTTGTTTTGATCTTGATTGTCTGCGTCTGTAATTTGGAAACTATGCCTCGGTGTTGATACATTAGCTTGTCGTTGCTTTTCTTTCTTGGATATACGTTTTGGATTCTACTTATTTCTACTCTATTGAGTGGTAGATTAAAATACAGTCGTTTGTCATTAGATGTTTTAATTGCTTTTAGACTAATATATACATCTTAATAATTTTACACAGTTCCCTGATGTCATTGTTTTCAAAGGAGAAGAAAAAATTGATTGACTTTGTCTTGTAGTTTTCTTTAATCATCTATGAAAACTATTCTTCAGTTTTTTTTTTTAATGGTTATGGCTGTTTTGTAGGAATGGAGACCGGTATGCTGGGGAATACTTTGGTGACAAAATCCACGGGTTTGGCGTATATCACTTTGCTAATGGCCACTGTTATGAGGGATCGTGGCATGAAGGCCGTAAACAAGGATATGGATTGTACACATTCCGAAATGGCGATACTAGGTGTGGTGAGTGGGACTGTGGCAATCTCAAGACCCCTCTACCCCCATCGACGGATGAGGTCCTTCAAGTAGTTCAGGTACACTCTTTGAAAATTTTCACCCATTCAATATGTTTGGTCTGTTTGGAACTTGTGTAAAGAAAGAGAAATGTGAGGAAAAATGATACAGGAGAAAAAAATTCAGAGAAATATTACTTATAGGTTTCTTTGTTTGGCTTTGTAAAGATGAAGAAAGGGAGGGAATGAGAAAGGAAATACTTTGCGAAGTGTTCGAAAATTCTTTTACTTAATTTTCAGAGATATTTTGTTTCTTTTCCTCTCAAAATGATAAATGATCTCATTGTTTGACAATTCTCTCTCTTTTAATGTCAAATTTGTAGGCTGCTAGAAAAACAGCTGAGAAAGCAATTCACATCCGGCGAGTGGATGAGCAAGTAAACAAGGCAGTGGTGGCTGCAAACAGAGCCGCCACTGCTGCCAGAGTTGCTGCTGTCAAAGCAGTCCAAAACAGGATGGACGGCAAATTTTGCGATGCTGACATCTAACGACAATCTTTGCCTTGCAGAGTGTAAATTTTTACTAGATTTTTATCTTCAGCTTCAAAAATGTACCACCCCGGTAAGCACAAGCTCACCGGAGGTTGAGAGGAAGTATGTTCACTGTAATTTGTATATAGATCTCTCTGTATATCAATGGAAGATGAGTTTTTCAAGAGTTTTTTCTCCTGTCTTTCAATTTGGAGTTATGCAATATTTGGTGGGGTTGAGCAATGAAACTCCATTATTGTGTTTTTTGCTCTGAAATAATGAGATCATAGGTTTGATCCCAGATTTTGTCTATTACATCATTGTTATCATTCATTATCCTCAACCAACACTATAGCAAGGCCTTATCTCCATTGATAGATCTTTATCTCCAAGGATTGGAAATTGCAACACCTTTAAAAGAAACAAATTGCTAAAACTTTTAATACTTATTTGCATTTTTAAACTACTATTTCTAACCGCCCCGGTTGTGATATGGTGCGATTGCAAGTCTTTCGTGAGGAAAGAAGAATGTAGATATTTTTAAATGTGTTCGAAATCTTTCAATGCAAGTGGATTTTTCAAGTAATGAGAGGTTTACTTGCATAGGGGCATATGGGTTAATTTGAATTTGTGCACATAAGTCTATGTAAGTAGCATTGCTTATGAAAAAATATGAGGTCGTGGATCATGTGCAACATTTATGAACTCAACATGTTATTCCTTTAAATACTCTGAACAATCCCTCAAATTCGACCGTTGCTGCATTCTTTTTTCAAGGTTTGTGCTTGGATGATAAAAAAAAAAAATGGGTGTGTGACTTGCATGATATCTGCCTACAATATTGTGACATGAATCCGATTCACAAGAATGAACCCTTCTATAAAAACCTACTCCTATTATAAGCAGGACTGTTTTGTATCCTAACGTTCTTTTTCATGTGTAATCCCGTCTTACACGTGGAGATGTAAATTTTTATAAATAGAGTGAATCAAAATGCGAAAGGAAGAATCAAGATGCGAACGGAAAATAAATGCAAACAGAAAGACTTGAATCCAATACCTCTCCCAACATGGGTCTGATTACCATGTTAAGACCAGTAGTTACAAAGCTTGAGCTATTGGGAAACAAAAAAGTCTAAAATCACACGTAACTTTACACAGAAGAAAAAATTACTATTAAGGTAAGAAAATAAATATTTATTACCATTAGGGTCGGTCACTCTTTTTTAATTACCATTAAGGCCAGTCACTCTTTTTTTGGGTTTAGGCACTCAGGGTATCACATGATTACATATTTTTTTAGGGTTTTGGGTTTAGGCACTCAGGGTATCACATGATTACATAGGGTTTTAGAAGTTTTGGCACTTTCATTAGGGTACCCTAGAGTTTAGGTTTAGACACTTTCACAGGATACCCTAGGGTTTGGGTTTAGGTTTAGGGTGCACTTTCCTATTAGAGGGTTTTAGTGGTTTATGCAATTTCATAGGGTACCCTATGGTTTTAGACACTTTCATTAGGATACTCTAGGGTTTAGGTTTAAGTTTAGGTTTAGGCACTTTCATAGGGTTTTAGACACTTTCAGATAGAGTGAAAAAATGTTGGGAGTTGTGGTAAAAACAAACTTCTTTTACTGATCAAAAGTAGAGCGGCACGGGATTACCCGTGCATTTAAGGAGGCGGCATGGAGTTGTCGGGAAACAGCTCATCAAATGTGGAGTAGCCCGTAAAATGCTCTACATAGAAATGCACACACACTCACATTAATGTATAGGTCCCACACACATTGAATGTGTATTGTGCGTGGATTCCATTTTGAATGTGAGTGTGTGTGTTGAAGTGTTTGTGGTTGTAGAATAAAATTGATTAGGAAATGAACTTAACAATGTATACCAAACTATTAATACGACTGTGGTAAAGTTTTCCACTACAGTATTTTCAGTATTCTTGGATTACAATTTGTCAAATCACCAAGTCATTTTTCTCACATACATCAACTGATTTAACAATTTGTAGTCCAAGAATACCGAAAATATAGCAGTGGAAACTCAACCTATTTTTTCTACTTACACACACTCAATTTTCCTATCTGCATACTCTTCCAATTTTATGGGTATTGATCAAAATGTTGGTGTCTGCTCAACACTTCTCTGCAAATGGAGATTCCAACTGATCTATGCCCATGCCCATGTCCCAGATGTGTAGACATGAGTAACGTGAGAAGGTGTGAAGATATTGGCTCCATAATACTAGGGTGGAAAATAGAAAAGTACATCATGTTTGCCAAAGTAGTCATTTTAATACCTTAGAAAGATAGTAGTTGGAGTTGGATGTTTCCTGTGGTATGCAGAAAAGCACAAAACTGGTTAGATAAAAAAAAAAATAATAATAATAATAATTAAAGTTTTGAATTCAGGAGGGTAAAAAATATTGTATTAAACTAGTGCAGCAGGAGCCATGTGGTTCTTCCTTCTGGTAGGATAATGTGGGGATTGCCATTATGCTTTTCAAGCACATGGTGGGGTTCTTGTTCAAAATATCTTTAACTTTTCATGCATGCTTGATCCATAATCTCTGTTTCATCTAGTATTTTTTAAGGATGGATATAAAAATAAGAACTTTTTCCCTATTCTTTTTCAGAACAACAATTAAATTCTTATTTTTCACCAACGGTCCAGTGGAAGAGAGACTATTCCATGCTCCTAGAACATGACTTCATTCTCTCACATTAGTGTGTGGGTCGGAGGAGAATTCATGCTCCTGGAGCATCGGTTTACTCTCTCGCAATAGTGTGTGTTCCACGGAATTGAATGTGTGGGACATACACTATTTGTGAGGGTTAAAGCAAACTCATAAAACCATTTTTGCCATCATATCCACTATTAGAAAACTTCACTTTCATTCATAAGATTTAGAACGATTGCAAAAATGACCCTCTTAAGATTTTCGAAATTTGTGATATTGCCAATAGGTTTGTCTCTTAATTTGGTTCTTCTTCTTTTTTTTTTTTTTTTGTTTTTTTTTGTTGAGTTTCTCTCCCAATTGCTTTGTTCCCTATCAAACCCCTAGTATATATTTCCCTAATTATACCTCTCCATTTTCGAAAGTCAATTTTCCTTTTTAACCCTCCTACTCCTCTTTAGTTTCTTTATTTGTTTTCTGTTTTCCGACCATAGTTGTATAATCTCCTTCGAAAACCTATTGCGTATCCCAAACCGTATCTTTTTTGTATAGATATCCCAGATAGTGACTTATGATATGGTATATACGAATATCCTGATTCATTTGATACGTGTCCCATGACACAATGACTTACCATAGATATTTCATGATAAGGTGACTTATCATAGCCATCCCATGAAACAGTGACTTATATCGTAGATACGTATCATATGCAAATTCCAATATGTATTCTACAATTACTTATTGAAATACAAATCAGAGCTTATTTTAAAAAATGGAACCCCAGACACACGCTTAATTTGTTCGATCTAATTATGCCGACCTTCAAACCATTCAAAGGAAATTCAACCTCAACCCAAGACCCCCCTTGGGAGATTTGGAAGTTTGCATCCTACAAATTTCTTTTTGTATATATATGCAATAGATTTTAGATTTGTTATTAGGTATAACTATTCTATAATTACATACTACTATTTTCTGTTAACGTATCTTACAATACACAATACATACTACTATTATTGTCCGTATTCCACTCGTGACCTTACACCGTATAAAGTATATATTAGTAATAAGATTCCCCCTAAATAAATCTACCTAAGTCTTTACCGACTTTCAAACCTCCCTTCCTTCCTCAGTCTTTCCTCTGTCTCAAAGCTTCCAACTACCCCCCACATGTATTTCACAAAAAGTAAATCTAGAAAGAAGATACAGTTCACTGGAATATTATCTTAAGAGGTCAGCAATGACATAAGTAATTCACCTTTCATTTGACTAACCCTAGAATGTATGTAGGGTTTGGTTTTCAAAATTAAAAGAGATGGTGACTACCTCAGCCATTATCAACCCCTGTTCCTAACATGTTACTATTGATTAATTTAATACACTAATAGAAAAAAAAATTAATAAAAATAAAAATTATACACGTACATACGCAGTCCCTTTCCTGTCCACACCCTTAAGTTACGGACTTCGTCTGCACCTCCTAATTTTGGACCAAATCTCGACGATCCGAACCGTTCAATGTGTTTAAGACGTGTTTTTTAAGGGTCCCCGTGAGAAATTAGCAAAAAAAATAATACCGGATAGGGCTTGATCCGAGTAGTTTTTTATGAAAATTTGCTCGAATCAAGCCCTTCTAGGTATTTTTTTTTGCTGATTTCACGTGGGGACTCTTAAAAGCACCTTTTAAACACATTGGACGGTTCAGATCGTTGGAATTCGATCGGGATCTACGAAGTCCGGATTTTAAGAGTTTGGATAGGAAGTTTAGTGCATACCTACATATGTATCTACTGCCTTGACAACATTATGAAGAAAGAGAAATTGAAGGGAATGCAATACAATCATTCTTGTTTTTATATATGATGTCTTATAGCATGTCCTTGCCATTTATAGTTATTAATAACTCATTTTTGTTCATTGTTGGTATTGGTTCAAGTAAACAAGTGCTTGTTTTCTTCTTTTGTTACCTTGGGAGTGATACAATCTCTGACCCTGTGGGGGGATTCTTATAAATAAATTAAATCTAGGGGTTTGTTAAAGGTTTTTTAAAAAAAAAAAAAAATCTCTGATCTGGTCAATGAATTTGTGGGAATCCCCATGAGATGTTTATTGGAGAAATAAATGCAATCTAAGGGTTCCAAATGAATAAGAGCTCTTGGAATTTCTTATAATTTAGTAATCCATCATGTGATGATTAGAAAAAGAACAAAAATCATTTTACCACAAAATGGTATACGTATGCGAATCTGCAAATATGTTGTTTGTGTTGCACTATCTTATTCAAAAGTCTATTAACTAAATATTGTAAACAATAATCTGCAGCAGAAATATTGAGTGTTTAAGTCTAAGTACTACTAAATGTCTAATTAAATTCTGACAATAATGTGCACCACATATACATATTGAAGTGGTACATATTGCGTTTTAAAAGCGGTACTTGGAAAGAAATAAACTTTTCATTTCATCTCGACTAATTTATTCTGACCGCATATTATTGGTCACTGCAAGTTTTTTCAATTATCTTGATTTATTCTAAGTGTCGACTAAAATACTAAAATCACATAAATGGTACCTCAAATTTCAAAAATAAAAGGATTGATAAAATTGTTATATGGAGTACTATATTTTAAAACATTCTTAGCGCCTATTTGGGTATCATTGCTTATTTACCTAATGGCTTATTTGCTTATTTTATTTTTGAATCTAGAGGCATTTAGAATATGAAATTTACCAGGGTGTTGGGGATAGATAGCATACTGTCGCCTCTGCCCTCACCATATATCTAGTCTGAGACTAGGGATGGCCATCTCGGCCGACCCACTCCTATCCAATCCGTCCCCTCCTCGAATGGATAGGGGATTTGGGGATTTTTTCAGGGATCGGGTAGGGTATGGCGATTTTTTTTAAAAAAAATTCGGAGATGGTATAGTCAGTCCCCTCCCCTCCCCTCCCCTCCCCACATCCCCGTTTACATATATAGGTATATTATAATATAAGTTTATAAGTTTTTTATTTCCCGGATAAGTTTATAAGTTATAAAAGAACAAAAAGAAAAAAAGATATATTGCTGCATTAAATCCAAGGTCTTATAATTGACGTTTGAGCATAAACTAAGGTCTAATATATATCTATGTTTTTCTTTTGTAATGAAAATGAAGATGTACATATTGAATATTTTTGCGGAAAGAATAAAATTCCAAGGTCATGGAGTTGTAATTTTTGGGAAATAAGGTGGAGACGGGTGAGAGTTACATAGAGGTGGATTGACAAAAAGAAGGATGATTTAATCTACCCAGAAACCAAAACCAAAAAAAGAAAAAGAACAAGAACAGCAGTATCACTTTTGAGTGACTTGTTACGTTTTAATTATCTTTGGGAACCACTTTTGTCATTAGCTTTGGATTTTAATACAACTTCTTCGGTATTCACTTGAATAATTTGAGTGAACTTTTGGATTCCCGATTCCCCGTGGGGATCTCCATTCCCCGCATTGGGGCGGGGATGGAGGTTAAAAAAAAAAATCACCAGGTGGAGAATGGGGAGAGGATGGGGATTGATATAGGTTTGGAGATTGGGGATGGAGGGTAGTGGTATCCACCCCCTACCCTCCCCATGCCCATCCTTATCTGAGAGCATCTCCACCCTATACTCGTAATCTCTATAAGAGAGTATGAAGTGTGCAACAGGTGCTCCAATCCATCCTCTAAAACTCTTCTCTATTTGATGATGATCCTCTAAATATATAGGATATAAATAATGATCCTCTAGGTGAGAGGATAAAGATTTTAACCTTTAAATGCATATAACTTTTGATCAATACATTTACATTTTACAAAATTAATATTATTGAAAAGGTCTCAACCATATTTTTAAAACAAGACCCATATTCAATATTCTATGATAAATTTTTTTTTTTGTAAATTCCAATTTTGGAGGGAAAATGAAAAATTGTTGAGCTTTGAAAGAAATAGAGAATAAATTAGAGGTTTGTGGTTGGAGTAGAGATGAATAATAACATCCTCGAAATTAATTTCTTTCAATATAAAACATTATTTTGATCATTTGAGAGTATTTGGGTGGAAAATAAGGGAAGGAAGGGGCCATATGATGCTTCTATAGTACTGGTTGTGTTTTCAATATTGTGAAAATCAGTGGTTATACTGCAAGAAAAGCTAAAAAAGCTCGACAAATCATGATCTTTTTTCAACAGAAATCTCTTGAAAGCTACATTTTTTAAGTCAACAGAAATCTCTTGAAAGCTACATTTTTTTTATAACTTTAAGTATGACAAATATAATAGTTGAAAAATTAGATTTTATCGAATATATAATTTCACAAAGGATAGGGATGCACATTATCTCGGGATATGTTGTTTTGGTAACCTTAAAATATGGTGTAGACAGTGTCATCCGTATGATTTTTTTTTTTTTAGTTACTTCCATGAGGGATACTTTTTGCACTAGAACCCTTTTCGGCTCGGATCACATATTGTCCAAACACATCCGAACCGTCCGCTACCAAACAAATCCGAGCCGTCCATTGCCGAGCACGGACGGCCCAGATTGGGGACAACATGGATGCTGTCCCTTTAGGGACAGCACCATCCCCCAATTCCAAGCAATGCTACCACAAATCTTTACAAGAGATCAACCACATAATTAGTTTTCTAATTTGTTTTAGATTACCATCTTAGCCAAATTAGATGAATTTTTAAAAATTAAGTGTTTGACTCAACGTAGACGCACCCAAACTAACTCCGAGGCTCTTAATACCTCCATGCCAATTCATTGGGATTAACTTTGTTAATATAATTGATGTTGTAATTTATTTATTTTTTTTACGCCTTGGCAAAGGAATAAATTCATTGGTATGTGATCCTTCTCTTCCACTAACATTTTTAAAATTTTAAATTTCTATGATTGAGTGAGTCAGAGTGACCTTACAAAATACTAAATAGTTTTAGATTTCCAAAGCAAGATTGTAAAGCATAACAAGAAGGGAACAAAAAACAAAAACAAAAACAAGAAGGGAACAAAACAAAATAATCATAAGTCATTAACATCTAATGAATGAGGACATCTTGAAATGCTAAACAATAGTATGGAATCAAGTAAACAATATGAAAACCTTTGAAATTTGAATGATTGAGTTCTCTACATAGCATGAAAACTTGTAAATAGTCTATTGAATGTGATTGGAAAAATCTCTCCTCTTATTATTTCATCCATTAACATCTAGTAGTACTTTACATGTCTAGACTAACAAAAAAATTGGAAACAGAGTGCATGTCCTAAACGATCAATCCGAACCGTTCATCTATCTCAAAATCCAATTTCAAGTAGGCCCGAGTGAGAATCGATGTAATCGGACGACCCTATGAGCTCGATCCAAAATTACCCCATTTCATTCAAATCAAAAGAACTTAGTTTCAAATAAACATTTAAGCTATATACAATATTGAAAAAACCTGCATTATATTTTCCTGAATAGGTTTTGCAATTTATTGCTGGATATACATACCAAACAAAACTAAACAGAGCATTATGTTCCGGTGAATTAGCAACGGGTTATATAAATCTGTTGTCTCTATAATCAAATCCATGCCATAAGGATCTAACAAGTTTTTTACATGGTAGTTAAAGTGGTTCCAAAAAAACCGATAAAATAACAAACGATCCGATCCGATCCGATATATATTGGTTAGATTCTTGGTTAGATTCTATGGTTCATTGTTTTATGGTTCTAAAAATCTAAGAATCTAAGTAATTATGGTTTGGTTAGTGGTTCTCAAGTGGTTTTAAGAACCATGGTTAGAACCGAACCGGATTTTTTTGAAGTATATATATATATATATATATATATATATATATATATATATATATATATATATATATATATATTCCTATGAGGGCTCCCTCACTAAAAAAGTGCGGGAAAACAGTTGTGAGCTGTATAAATATATTTATTCATGTACAAAATTATGAATCTTATTAAATCCTATAATTCTTTATTTATTTTATGAGCTGTTTTGGTGCTCTAAATTCTAAATAATCTTTTGAACTCGTGTTGTGATAAAGTCTTCCTCAATTGGGTAGAACCGGAACCGAACCAAAACCGGCCTGGTCTTGCAGTTTGGATATGGACAGGTTCTTCATGTGTATTGGTTAGGTTTTGGTTCTTAATTTTCTAGAACCGGTCGGAATGATCCGGTCACTGAATTTGTAAAGAACCAGTCCAATCCGGACCGTGTGCACCCCTAGGTAGTTGTGAACTACGTACCTAATGCACGTACAACTCTCTTTTTTTATCAGGACTTGAAATTGACTGTGTGGCAGATAAAACTCAAAACATGGCATTGATTGAGTTTCTTTTCCATATATACATACGGTATTTGAACTTTTTTTAATTATGAAAAAACTACCATTTGATGTCATTCTCCTTAAAAGTTTGTCCAAAAAATAAGCTTCTATCAGTTCTGATTTTGAAATTGGGCAACGGTCCAAAACAAAACACCTAGAATATTTTTTTAAGGGAATAAAATAAAACACCTAATTTGACCTTTGACAAATATAAAAAAGTGGAAGAAAGGTCCATTGGTTCTAAGTCCAAAGTGATTGGGACATAAATAAATGTGATGCTAATAAATCTCTCTTTTCAACAAACTAATTGTCACATTCGGCCTTATGACTCCGAAATTAAAAATAAAAAAAACAAAACAAAAACAAAGAAACTAATGGTTAAATTTTAATGGGTGAACTAATAGTTTATTTTGCTTCCCACATTTCTTTGAGAGGCTACAAGCATATTGAAACATTGTTAGATTTGGCGGCTAAATTTATACTCTCTCCGTTCCTTAAATAGAGTAGTGTATTCTATTTTGGAAGTTAGTGGGTAAAAGTCGGTACGTTTCCTATTTTGCCCTTAAGAGTAGATTTCTTTTTGAAAAGTTAGTGAGTAAAATTTAATGATGATGTTTCCATCAAGGGCAACAATGAAAAATGAATATAAAAGTTGATGTGAATGGTGTAATGATGATGTTTCTTAATAAATGAGAATTACGAAGCTACACACTTGAAAATGAATAGAGAGAGTATTATTTTATAGATTTTATTCTTTACTTAGTACTTACACTCTTAGATACTCCCTCATTCCCTTTTTAAGTAATCCACTTGGAAAACGTGTATTTTTGCGGACGTTTAAAAATGTACTTTCGTATAATGTTTTTAATTTTTTTGCACCAAATTAAAGTACTCAATGAGCACTTTAATTTGGTATAAAATAAACTTAAAAGTTATATAGAGAAATATGTTTTTTAGGGGTTTGAAATTGCACGTATTCTCATATAAATCATTTAAAAAGGGATAGAGGGAGTATAACTTTTTGATAACTCAAGTGTGTGGGTCAGCTTTTACTTGCACCACAATATAAGTTGACTTTTATGTACTTGTTTCTTATACTAGAAAATTGCAATTTTATAAATAAGAAGGGAAAAAAAATGATGCTTGTTTGAACTCAGAGAGTTTAAGCGTTCAAAATTGCTGGTAGTTGCCTATTATTGTGAGGTTGGCCTAATTTTGGGGGGCTTTTTTTTGGTTATTTTTTTCGGTAATTAAAAAATAACTATATTTTTTTGGTTATTTTTAATTAATTTTTACTAGATTTGGGTATAATTTATACCCTATATTTTTCTTCTGGACAAGAGTAATCCAAAAATATAAATCAAAGTCGAAAAAGGTTCATATAAATGACGAAAAAACGTAAAAAAAAAAAAAAAAGGTCGTTCTATATGGGAAAGATTGATTTTTTTGGCTCTTTTTCGTCGTCTTATATGAAGTTTTTTAAAAATTTGATATATATTTTTATACTTTTCAAATTCCTCAAATTGAGACAAATATGGTGTAAAAATTTGACCCGGTCAAAGTTAAGAGAAAACAGGAGAATGAGAAAAAAAAAAAAAAAAAAAAAGTTAGGCCATATTTTAGGCGATATGTACTTGTGATAAATCAAAGAAAACAAAGAGAGAAACTCTTCCCTTGTACCTTTTTTCCCCCTCTTTCATAATTATAAATCACTTAACTTCCACCCAAAAATTTATAGATATGAGGGGTAAGTCACCTAACTTGGTCATTTTTCTTGACTTTTATGCATATGTGGGTCTGAATTAAGGTAGAAGGATATCTTTTGGAGTAAGCTCCTCTCCAGTCAATGAAAATAGATTAGATGGTCCAGTTAGCTCATTTGTGAACTCTTGTCTAACGTACTTTGATGATCTAAACCATTCATGTTTTAAAGGTCGTTGAGAAATCCGATCAATATGATTTCTGACGTGATTAATGTTCTCAATGAGCTCTAAAACATTAACGGTTTGGATCATCTAAGTACGCTCAGGAAGGGCCCACAAATGGGCCAACTGAACGGTCCATTCCATGAAAATGGACTGGAGAGATCCTCCTCCATGTCTTTTTCCTGGGTTTCTCCCTCCTAAAATCTTCTAAATTCATGGAACAGAGAAGATTGGGCCTACATCATCAAAACCTCTATTTGACTTTTGTGGTGCATGTCTATTTTGTCCTTGGAAACTACTCCACAAAGTAGTTAATGATCAATACTTGCCAAGAAAAAGGTGCATCGCTCATGAATTACTAGCAGTACTTTTTGTTTGTTTTTCTAAAACCAGGTACTTCACAAATAAGACCGTCCTCATCAGGGGAGGCAAATTCCCTGATGGATAAGTTATTGAGTGAAAGGAAAAAATCTCCAAAATCAAAATCAGACTCAACAATTTTTTTTGTAAATCTGCAAAAGTTATAACTTTGTTATTACAGTAACTCGGTAAATCTTTTGAGGCACTATTCACAGGTTAAGACAATTTTCTCTCCTGACTTCCTGAATAGAGAGTCTGATTTTGTAAGTTTTTGAAAAAGTGACTTGTTAATTTATAAAAGGTGTTTTTGAGGTTAAATTTGACCCAATTTTTGTTGAGCCTGATGATCTTCTTTGGTAATTGTTATTTTCTATGTTCCGGCTTGAGAAAATTTGCCAATGAAAAATGTTGAGAAATACAAGATGCCCATTAAAGGACCTTCGATAAAAACAAGAAAAAAGAAGTACAAAATCCATTTCAATCGAAAAACCTTTTTCATGATTAAAAAAAAAAAAATCAAATTTTTTTTCTCACATTTTACAATTTTCATGATTACAAAGTCACCCTTCTGGATCATTAACGCGTAAGTGAAGAGTATATTAATACTAGAACAAACATAAGTGGTCTTGCATTGGAACAAACATTTTACAATTTTCATGATTACAAAGTCACCCTTCTGGATCATTAACGCGTAAGTGAAGAGTATATTAATACTAGAACAAACATAAGTGGTCTTGCATTGGGACTTAGGGATTTGTTTTCACTTAAAGTCTCAAGTTCGATTTCTCTTGCCAGTAAAGCTCTTAGGGCCACTGGGGATTATGTGGAGATTCTCCAACAAACTCCAGACATCCGAGTTAGAGAGACATCCGGTTAGATTTGTTGTTTAGGATGACTGAGTACTTTTTGTTGCGACATTGTTCTCAAGTCAATTTCAGGGCAACGACCAAATTTTTGGCTTAATTCATTGTCACTGTTTGTTCATTCATTTAACTGTCATAAACAAAAGGAATTTTGATGGAAATTTTTTTTTTTTTGGTCATTTGTCATTCCTAATTTATTACGTGAGGGTGGGGGAAATGGAACTCAATTCCGAGATGCAGTGTGTGACATCCAAGAGCTCTACCGCATGAGCTAGCCACCACTTGCAATTCTGATGGAAATTATGTCAGCCTAAACTTGCGAATGGAAAATGAACACTTTTGCTTTTGCTGCCTAGGCCAAGCCCAATGGGCTGGCAACTCAATAACCAGTTGAACAGGTGTTAAAACAAATTACGGGCAAAGCCCATTTAATGGTCCGGGTGTCAGCAACCCATGCCAAGCCCATAGACTGTTCATTTCCCGCATACAACACCCGATCATCGCGGTCCTTGGCCTTTTGTTTTGTCAAACATGGAAGGCAAAAGATTTTGGAACCCTTGAAATAAGGGTTGGTCGTCAACAATGGAAAATGATTTATGATTATTAGACATAAAAATCAGCAAGAATAGTTCAGTAGCAATTTTGGAAGTACGGGCACGATGAAAGGTGTCCGGAAATCCTATGCTGAACAATCCGATGTACTGAAAAATTCACGGACCAGAAACAGTGCTAGGTCTCATAAGAGGACAATGGCCTTGTTCGATTAACAAGTTTAGTTTAGTTTAGTTTAGTTTTGATGATGTAAGCAGGTGTAATAAGTGGAGAGAGATAGAGAGAAATGAGGGAAATGATGATGTAAGCAAACCAAAATAGGACCAAAACTGGCCCAAAACTGTTAACTGAACATGGCCAATATCATTCCTTTTACAAGCTCCACATATATCTGAATTGAATTTTGTTATGTAATAATGTCTGACATCATCGTACATTATAAAGCCATAAGCTCAAGAAACCTTTTCAAGTCCTCACTACTAGGTGTTGCGCCAGACGCTAAACTTGAGTTTGCTGATAACTTGTTTTGAGTTTTCAAGCAGCAATGAAACTTATATGATTCCCGTCATGAGTAGATGCAATACAATTACGGACATCTGAAACCTTTTTGGTGAGTACCGGCATGAAAACCTTCAGTATACGCTGTGTTTTTTAGCATCGTCTGCGTTGAAGACACAGCTTGTCAGTTGCTGCTAAAATTGATTAAAAAGCTGGAATCGATAGACATGAAAACGGTAAAACTATGAAACCACCACGTAAATTGCCATATCTGCAACCTGTCCGTTTAGCCTAAAGAACAAGGAGTATATTATAGTGATGACATGAAAAACAAAGCGTAGTTTCTGGCATCACATAGCGCTCTCAAACAAATAATGATGAGACATGAAAAATTGTGAAGATGAGATAACAAGCATATAGGGGCTTTTACATGTTTGTTGATTGAAGGGCAATGTATTTGCAAGTGCGTGTGATACAATGGTCAAGCAAACACCGTTTAATCTAAGAACACAGAGAATGGAGTTTCCTTGCAGTGGAGATTCTATCTTCCATCGAAGCCGTCACAGAATGTTCATTTGTTTGGTTGCATTTGCAATAACTCAACAAAGAAAATGGTAATGGTTTGACAAGAAGTTAGATGCTGCTTAGTTGCATCTGCAATAACAACCAAACCCCACAAAGAAATTGGCAACGGTAACAAATCGTTTGACTACACGAAATTAAGTGTCAAAGATCTATGGCTGCAAATGGACCAACATGTTTGCTAAAAGCTTGCTCATGTTCGTTGTTCACATTCAATTATCTGCTAGCCAGGCTTCAAGACCAGTTCCGTAACATGAGCACCGTTGAATTCAGGAGATAACTGGAAACAAACATCTCTACTGAAACTCATTACAGATATGGGGGAAGAGTACCTCAAGTGGGCTCCTGGGACTATGACGGGCGCTAAAAAGGCTCAAGACCACTGGAGGTGGAGGAGGAGAGACCTCAGGGCAGCCTTACAGTGTAGAGAATGGTCAACCGGAGAGTTAATGTTCTGTATAAGTCTTGTTGCAGTAGTGAATGACTTGTGAGGCCTCTTATACAGCCTAGGAACCTCGGAGGGGAAGTTAGCTAGTTGTCAAGCCTTCCACTCATTGTTGGGCAGATACGGATGTTGACATGGCCTCTCTTTTAGTCCTACGATTAGTACTTGGGACTGCCTCACAGGATATGAAGGGGTAGTTTGGGTGATATGTGGAGACTTCATATCATAGAAGCAAGTTAGGTATGATAGACTCCCCAAATGTCAGGTGGAAGTTATGATACATCTTTCAGGTGACGCCTCTCTCCCTCCATTACCGATCAAGGTAGAGCTCCCCCTCACGGAGGTGAGCCCTGATATTTCCTTTACTCAAGCCTCCAAGCTACGTGTCTCCTTAGGTCTGAGCGAGGTACCCATGCCTTGCTCCTGACCTGGGATATAGTGGAGTGAGCAGTTGCCAGGCTCATTAGAGCTTTATTTAGTGTGTGCAGAGAATGGGAGATGCCATGAGGATCTCATTGAGCATCATGGTGCTATGTTTTGGAGGTTACGGAGAAGTTCCTTCTATGGATGTGTGGAGGTCCATGAAGCCTAGAGGGCTTGCCTGGGATGCGGATATTGGGTCCGCGGGTAAGTGCCACGTGGTGGTGTCCTTCCAGACACCTACATTATTGTCCCTCTACTTGCATGTACTCATGTCCCAAGTGAGAGCATGGGGACTTAATATCTGTTATTCTGTATTTGTTTTTTTTGTTTTTTTGTTTTTGTTTTTTTGTTTTTGTTTTTGTAGGTTTTCCTTCTTTTCTGTGTTAGGAGTCATTTTCAAAGTTGGGACTTGTCATGTCAACGCTTGTGTTGGTAAGTGCTTTACAACAAGTATGGAGGTCATTGACTCCATTCCGTTGTTGCTTTAAGAGCTCTACGGAGGTGGTGAGATTTTATTCCCCACTCGGAGTTCTTCAAGGAGGCGAGTCGAAGAGTAGCTTGGAGCTTCTATTTTATCAGCATTGTTGGAAGGTGTGACACAGAGCTTCCATTCTACCAGGTGGTGTTGGAGCCTCAGAGGAGTAGCTCGGATCTCGATTCTATCTGAAGTTGGGGAGAAGAGTCCCAAGTAACTCAAAGCTTCAATTCACACAAGTATTTCGTCGATTCCACAAGCATTCCCATGATTTGTAGTTTATTTTGCATATATGAACGGAGGAGGGTGACCTAGTTCAGTTGCATGATCCTGCTCTATCTATTTGTCTCCCTAATATCCGACCATTTTTTTAATAATTAAAGAATAAATATGCACATATATATTCTCCTTCTATCCATTTTTTTCAAAAGCATTGAAAGATAAGTGTGGGGACACAATATTGAGTAACAATAATCAAGGCTGCCTCCCCCATTTTTTTTCTCTCTCCAAATATGAGTTTTAGAGGATACACCAGGCACAAATCTTTTCCTTATCAAGCCCCCTTTCCCTCAAGTGCCAAATTCCATTCTCTTCGATAGGTTCCAAAACCCATGATTAGCGTATCTTCTCACAAGACCATTGCTTTGGAGGACAGACCAATGAGGGTGGGAATTGGGGGATCGGGTGTTGGTGTCGTGATGTTGTTGTGGGTCACGATGTGGAAGCGAGGGGGTGATTTTGAGAGGGGTCGGGGAGTTGAGAACTCGAGCAAGGGGTTTTGGGGGAGGTATTGGGTCGCGATAAGGGGCTGCTTAGTGGAGGGGGCTCCTTGGGGAGGTATTGGGTTGCGATGGGGTGAGAGCTGGGGGAGTGGGATGTATCTGAGAAGGGTAGGATCCAAGGAGGGGTATCGAGGAGGGTGTGGAGGTTGATACTTGCAAACATCAATATTTCTCTAATTTTTGCAAAATAGTAAAGATGTAGGAGAGCCAAGGAGGAGTATAACCCGAGGTGGGACTTGCACCGAGGATTTGATACTTGCACAAGGCAATACTTGTCCAATGTTTGCAAAATAGTAAGATGTAGGAGAGCAAGTATTATAAACAGGGGGGTGTGTACTGCGGGGAGGTGTGGGAGAGTCGAGGAGTATAACACAAGGGGTTGCACCTGAGAAAGTGTGAGAGAGCTGCAGAGGAGTATGACCTAAGGAAGGGTACACCCGAGGGGTCTATCCTAAGAAGGGTGCAAATACTTGTCTACTATTTGAAAATAGTAAGACGTAGGAAAACCAATTATTATAACCCAAGGGTGTGTCTGTAGGAGGGTGTGACCCGAGGGAGAAGTTGACACTTGTACGTGTAGATATTGTACATCCTTTGGAAAAAAATTATCCATCTAGTTTACACCTTTGTTTGTGCCTTGTTTATTTGTTGCACGTGAATGAGGACGAGGAGAGGATCTGTTGTTGCCACAGCAGGGGTTCACCAAAACAAGATAAGTCCATGCGGAAGAAGTCTAGTAAACCGGATAAGGCAAAAGGTGAATCCATCAAGGCAAATAAAGGGGGAAGAGTGTCCGAGTTGTCTGCGCAGAAGCATTGGTTTCAGGCCTCCTATTTCAGCAGAGAGCATCAATTTTTGCATTGTGTCGGGGAGTTTGGGGTGCTTGGAAAAGGGACATGGTGGATGTCTGGAAGTTCCAGAAGGCGAGGACTGAATGGTGAAGCCCAAGTCTATTTACAACCTGGAGTTGAGCGAGGTGATTTTCCATTTTCATGCTTGGCTTGGAAAGCTCACGCTCAACTCCATCATGTGCTTGAAGTGTGGACTAATGAGATTCTTGAGGGATCCTGCTTGTAAAGAGATTTGGGGCATGGCTGGGGTGCCTGGAGCTATCTGTAACACCATTCGGGCTAGTGTTCCTCGGGACAAAAGCTGGATTGAGGGGGTGTTCTCTCCTTGGTGTCCGGATACACATACTTCTGTCACTGCATGGGGAGGGATAGGACCGTCAGAGGAGGATGTGTGTTGTTTGATGCAGCTTTGGATGGTCGGGCAAGTTGATTCTTCTTCTGAGTTGACTTCCAAGCAAGATGAGATTGTCACAAAGCTTTGAAAGCCTGATTGGGTCCAGCTCGGAGGAAGAGGACTGACAATCCGGGTAAGGATGGAGTATACTCAGGTCCTTGTTCTCACAAGCCGAAAAATACTTTTGACGGGTGGATGCTGTATTAGTGCCAGGAACTTAGTGATTAGGACGAATTTAATCCTCATAATGGAATGGAGGGAGAGGGCCTGAAATCATGTTGTGTTCTGAAATCAAGTAGTGCAACATGCCATCATACTTGTGTGGCTCTTTGCAACACGGGTTGGACACTTCCATGAATTCGTTAACGTGTATTGTCCTGCTTTTCTTGAAAATTGTAGTGTCTCCTTAGGCCTCTTGGGATTTCGCTACAGTAGCATTAACTTTAGCCTTTAGGTAATATGGAAGATCTTCAAAGAATACAATCCCAGAAGATCTTCAAAGAATACAATCCCAGAAGATCTTCAAAGAATACAATCCCAGAAGATCTTCAAAGAATACAATCCCAGAAGATCTTCAAAGAATACAATCCCAGAAGATCTTCACACATGGACTAAAATACTAAAATCACTCAAGAGTCCACTTTTCATGTTTGCATTAGCAAATAGGCTAACTGCACCCAAAAACCAATATGAGTGGTAAAGAACCTCATCTTCTCTTATTAAGACTCATAAAGAATACACTTGCTCGCGTCGAAATATAAGACAAACAAACATAGGGACTGCCAATGTACTCTCAGTATATTAGGTTTTAAATAGCAAGAAAGTGATGAAAAACTCACAGTCAGATTAGTTAAATCCACGCTAAGATGTTTTCTGACACTGTTTGATACCAGAGCACCAAGCTGTTCCCCATGTTGCTTAATATTCTCCTCATTGATCTGCATTATGTGCATTTTCAGGCCAAGACCATGGAGGCCATGAAGTAGCAACAAAATAAAATCTCTACTTACCTCTGAAAGAACTATTGCCGACATTCTTTCTAGTATTTCTTCAACAACTTTCCCAGGATCAGCAAACGAGCTTGACAATTTGGAAGTCACAGGTTTATCCTTTAGGGTATCACTGGATGACTTACCAGCTTTTGCTGTATCAAAGACAGAAGAATATGTTAAGTTGTTAACCGCGAACACCATAAAATACAAGTCAGTTATATTCAACTTTAGGCCTAGAGGATGCATCAAGCAGCGTAGTGAATTAAATTCTCTTGTTTTCTTATGCAACGGTCATCCTCACCCATAAAGCCCTCAGGATTAGTTTGCACACAAATCATTGCGAGATTAAGCTTAAAATAGCTTTGCCCATGGAAAATAACCCATGATTACACCACGCAAAATGAGGTTTATTAAGACCACTCAAAACTCTAATCAAAGAAGTACAAAGTAATAACTTGTTGGCCACCTGATCAAACTAAGTTTATGAAGTATTGAAGTAAAAGACTTGGAAAGTAATTCAATGAATGCCTAATTACTTACTCAACAGAATTGATATCATAGGATAAGTGGTTGTAGGTTTACATGATGGACAAGAGCATGCCGTAACACCAAAATAAATCAATACGACCATAACCTGAGAGTATCACTACTAACATCATCATCTGCAACGAGAGTATAAGTTGGACATGATAGACGTTACATATGAATCATATAATGACTTTTGTGGTGAAGTAAATGTGTAGATTGGACTGCTTACAGTCTTAAGGGTCAGGAATGAACTATCCAAAGCGTGATGGGTCAAGTGGGTATTTTCTATCCATACATTTCTGGAGATTATAGTGATTGTTCAGAGCCTGAAAACTGTAATGGTAGAGGAAGCAATCTGGATTAACCTGATGGAATGAGGAGAGGATGGCCCCGCACGCACACACACAGAACATACCAAAGAACAGAAGGATCTCATCTTGAAAACTAGAACTTGTTGGGTAGTCATATATACATTATGGGTGCAGCAAGCGGAGGTGCGGTGTGAGCGGGGTTCGAACAGCAAAGAGGATCTCTGGTTAGGTCGTCTTATGACGAAGGTGACCCTATGGTCACTGCCGGTGTTGTGTTGTTGCAGCGATGTGACGGAATGGGTGAGGTTTGGGCCGATAGAGAGGCGGCGTGGTGGCGTCGCGGCGACGTTGTGTTCTCGATGGGGGCAGTGGTTATATGGGCGACGATTGTGCAGCGGTTCTCGATGGTGGTGCAACAGCAAGGCGTGGTGGCGGCGGCGGAAGCGGGGTGTGGTCACGACGGCCGTTGGAGGCGATCAGAGGAGATGACAGCAAAGGTGATGGCCAAGAGGTTTGGTATTCTGCGGCGTTGTAGGTGTCTTGGGTTTCCATCGGGGAGGGGGTGAAAGTGTAGATGCATTTTTAGGTGTTCGTCAAAGTTTTTTCCGGCGACCGTGTTAATGGCGCTTGGGTGTACGTGCAGTTGGGCTTGATTGCATTTAATGGGCTTTATTGTTTTAACAGCTAGTATTGGGAGTTGTAGGAGCGTGCAATATTTCTTTTGGGAGTTGTTATTTCGGGCTGGGCCAAATTGGTGTGTGTTGGTATCTTACCAACATGGTGTGGTTAAAAATCGAGAGGCAGGGAGGAAGGTTAAGTATTTGCGAGTAGCAGTAGTAGGAGTGACTCCGAACCTCTCTCAATGCATTTCTTTTCCTATTGTACTGATTTCATCTTTAGCTCCCTTGGGATTTGTTGTTAGAGAAAGAAAAGAAGTGTATAGGGTGTTGGAATAACCCTAACACAAGAGTACTTTATTTATATTATCGTGAGAGTGTTACATTACTTAACTTAACCAATGTGGGACAAACACTCACTATTCTAACACTCCCCCTCAAGCTGGAGAATAAATATCACAAGATCCCAGCTTGTTACATAAAAACTCAAAACGTGGTTTAAACAATGACTTAGTAAAAATATCTGCAATCTGAGCTCCCGTGGATACAAAAGGTGTAGCCAAAAAACCGCTGTCAATCTTCTCTCGAACAATATGACAATCCACCTCTATATGTTTGGTTCTTTCATGAAACACCGGGTTTGAGGCAATATGTATCGCTGCCTGATTATCACAATGCATAGAAATGGGTAACTGCACTTGAAATCCAAGCTCCTCAAGAAAGGATCTCAACCAAACAACCTCACATGTAGTATGAGCCATAGCACGGTACTCTGCCTCTGCACTAGACCTTGCAACAACGGTTTGCTTCTTACTCTTCCAGGTAACTAGGTTGCCACCAATAAAAGTACAATAACCAGTTGTTGAGCGTCTATCAGAAGGTGACCCTGCCCAATCTGCATTAGTAAATGCCTCAACACGCAAATGACCATTAGAACGATAAAATAAGCCACGTCCAGGGTGAGCCTTAAGATACTTCACAATGCGAATGCAAGCCTCCCAATGTGGAAGACGAGGAGCAGACATAAACTGACTCACCATACTAACAGCAAATGAGATATCAGGACGAGTATTGGTAAGATAAATCAACTTACCAACTAAGCGACGATACTGATCTGGATGAGAAAATACCTCCCCCTGATCAATGCAAAGTTTGATATTAGGATCCATTGGAGTCTCCACAGGTTTAGCTCCCAATAAACCTGTCTCTTCTAGAATATCCAACACATATTTTCTTTGCGACAAACTAATCCCATCCTTGGATCTTGCCACCTCAATACCCAAGAAATATCGTAGCTTACCCAAATCTTTAGTGTGGAATTGACTGTGTAAGAACTGTTTCAACTCATCAATCCCTCTCTGATCATCTCCAGTAATAATAATGTCATCAACATAAACAATGAGTAACACTTTCCCTCGAGCCGACATGAGGGAGAATACAGAGTGATCGGACTGACTTCGACGCATGCCAAACCTCATAATAGCATCACTAAACTTGCCAAACCACGCTCTGGGAGATTGTTTAAGTCCATAAAGTGTTTTGCGGAGACGACATACCGTATGAGACTCCCCCTGAGCAACAAATCCAGGTGGTTGCTCCATGTAGACTTCCTCCTGAAGATCACCGTGGAGAAAAGCATTTTTAACATCAAGCTGAAACAACGGCCAACCAAGATTGGCGGCAAGGGAAATAAGAATCCGCACAGAACCAAGCTTGGCAACGGGAGAGAATGTTTCGGAGTAATCAACGCCATAAGTTTGTGTGTAGCCTTTGGCAACCAGGCGGGCTTTATGACGCTCAACAGTACCATCAGGAAGATACTTGATGGTATAAACCCAACGACAGCCGACAGTGGTTTTACCAGCAGGAAGAGTAACCAGCTCCCATGTGCCATTATTATGAAGGGCAGACATTTCATCTTCCATAGCTGTCCGCCACTCAGACCGGGATAATGCCTCCTGAACAGTGTTAGGAACAAATATGGAGGAAACAGTAGTAGTGAAAGCACGAAGAGATGGAGAGAGATGATCATAAGAGATAAACCGAGAAATAGGATGAGAAGTACTCGAGATATGAGAAAAACCATATTTTACTGGTGGGTGACGATTCTCACGAGTAGGATCTCGACGAGCAGGCGGATCTGGCGACAAGGGGGAAGACGGAGGTGTGGGCAAAGACGGTGCAGCAGCCGGGGATGGGTCGGGGGACTGAATTGGTGTCGGGTGCTGGTTTGGTGCTGGTGCTTGAGAACGACGAACATATACCTGCAAAGGTGTTTGGGTAACAGTACTAGTAGGGACAGCCATAGGTAACACAGACTCAAGTGTAACAAGGTCGTTGGTAGTAACAGGGTCTGAATAATATGGCAATGACTCATTGAACGTGACATCGGCACAAACAAAGTGACGGCGTAAAGTAGGAGAGTAACAGCGATACCCTTTCTGAGTGTAGGAGTATCCTAGAAAGATACACTTAAAAGATCGAGGATCGAGCTTACTCCTATCAGGGTCAAGGACGTGGACATAACAAGTGCACCCAAAAACCCAATGGGGTAATGAATGGAGAGGCCGACTAGGGAACACGACCGTATGGGGAACCTGACCACCTAAGACCGTAGAGGGCATACGGTTGATTAAATAACAGGCAGTGAGAACAGCATCACTCCAATATGACTTAGGAACCTGCATGTGAAATAGTAAAGCACGCATAACCTCAGACAAGTGTCGAATCTTGCGCTCAGCAACTCCATTTTGTTGTGGAGACCGAGCGCATGATGATTGGTGAATAATGCCATGATCATCAAGAAATTGAGAAAGAAGATTGTGAAAATATTCACGGGCATTATCGGAACGAAATATTTTAATGCATGTATCAAATTGATTCTTAACTTCCATGTAAAAAGATTTAAACACAGATTTCAATTCAGACCTCTTTTTCATTAAATAAAGATATGTGATACGAGAAAAATCATCCACAAAAATAACATAATACTGAAAACCAGAAACACTGGGCACATGAATAGACCCCCAAATATCTGAATGAACCAACTGAAAAGGACGCGATGCACGACGCTCAACCCTAGGATAAAAAGAGACTCGTCGGTGTTTACTAAACTCACAAACTTCACACACCAACTTATTGAGGGAACGACACGAGGGTACAAGATGCTTTAAACTCTGGAGAGATGGATGGCCAAGACGACAATGCTGTTGGTACGGTGACTCTGATGTCTGAAGGGCAACAGGCTGAGGAACTGTCAGGTAATATAGGCCGCCTCGCTCAATGCCCCCACCAATCTTCCTCCCTGTCGTGAGATCCTGAAAAATACAGCCATGCGGAAGAAATGTGACGGAACAATTTAAAGATTTAGTAAGGCGACTCACAGACATAATGTTAAATGGAAAACGAGGAACATGTAGTACAGAAGTCAAAGTAAGAGAGGAAGTGACAGGAACGGAGCCCAAACCAGTAACAGCAGTGGTAGAACCATCAGCTAAGGTGACACGTGATGATTTACCAACTGGCTGTTGACCAAGGAAAAGAGTAGGTGTACCAGTCATATGATCTGTAGCTCCCGAGTCAATAACTCAAGGAGAGGATGAGGTTGAGGCAACACAGGCAACAGATGGACAAGTCTGAGCAAGCGTAGCAGTGGAAGACTCTGTCCCAGCCTGAAATGACAAGAGACGCTGGTAATCCTCAGCTGAAATAACCACACTATCGACAGAAGATGGAGCAAACTGTCCAGTATCCTTAGAGGCAACCTGATGAGTTTGGGGAAAACCATGAAGTTCATAACAATAGTCCACTGTATGACTTGTACCCGACAATGAGTACATTCGGTACCACGGCCACGACCCGGAACCATTGCGACGAACTACCTCCCCGACGTGCGACCATGACTATTGCCACCACGACCAAAACCACGACCACTATACCCAGAATCACCACCACCAAAATAAAAGATTACTTAATCATAGCTACGAACTTCGACTTCGTAACCACGACCACGATATAAACCCAGAATCACGGCGCGACCACGGCCACTACTCGATCCAAAACCAAGTTTTGACTATTGAACGATCGTGCTACGAGAAAAGAACCAACATCGGAATAAGAATGACGAAGACGTCTAAACACCTCATCAAGAGAGGGCAACTCCCGCTCTCCCAAAGATCGAGACCGAACGGGATCATAGAAGGACGACAAACCATATAGAAATCGAGCGACCTCCAAACGCTCAACGCTCACGCCGACGCTCCATAACCCGAGGATCACTTGAGATAGGCTCATAAACACGGAGCTCCTCACAAGTCCCACGAAACTTAGAATAGTAGTCCTCCAAAGAGCGAATGATGGACGTTAAAAGAACCGGTGGTGAAGATCATATGTACGACGAAGATTGTTAACACCAGAATACATCCCGACAAGCCGATTCCACACTTGTTTGGCAGTGTCGAGATAAAACAGAGGAGCACTAATCTGGGGTTCCATACTATTCCACAACTCAACACGGATATGACAATCCTCAGCTTCCCAATCACCATAATCCTTAGCCTCTTTGGCAGGAGGATCATCTGTCAAATAGCGAAATTTCCGCTCACCCATATAATAAACTTTAACAGCACGAGACCAAAGAGCATAATTATTACCATTCAATAGAATGGAGGTAATGGACTCTTTTTCACGACGCCGAGAAGAGCTAGAGGAACTTCCAATAACAATAGAACCAGAACTAGCAGCAGAAGCAGACTTTCCATCAGTCATCTTGCCAAATAAGGGAGCGATAAAGAACCACCAATAGAATAAAGACAACCAACGGATCAACAAAACCAACCAACAAACTTATCAACCGTGTCTGCTGGCTACCATACAAACTCAACACCAACCAATAATCAATCACTGAGCAAAACAAGTCCCAAATAACAGACAATAATAATCAAGAGGCTGACCAGCAGATAGTATCCCAACATGAGCAAGCACAGAACATATAATACCTAGGAGAGACCATAATCGACAACTCCCATCAACAAAGAAGCATACTGATAATCGATAACTGGTACAAAACTCCAAATGGAGCAGCAACACAGAGTATGCAGTAGCGTTTGAATAAGAAGACTGATGAACCAACAGTTACCAGAGGAACCAACAGGTCGAGATCGAAGCTGACAAGAGGTTTCTGGCGCCGACTAATGCTGATGAAGGTCAGAGATCACTGGGTAAGGATTTTCGAACAGTAGGGTCTCGATTTTGACAGATTTCGAGATAGAAAACAACTGGGTAACCTTCGAAACTGACAGGGTGATGGTTTTCGTAGATTATTGACTGTCGTATGGGTCGTGTTTGAGAGTTCCAGAGTCGTATGGGTTTTTGTTTAGGGTTATTATTGGGTTTCGAGCATTTTTCAAGAGTTTTATCGTGCTGGGTTCCAGGTTTGAAGGTCGTATAAAGGTAGGGTTATTACTGGGTTTCGATTAGGGTTTGGATAGAGTTGCTTGGGGATTTTCAGGCTGTATAGTAGTCGACTTAGGGTTTAGACAGGGCTGTTTGGATCGATTTACTGGATGTAAGGTATTGAGGTGATCGATTAGGGTTTTCAAAGGTTGAAGATGGCTGATGACGTGAGTTGATGTAGGCATATAGGTTTACGGTAGTAGATGAGGATTAGGTTTAGGGTTTGGCTCTGATACCATGTTGTTAGAGAAAGAAAAGAAGTGTATAGGGTGTTGGAATAACCCTAACACAAGAGTACTTTATTTATATTATCGTGAGAGAGTTACATTACTTAACTTAACCAATGTGGGACAAACACTCACATTCTAACAGGATTAATGAAATCTTTCTTTGCTTTTCAAAAAAAAATATGTACATTATGGGGCCAGATTTTTTACTTGATCAGAATGCTTCCTCCGTAACGCATATTTTTTATTCAATTTGCGAAACATGGTTCTTTAATTGTCTCACAGGAGTGGCCTTTTCAATTCAGGATACCGCGAGATATTTAACTACCAACACCTTTTAGTCCTTTTAACCCAGGCCAAAGCTTAAGGGCTTGGGTTCGAGTTTGAGCACATCCATTTTGTGTATTATTACCATAAGTTAGGCTTATCCTCAACATTTCTCTTCCCAGACACCCATTAATGGGTACCAACTGGGCATCAATTTAAACCCAAGCCAAAGCTGGTACCGGAAGTTGGAGATAAATAAAGAAAAGCAAGGAAGACATAGACGAGAATTTAGCATACCAGAAATGAAGAAGGTGCAAAGCTAAAAAAGATTTAATGAGTAGTGTAATCCAAGCTGTAAAACTGCATGGGTCGTTCAAGTTTCAATGAACAAGAAAATTATTGGAATCAGCTCATTGCAAATAGTGATCAAGTTAACGACTTCCATTTCAGAAGGATCTAATATTAGTACTAATTAAAGGCAATCGGTGACACAACGAAGATACTAATTAACGTTGAATCACATACCTGCAGCCGATGTGGACTTATTACTCCCGATGACATGGTTACTTTCAGGACCTTTCGAAGGACCTGCTTTTTCTGTAGGACCTTCTTCCAGGATTATGGTATCAGATGGAACAAGAGATGCTAGATCAGGAGGTTGATCCTTACCAACTGACGGGCTAGCCTAAAGAAAGAGAACCAATTGTTTCATTACAAATTCCAATAATAGATAGATTAACCCTAAGGAAACTAGATTGCAAATTACCTCCAGGTCAACATATGCTGGATCTTTTCCTATGGAATTTAGAAATCTGTCGATGTCACGGGCACTAAGAGCTTGTACCAGCAAGATAAGGGGCCAAATAACCATCAAGTGTGACCACATGCAGACAAGAAAGTAATATTCTTAAGGCCATTCCTCTTAACAACAATGAATTGATTCATAATGGGTTTTTTCAAAGACCCAAATCATCATAATGCGAAAAATAGAATTCGAGTGCAGGGCTTAAATGTCATGTGAAAAATAAAAAAACACGAACAACTAAAACATGTATTTTTTTTTTCCTTTTTGATCAAGTACTAAAACATATTTTAAGTACATGAAATGCGGAACCATAATTGCACTACCAAAAAACGCCAGACAAGTTCACATCTTCTCCAGGAACCATGTGAGACGGAAAAGAACTACTTTTTTGTTAACTTCTCGGCTAACCCCATCTTCTATGAGGGCACTCACTCGTCATATTTTTATGCTTTCAAACAGTAATGTACTTGGAAAACCCTCATCCCAATTCCCACCTTCCTCCAATGTACTTGTATGCTACCACGGGGAAGTTATCAGAGCCATTATAATCATAAAATTTATGAAACAAACAGAAGAATTGAAGATATTGATTGTCGAATTCTGTTATTTTGTTACAGTGACTTTGATTTTGCATTTTCCCAACTAAAATATCATATGGACAAATGCCATTGCAAAATATTAAACTCATGGGCAGCCGGCCAAACTAAGAAATAAAAACACACGTCTCCCGTAAGAGGTATTAATCACGGAGCATGTTGTTTTCACATACATACATAGATGTGCACATAAACACATCCAAAAAAGCAATTAAATAAAGGTTTTTAAAGATAAGATCATAAGAGAAAAAAAGAAAAGAAAAAAAGCGTACTTCAGAAGAAGTCCCAATTAGAAATCATCATAAGGTTATAAACATTCACAAATAACAGAAAAATATAATTAGCAACATACATCATCATAAAATCCTTAAACTCTTTCCACTTACATATTGATGTGTCATTAGACAATGGGTGGAAGAACAGGCTCCCGTGATCCTTAAATCCTTTATCCAACAACAAGGAGACATGCCTTTAAGAATAGAAAATACAACAAATACGTTATGCAAAAAAAAAAAAAAAAAACATATTTACACAAACGGATGCTGCCACAAGGTTATAAATAATGTCAACTAGAAGTACAGAATATTATGAGCATACCGTGCTGAATCATTCACTAGTGCAAAAGGAGTAACACAACCCAGAGGCACCTTGAAAATAATAAACCAAGAAAAACTGTCAAGGATTGTACTAGCACAATCACATTTTTATATACTTCCGCATGAAATTCTGTATCATGGCTTTCAGCTAATAGTATCGTGATGGGTAGAAGAAGAACTGTCGGGCTGCTAATTTATCATCATATTTTAATGCACATCATTATTAGTCATTGTTTTCTACCTTGCTTTTTATGCAACATAATTATCGTAAAATCCTTGCTCAGATCCTACCACTCTATCCATGAGACCTTTTCAGCAATCTAATGTAAGATCCCATTTTTAGCAACCCCGATGAGCTATGATGTAATCAATTGATATGTTTCTATTCATGAACAAGAACTGCTTATGATTAAAGATATAACAGCATATACATGCCTGAAGTACTTCCGGTAGTGCTTCTTCAGGAGCCATTCTTAAACCTGCTTTTCCCAGACCAAGTCTCTGAGATAGAACTGCTCAGCTTCAAGGCCACAAATAACTTCCATGAACATTTAGGATACCCAAATAATAAAAGACCAAAATCCAATCACATGAGCATATACAATCCCGACTACCAAGTCTGGTCTAATCAACTAAGCTAGTTGAAGTTTGAAGCGAATCAAAGTAATTAAAAAAACATATTACCCTTAAGATCTACTTTGGTATCTGCCAAAGCCGAAACAATGTAGAACCTATGTTTTTTATCCTGCATGTAACAGGTGAAAACATTAGTATAGAGGAAAAGGAAGTGCACAAGTCGCTGAAAGGACTAAGGAGGGAGAAGGAAGAGGAAGAAAACAGAGGGCCTTTCAAAGCACTAAAATATCGTACCTTCAAGAAAAGGTTTTTGCTCAATGCACCTTTTACATGCCCAACATATTTGGCCTGATAAGAAACTAACAAAGTTGTTTAAAAGCACAAAAACGTGGCGAAACTTACCTAGATTTTGGTTTCCTTTTACCTGAGCCTCCACTGTCAAAACAACTGGATGATCGTACTTGGTAAAATCAATTTGAAGCTCCTAAAATGAACCGAAATACAGAAAAATCAGTTTCAACGGAATAGAAATTATATAGTCTCAATTGGATGATCATTCTAGGTAAAATCAATTTGAAGCTCCTAAACAAGATCAAAAAATACGAATATCAGTTGCATGGGAATAGAAAGTATGAAATCTCTCTTATCAACAATTCATATGAAGCATCAATATCAAGGAATTCACTGCTCACGGAAGGACAAGTACGATTCCAACTACAGATAATTATTTGCCGAAATGTTTAAGATAAGTTCCTGTGTGTAAAATTACTACCCATCTGAGAAGTAATGCCAGTGCTAGCCACTAACAACACACTTTCAAACAGTGGCAAATCTACTAAGGGCACAAGGGGGTCACGTGACCCCCCTGCAATTCCAGAAACTATTTTTAAAAAGAAAAGAAAAATCTGAGGCGTTCAATAACCTTAAAATAATTTTTGGGTTGGTCTTGTAAAAAATCAGCTCAATCAGAGAATTATAGGTACTTGATCGAAGCTTTCAATTTCTCATTCAGAATTTAGGATCCTAAGTACTGAATGAATTTTGGAAAAAAAAGTTTAATAATAGCGTGCCCAGTATGATCGTGATCTGATCCGTAGATATTATAGGGTTTGTTGAGAAGAGTATTCATTAGAAGAGTTATCTTAATATTTAGTTCACATTTAATTTAGAGGTTTTGCAACCTATTATTTTACTGCATGCTTTGTAGATACCATAAGCAAAATAGGACTTTACTTTTCTTTTTTTTTTTCAAGTACATAAGCACAATAGGTATGAAATCTTTAATAATGGTTTAAGTTTGAACTTTTTGGCTGAAAAATGTTTAAACATTTTATCTTCTCGTCATATTGGTCATAGTTTTCACAAATAGGACTTTACTAGATCCGCCACTGCTTCCAACAAGATGCTTTGATCTCCAATAAAGCAAGTATGTCTGCATTTTCATAGTTTTCACAAATTCACCAACTCCTTTTAACTCTGAAGAAAATTCTTTATTCATGAAACCAACGTCAAATGGTCTCCGGTAAGGGAATGTGTCTAAGTCCCGGATTCATCTAAAGCTCATGTCAAAGGACGAGGGAATATACACACAATTTTTAAGGAAAATAATGTTCACAATTGTTAAAGAAAGATTCCGAGCTTGTCCCAGAAACCCTTAAACTAATTTGGTGAAAAAAACTCTCCCTCCCTTCGTTAAATGAAAAATTGATTCATAAAACAACGGGAAAATGAAATGACGAAGCAAAGACAAACAGAGAAAATTAATCGGTAGAGATTATGAGAGGAAGAGAGACCTGTAAACGTGCTAGCAACTGATCCTTGGAATAGCCCATCTCTCTCACTCTCTCTCTCTAGCTCTGTCGTCTGAAGTTCTGAACTGAAGCTTCGACGGCACAATGTATCGGCCTGAATTCGTTTACAAGACCTTACGAAAGCGCAACAGCAGTTCGGGTAGGGCTTTTCAGTGAACCCAATATCAAACGGGTTACACCGGATCTAACAAACCAAAAAAATGGATTGGCCCGAGTTAGTTTGGGCCGTCACCCGGTCACCATGTTGTTACCATTCCTATGTTTTTTTTTTTTTTTTGGTAAATAAAAAGCAGAAACCTTTGTGGTTTTTTAGTAGTGTTATTAATGGATCATTATATAGGTTATATATATACAACATGATTGCAGATCGAACTCTCTGTTAAACCTGAAGCTTTTCCTTTGAGCACATAGGCTCTCCATGAAGCGAGGCCGAAGGCCTATTGGATATAATTCTACGGTTATCTCTACGGTTATCTTATAGATTTTCCCATTTTGGTATGCCAAACAATCAGGGAAATATTTAACTAAAAAATTAAAAATGGAAAACAATCATCGATAAGCTGTTTGATTCAACAATCACAATTAAGCAATTTTATCGTTTAATTTTTACAATATAAATGAATATAGAAAATTGAAGGAAATTTTATCTACAAAAGAAGAAACCATCAATTTTTTTATGGACAAATAAGATGAGGATTGAGGTAAATGTTAAACACAGCCCTTTGAGAAAAGTGCATCGATGGGATGGTAGCTGGCAAAAATTCTAAAACCACACAGTCGTGTGGGCCCCACTTCTCTTATGAGTCTAAGTGTGGATGTTTATGTTTTTGGATGTCGTGCAAGTAGGAATAGTGCATCGATGTCTAAGAAAATATGTTGATAACCGAGGAAGTATACTAGTACTTGCAAAATGTATATGGAAATTCTAACTTGTTTGATATTACATGCTTATTATACGCAAAGATAAAATCGCTTGGCTACCAGAGAAAACAATACACGTGGTGTAAAAGAAAAAAAAAAAAAAATATCATCATTTTTGTCAAATGTCGGACGACTCAGACCTCTTAATTAACTTTTTCATTTAGAAGTGTAAATCGATGTCAAATTTAGGCCATGTTCCACTAATTGGTTTTTTAGTTTTTTGGTTTTTTTATATCTTTAGTTTTTCAAAAAAACCAACTAGTTCCACTAACAAGTTTTTGGTTTTTTGGTTTTTTTAGTTGTGTTATGAAATTACAAATCTACCCTTCTACCCAAACAAATTTTTTTTTTGAAGGGAGGACAGATTCGTAATTTTACATGATTAAAGTACATGTACTTGATTGTGCAATGATTTGGTTTTTTTTAGGTTAGTGGAATGAAGTGGTTTTTTTGTTGGTGTTTTGTAGGGTTTTTTTAGTGGAATGAAGTAGTTTTTGATTTAAAACAAAACTAGTTTTTTGTTAGTGGAACATGGCATTAAGCTATCTGCAAGTGGTAAAGCATAGGGTAAGAAATTTCTTAAAGAAGCATAGGGTAATTTGGTGAGTGTAATAAACAATTCAAGTAAGCCCTATGACGCGGAAACCCAAACCAAATTTTAAAGGTATCGAAAAAGATTATCATTAATAAGTACCAAAAAAAAAAAAAAAAGATTATCATTAATTGTAGCGGACGGGTTCGTAAGGGTCAGCAAAGGCCCCACTTTGCGTAATAGGAGAGCGGACGGGCCAACATCTCTAAACCTGCGAAACTGAATGGAGATCGACACATCTCGCCCCTGCCGAACGCACGGTTACCTCGGCGTTCGGCGCGGGTACCCAAGCTTGGACGAATATGGATTTTTGTACGACGTCCGCCGAACCCGTGGGTACCAAGGACATGTTTTCTCTACTTGACCTTCGGATTGCTCTCGGGGGCCCCGCCAATCGGTGTGCCGAGCGCTCGAGAGTCCGGGATGCTCGCGTGTCAGGTCGGTTGACCTCGGCACGCGGGGCTCGGACGTACTAGGTTCGGCGGTGGCGTTCCAGGCACGATGCACGTTCCACGATGGAGCATTAAATGTGGCAGTCACCTACCCTGCCACCGCCGCCTACAGAGTCACGTGGGTAATGGGGAATGTCTCGAGGTGATTTGACCCCTCGACCCCACGTGCTATGACGTCAGCCGAGACGCGGCGTCTGTAGCAGAGACAGAAGTCGCATCAGCTGTCATTCCAAGCACGAATGACGGGCACGTGAGGGACACGGAGCGCGTAGGACGCACGCCCCCTCTGCCTATAAGTACCCAACTACAACTATCACAAAGGGGATCCCTCTCTCCTCATTTACTACCCTCATAACTCCACTTCTCTCTCTAGATCTCCGACGTACTCTTTCTCTTCGGTGACTGACTTGTCCGTCGAAGTGCCTTCCCGGACCACCACCGTCCGGGTTTGGCACTAACGCGATTGTCTACGTGTGCGGGTTACCCTCTCCGGCGGGCAGCTAGGATTCAGGCATAGCTTATTCGTTCCACCACCTTTCACACCCATTCAGAAGGTCCAAAGAGCTCACTCGGCGAAAAGCACCCCCACACTTAGCGACTCCGCTGGGGACTGGAGAACCACTCCTCCCAGCCTCTCTGAACACTTCGGTGGTGTCTCTTCCCATCCTCTAAAGCTCTTCCCTAAAAACCTCTCTAAACACTGCACGAATGGCCAACCTCACTTTGGGACTTGATGCGTTTGGTCCCGTCGACGAGTACCGCAATACCGCTGACCGGTACCGTTACCATCTCGGCAGGAGCGACTTGGGGCTCACCGCTCCCCCAGTCGTCAACAGAGATGGAACAATCATCGGGGCCACCAACGGCGCTGGTCCCAGCAATGTCGGAGCCAGCAATATCCTCTTCAACATGGATGGGAACATTCTCTCTCTTGACAACCTCACGACTCTGGCACGAACGGAAGCTCTTCCTCCTCCCCCTCCTTTCATCGTAGAAGCCGAACTGGCCCTGCTAAGAAAAGAAATTATGGCTATGAAGCAGGCCAGGAATCAGCCCACGGCGTTGAAGTCTGAGGGTCGGGCGAGGACCCGGAGGCCTCTGCCGACCACGAGGACCAATGACGGGGAAAGGGCTCCAGTCTATTCACGCCTCGGATAGGTCGTCGAGGTAGACCACCGAGGCAACGCGCTTGTTGCGCCAACGGAGACGGTGCGTTCCCGAGGACGACAAACGTGTGGGGGTGCAGTCCAGGCGGACGGACTACCCCGAGGATAGTGCCACAGCCTCCAGCGCTCGGACGCCCGACGTCCGGGCAGATGCGGAGTACGCCCGAGAGCTGGAAAGGCAGTATAACAACAGGAAGGGCCCAACAGACGACCCACAAGCACGCCGAGACAAAAACGGCCAAGGCAGAGCGCACGAAGAGCAGGGGGATGACCATAACCGTAACCGATCGGAGGATCGGGGAGTTGACCGGCGCCATCGCCAATCGGTGGATAGGCACGGCGACCGAAGCGAGGTACCCAACGCTCGAGGTGATTGCTTGCGCGACAACGCGGTCGCCGACCCAGTTGAGGTCCCGACCGGGCTGGACCGTAACGAAAACAACGGTCTTAGGCCCGGAGACAGGTACGAGCTACGGAACGAAGGTGGTAGTATTGTACTCGTCAGCGCGCGTACGGGCGAAACCAGGGTTTACCACGCCGAGTCTGACGCCGGACGCCATCGCCCTCGGGAAGAGGCAGCGAGGGGCCATGACGGGCACAACAAAAGGCTATCCTCCGAGAGGAGCAATGAGCACGTGGATGATCCGCTGCATCGGGCCGCCGGGCCGGCAAAGCGTGCCCACGGGGAATACCGAGCGGCCGACCTCAACCGCCAAGGCCCCGCAGACTCGAGGTTGGAGAAGGCCAAGTGATCCCCATTCTCCCGGACCATTGCCGAGGCCGCCCCGCCGCGCGGATTGAAGATACCCAAATTTGACAAGTACGAGCCAACGACGGATGCGATTACGCACGTCCAACAGTATCGCTTGGTCTCCGAGCTCTACGGCCATAACAACTCCATCATGTGCCGAACGTTCTCCATGAGCCTAGGAACCACGGCGCTCCTGTGGTACAGCCAGCTCGCTCCGGGGCCTATAAGCGATTTCGACGAGCTCGAGCGCACGTTCACGTCTCGGTTCGTGACCAGTAACACACAGCCGAAGACGCTCGACGCGCTTGTCAACATGAAGAGGGGCTCGGACGAGACCCTGAAGGAGTATGTTGCGCGCTATTGGGAGGTCTACAGTCTTGTGGAGGGCTGCGATCAGAAGATCGCCTCCACATCGTTCAAGAACGGGCTCGATGACCACTCCGACCTCTTCAAAAAACTCATGGTACGGCCGCCCAAAAACATGGTAGAGCTAATGGAGACGGTGAATCGCTTCCGAGAGCTCAAGGAGTTACTGTTCGACCGAGCGTCGAGAGGGAATTCGGGCAAGGGGGTCCTGAAAGAAGCAAAAAAGCAAGTCAACAACTTAAAGAAAGGGCGAAGTGATCAAGGAGGAGGGTACGGGAACAGAGGTCCACGAGACAACAACAGGAACAACAGTGGTGATGGGGGATGGGAAAGACCCCCACGAAACGATAATGACTACGTTGCCGAGACGACGGTCTTCACCCTGCCAATCTACAAGGCTGCTGGCTGAGATCGGCAGGAAGCGTTGGTTCTACTGGCCGAAGGAAAAGATGGGGTCGGATCCCACCCAAAAGGGGAAGTGTACCTACCACAATGAGGTGGGCCATTACACGACGGGATGCAGACCGTTTAAAGCGCACCTCGAGCCACTGGTCGCTGAGGGACGCATGGAGGAGTGGATAAACCACGGTCGCATGCCGACCGTGCTCAGGGGAGCGGCTCCCCAGCCTTCCGTACGAGGCTTACAAGCTTGCCGAGATGGATGGCACGGCTGTGAGCAACCCATGGAACGCCTCCAAGTTAAGGATATTCTATGGTTAGGATATTATGTTTATCGTTTTCACGACTATCGTGTCCTTGGCAGCTTTTTGTAATGCCTGGGGATTAAAATGTTAATGATAAGATCCTTTCTCCAGTTGTCATTTTCTTATTCTCATCTTTTTACAAGTACTTGCCCTCGGCGAAAAGGCCTTCGCTAAATTACTACCGTTCGGTGGAACGACCCGACCCTGTTTAAAAAAAAATGGTCGTTTATGTTTGGTTGAACAAATGTCTATACTCGGCAAAACAATTAGTAGCGTTCGGTGGAACGTATAATTGTGTCCGACAGAGCGGCGCTGATATGTACAAGCGTTTGGGGAAAATGCCCCTGGTCGCGGGACCAACCCATCGAACTAGCCGGGGGCTATTATATAACCTAGTCGCTCGGCGCGCACACTTACTCTCTCCAACTCATATGCTTCGACAGAATGCCAGAATCTCACATCATTTGGCTCCCCGCCGAAGCGGGGGCTATCAACTATCACTCATTATCACTCTCGGCGGTTACGAGAGCCATTACTTGTGAAAAATTCAGATGTAAATATTTGAAGCGTTGAAAAGACTGAATCAGAAATAAAAGGAAGAAGGCGTTCATTCATTCATAGCAAGATGTTCATGATTACAAGTACTCGGATCTGGCCGTTCGGCGCCAGTCCGACCAAAAAAAACTACCACTTCACAGGAGAACTATGCCTCCGTGATACTGGGCTCAGCCGTCGGATCTTCGACTGGGTCGTCAGCCGGGGGATCGGTGGCCTCGTTACCCTCGGCATCGCCGCCTTCGGGGGCTTCCTCTTCATCATCGGAGGGCATCTCCGGGACCTCGGTCTCAGGCACAAGAGGGACGGAAGACCGGAGGGCAGAATTCGTCGGGACGGAAATGATGTCGTAGGCCTGAACGAAGGCTTGAGGCCAGCAGTCGGCACGACCAAGGAGGTAGCCCTTTTTGAAGGCCTTCTCCTCGTTGTCATTGGCCTCCTTGGCGAATTTCTTCAACGTGTCGCTTGCCCCCCTCTGATAGCCATTCGAGTCGGCCGCTGACATCATCTCGTCGTGATCGGCCTTGGCATGCTTGAGATCCCTCTCAGCCTGTCTGGCCCTCTCCTTCGCCGTGTTCTTTGGCATGGCCTTCATATCCCTCGGCAGGGCGAGGGCCTTGAGCAGAGTCAGTGCCGTCTTTCGGCTCTCCCGGACGCTGGCATTTTTTCTGACCGGCTCGCCGTGCGAGGTCCGGATCACCGGCACCCACGACTCATCTTTGTCCGTGGGGACGAGCGTGACCTCAGGCGTCGAGGTAGCGACTTGTTTGTCTTTTGGGGCATCGGCGAGGGTGGTTTGAGGAGGAGGAGTTGGGGGCAATGGACCCTCGGGGGGACAACCTTGACAACGGTTGTAGCCTCAGAAGTCAGAGGCCTCTTCTGAAGACCCTCAACCTCGGCGGAATGTTCGGGCTGACCAGTCGCAGCCTTCTCGGCCTCTTTCCTTTTCCTCTCGGCCCTCTCCTTCCTCTGAGCTTCCTTTAACGCCGAGGCCCCAGCCATCGAGCCCTCAGATCCGCTTCCCGCAATAAAAGACTGGGGGAGACGGCTGGATGTCCTCGGCGCACGCTCGTGTCCGGTGAGATCGGCTAACCTGATGTCGGGATCGAAGTGCCGAACTCGACGGGGACCTGTCCGCGGCACGGGCTCCTTCCCCTTCTTCAGAAAGCCCTTGTACGTCGGCGCGTACCCGAGGATGTCAGGGGCCGTGCGGTTCTTGAGCCTGAAGATGCTATCTATGACGTCGTCGGCGGCGTCCATTGCGAGGTACTTTGTCACCTCACCGCACTCTGCGAAAAATACAAGTAAACAAACAAAAAGAGTAATGTTAGCGCTCAACAAAGGCAATGACATATACAAAGAGAAATGCACGTGAAAGAAAAGGATCAAGTACGCATCGTCAGACTTACTGGGCTTCCCTCGTTTCCAAGGAACGGACGACACTGATTCGTCCCCCGGGGCCCTCTCGTAGTTGCCCCGGACGATCACCAGCTCGCAGGCATGCCTCTCCGAGTCAGAGAGCATCCCAATTAGGGGCAGATTCTCCGGCCTCCTCGCGAAGTAGTACCTCTCGTAGGCAAAGCTCCGCTGGACGACGTAGATAGCCATGAGGTCGCTAAGCCGGAAGGGTATGTTATGCGTCTCGGCCAGCCTCACCGCCGAGCATATGACTCGGAAGGCATTGGTGGTGAGCTGATGAGGTGCTAGCCGGTACGCATCTAGAAATTGTCGAAGAAGTTTGGGCATCGGAAATGTCAGCCCGCCCTCCAGATGGCCATCAGCGAAACCGTGACCTCCCCCCTTCGGTAGTGAATCCTGCCGTCGGTGGGCCGGGAGATGCCCACGTCGTCCGGTATGCCATAATCCTTGCGGAACAGGTCTAGCTTCTCGGCGGTCCCGTCGAATTAGTCCTTGACGTACTTGCAGACGACATGCTTCGGATTCCTCGGGGGGATCGATTCCCAATCGGGTCCATATTCCACCCCCCCCCCCCCGTCCTTATAGACCTCTTCGTCCCCCACCGGCTCGGCGGGCTCCTGGATTTGCCCTTCTGGCACGACGGTGGCCTCGGAGGTTCCCTCCTCTGTCTCGGCCGACCGCCCTTCAGGCTCGTCCTCAGCTACGGGTTCTTCCCTCGAACCCTCGCCCTCGGAGAATAGCTCCGAGCCCTCAACGTCCATCCCATGGGCCTGGAACGAGTCCACCTCTAGGATCTTGATCGCCTCGGGCTCCTTAAACCCGGTCGCGGTCCTGTCAATCTCCACGACGTCTGAGTTTGAGGAAAACCCCTCGGATAGGTTGGGAAGCTCGGTCGGATCGACGGCGGGAGACTGTGATTACGGGATCTCGGTCGGTATCCCGTATTCGGCAGTGGCGTCAGGGACCGGCCCCTGCCCGGAGGTGGAGGCTCGAGCGCTGCTCTCGGCTCGCCTGGCTTCATCCTCCATCTCCATCCAGCGCTCGGGGTTTATTGCTTGAAAGGGGGGCTACGTTCAGAGGTACTGCTGCGGTTGGTAGGGGGATAGGTGGCTGCTGGCTTCTATAACTCTGCCCGAGACTTCAGAGTTGCTCTCGGAGGAGGATGAGGATGTCTTGGATAAAACCGCTGAACTGGAGATCGGAGTGGGCGTCGTCGGGGGATGATCTGCAGAGTCTGAGCTCATCCAGGTGAAGACCTACAATGCACGGGTGAGACAACCGTTAGCGATATGCATAGGTTTTTGACCCCTAAAAATGCAAGGGTTGAGCCTCGGCCCTAGCCGAGCTCCCCACGACGTGACAACTACTCCGAGAGCACAATCTGTCCACGAGCTCTTGGCAGGACCTAAGAGGAAGGTACGCGCTCGGATTACTCACGAGCTCTTGGCAGGACCTAAGAGGAAGGTACGCGCTCAGATCACTCACTAGCTCTCGGAAGAAGACAGTTCCTACGATGGTCAGGCACTCGGAAGAACACATTGAGTGTTCTTGAAACCCAGAATCCGGCGGCCGTGCTCCGCCGGAAAACTAAAACAAAACAGAGGCGAAAAAACGAAAACGCTCAAAACCCACAAAAAATGCAACGAAAATGCACAAAAACTTCACAAAACGCAGAGAAATTGATGAGAAGTCGAAATACCTTAGTTTTTGATGAAGATCTTTGCCGGAAAACGTGTTTTTGAGAGATTTCTGATGAAGCACAGCGGTGGACGGCGGCGGTGCAAAGCTCTGGCGCAGGAGAGAGAGAGTAACAGTGGTTCTCTCTCTCCTCCCCCCTCGTATTTATAGAGGGAGGGGTGGGTGGTTAGACCCTATTGAATAGGCGTTATAATGACGCCGGCTCGGAGATGAAGCGGCACTCAATGACAGCGTGACACCTGTCTTACCCGTTCAAATCGTTTTGGCGCGAATCCACACAACGGCTCTCGGACGAATCGCGTGGGGACACGTGTTGCATGGTGTCGTCACACGTCACGGATTCCTGCACCGATGTGCCAGGCGTCCTTTCACATCATTGTCTGACGTGACGTCCCGAGCCCTGATCACCTCAAGCGCTCGAATGACAGGGTCTCGAGGCATTGGTGCCGACCGCGGTGAAACCTTCCAATCACCCCCGACACGGGTCCCGAGCCCATCTTCCCGACCGCAAGCACCGTTTGAATCAACCCCAACACTCATCATCCCTCGGCGTGTAGGAGTTGATGGGGCTATTGTAGCGGCCGGGTTCGTAAGGGTCAGCAAAGGCCCCACTCTGCGTAATAGGAGAGCGGACGGGCCAACATCTCAAAACCTGCGAAACTGAATGGAGATCGACACATCTCGCCCCTGCCGAACGCACGGTTCCCTCGGCGTTCGGCGCGGGTACCCATGCCTGGACGAATATGGATTTTTGTACGACGTCCGCCGAACCCGTGGGTACCAAGGACATGTTTTCTCTACTTGACCTTCGGATTGCTCTCGGGGGCCCCGCCGATCGGTGTGCCGAGCGCTCGAGAGTCCGGGATGCTCGCGTGTCAGGTCGGTTGACCACGGCACGCGGGGCTCGGACGTACTAGGTTCGGCGGTGGCGTTCCAGGCACGCTGCACGTTCCACGATGGAGCATTAAATGTGGCAATCACCTACCCTGCCACCGCCGCCTGCAGAGTTACGTGGGTAATGGGGAATGTCTCGAGGTGATTTGACCCCTCGACCCCACGTGCTATGACGTCAGCCGAGACGCGGCGTCTGTAGCAGAGACAGAAGTCGCATCAGCTGTCATTCCAAGCACGAATGACGGGCGCGTGAGGGACACGGAGCGCGTAGGACGCACGCCCCCTCTGCCTATAAGTACCCAACTACAACTATCACAAAGGGGATCCCTCTCTCCTCATTTACTACCCTCATAACTCCACTTCTCTCTCTAGATCTCCGACGTACTCTTTCTCTTCGGTGACTGACTTGTCCGTCGGAGTGCCTTCCCGGACCACCACCGTCCGGGTTTGGCACTAACGCGGTTGTCTACGTGTGCGGGTACCCTCTCCGGCGGGCAGCTAGGATTCAGGCATAGCTTATTCGTTCCACCACCTTTCACACCCATTCAGAAGGTCCAAAGAGCTCACTTCGGCGAAAAGCACCTCCACATTAATATTATTTTTTATCAGCAAAATAAATTTTATATATCATGAAGATACAATATAAAACCATTACAATAAGAGCTTCGAAGAGTGAAATGACTCTCCTAATCTTGCAGTTCGCAAAATCTTAACCTATCCCTCAACTTCTCAATTTTAATTTTTCTCGTAAACATTGAAATCTATCTCACTTCAAACAGAAATCTATTGGATCCTGTTGTCCAAAACAACCATATTTCATGTCACTAACAATATTTCTATACATACATTCCAAAGTTAATAGCATGACCCACAGACTTGTCCTTGGTGCGACCAAAAAAAGGTGACGGAAACAATTAGGCATGGAGGCCTGTACCCCAAGGCATTGCACAAACATGTGAATTGGTCGGAAGAAAAGGTTCAAAATCTTGAAATTACTATATATGCTTAGAATTTGGCCTTAAAGTGGTGAATGATCCATAGATTTGAAATTAGTTTGATCATGACTCATTAGGTCCCGATTTGGGAGAAGGATTTATTAAGTTTTTTCGTATTAATTGTTTTTGTCTTCTGGTGAGAAATTTGTATTTTCATAGCTCAATAAATTAATTAAACCAATCGGACAAATTTTATTCCTCATAAAACGTCTATGGGTAGATTTTGTTTTGATTTCTTTATTCGAGACAAACCGAGAAAATAAAAATTTTCAGTAAGCTTGAAAAATAATTGTTGAAAGCAAAAGTAATCTATTAAACGTTGTGATAATGATACAATATTTCATTCTTTCCCCTATATTTAGGGTGTACCGCAGGCGAGTGTGGCTTGTGTTGCGTCTCTATGATTATTGTTATGGTTGGAGTTGTTCATTGCCACTTCAATCTCCAATACACTCCACTCTCTATCCCTAAAATGTACAGTATTAATTAAGTACGCGAGGCCATCAACTTATGGTCCATGAGATTAGTTAAAATACGGCTAAACTGAACTGAACACCTGATTTTCAAATAAATATTGAATTGGGAAAAAATTAAGTTAGTATTCCTAAAATACATAAGCTTGTACGATGTGCTTGGATATATTAATTTTTTTCCCCCTTCTTGGCAAGATCTAACCTGGAAGGGATCTTGGATTCATAGCAGTGCAGAACTTGATTTTTTCTTTTCCTTTTTTGTCAACAAAGACATAATTAAATATTAAAATAATTACTCTAAGTTCCATTTTTTGTCAACAAAGACATAATTAAATATTTAACCTCTTATTAGTTCCATAGGTCCTCTAATTCACCTTTTGCAATTTTAACATGTGTAGTCCACACTCTTCCATTTTAGTTCCATAACTCCTCTAATTCACCTTTTTGCAATTTCTAAGGTGTAAGGCCCACTCTCCATTTTAATAGACAAATGTACCCTCACATTAAATTTAATACATAATATACTTTCATAGGGTACCCTAGGGTTTAGGTTTAGGCACTTTCATAGGATACCCTAGGGTTTAGGTTTATGGTTCACTTTCCCATTATAGGATTTTTAGTGGTTTAAGCACTTTCATAGGGTACCCTATGATTTAGGTTTAGACACTTTCATAGGGTACCCTAGGGTTTTGGTTTAGGCACTTTCCTATTATAGAGTTTTTAGTGGTTTTTTTAGGTTTTGGGCACTTTCTTTATAGGGTTTTTAGTGCACTTTTAGTTTTTACTTTCTAGGGTACTCTAGGATTTTAGGCACTCTTCAACTAGGATTTTAGGATTTACCCTAAATCCTAGAGTCCTAGGATTTAACATTACCCTAAATCCTACCCTAGGGCATCCTAGGATTTAGGGTAGGGTACCCTAGGGTTTTAGGGGTTTTAGGTTTATGTACTTTAGGGTACCCTAGGGTTTTAGGGTAGGGTTTTTAGTGGTTTAGACACTTTCATAGGGTACTCTAGGATTTTAGGCACTTCCTCTTCAACTAGGATTTTAGGCACTTCTTCTTGGGGTACCCTAATGTACCCTAAATCCTACCCTAGGGCATCCTAGGATTTAGGGTAGGGTACCCTAGGGTTTTAGGGTACCCTAGGATTTTAGGGTAGGGTACCTTAAGATCTTAGGGCATCCTAAGAAGCGAGGGGTATTCTTGTAATTGGTACGTGTGAGTGGACTGGATGTGTTAGGATAATATTAGGTGGACTAGAAGTGTTAAAAAATAGTTATAGTGAACCTTATAGCAATTCTCCCTTGAATATTTCATTAGTTGTACTAAACATCTCACCGTTGGGAAAGAAAATCGAAAATTTACCCAAAAAAAGAAAATCGAAAACAAAAATCACCCCTAGTTGGTAAAGTAATTGACTAAAACAACCCAAAATTCAACCCAATATCTTCTTCCCCAAATCTATCTATCTCTACACACCAACTAACCAAGTATCTTCATGCAGAACTACCCTCACGATAAAAGTACAATTTTGTTCGTCCAATTAAAAAGTGGGTGATGTTAATTACTCACCTTCCGTGAGGTCTACGATGGTACTACAATATTAATTTTTGGGTAATTGGGTAAAAAAAAAAATTTGGATATTTGCAAGTACTTAATTTGAGGATTCAATTCTTGGTTTGAATTTTTTTAAAAAAAATGGTATTCCGAAACACTTATTACTTGATTATTTATTTGCAGGATTGAGCTGATTAATTATCGGTGTTTGTCCGATATAAGTCTCCAAATTAAGTGCTCGAAACTCCAACGGCAACAAAGTGTGACCAGTGACCATGCCATATTTAATTTATTAAAAAAGAAAAAGAAAAAGAAAAAGAAAAAAAGGAACCATGAACATTCCACATGACACACTTAGCGTAAATTGTACATATAATAGAAATATCTCAAGAAACCCACATGGGAGAGTTGAAAAATTAGTCCCCTCTCCATGTGAATTCCCTCCCGTCTTAAATACAAGAATTACATGAATATTTGGTCACTGTCAGCAATGTTCTTCAACCAATAAACTGAAGATCATCAAATGAATATATAATTATTAAACAATTTGTTTTTTTTTTTTCAAAAAAAAAAAAAGAACTACTATATAAAATAATAATAGAGATGTGGCTTGATCTGAGAAATGTTGATGAACTCATGGATGATCAGCAAAAGCTCCAAAGCCGAATATCGCCGTCGTCGTAGACATCTTCCATCGTCGGTGGATCGAACGCCGTCCCGTTGATCATATCAGTGTATTTTGGTGAATCAAAATTGCACATCAAATTTGTCAATAGTTCATTGTAGGTACCTTGGGATGGTATTGACGCCAATAAGAAACCATCCTCAATAGGGTTGGATGGAGACAAAGACGACATCGACGGCGATGAGGCTGCCGAGGCCGAGGAGAACGAGGTAACGGTGGTGGTGGAGGATTGCGGCGGAGTGGCGGCGGCGGCGGTCATGTGGCCGTTGTCATTGAATTTATTGGCTGCAGCAGCTGCAACCCTTTGGATGGATTTAGGGGACAAAGTGGTATTTTTATCAGGTAAATGGGGGTGGAAATTTGATACTATTGAGGAAGTTGGGAAGTTGAGATTGACAGAATTGCCCTTGAGGCACAAGAGGGCAGCATCATAGGCTCTAGCAGCTGCCTCTGGGGTGGAATAAGAGCCCAACCATATTCTTGTTTTTTGGTTGGGTGCCCTTATCTCTGATACCCATGACCCCCAACTCCTCATTCTCACTCCTTTGTACTTCTTCTTTGCCTCTAACTGCATCTTGTTCTCACTCTTTACCATTGTATCAATGCCTAGCTTGGATGTAGGAAAATATGGGGTGGAAGGATCAACTCTCTCTCTCTCTCTCTCTCTCTCTCTCTCTCTCTCTCTCAATATATGTGAGGAATGGAAGAAAATTAAGTTAGTGATTGGGAGGAGGGAGAGGGTTGATATTTATAGGTAGAGGGGGGTTTGGGCTTTTTTGTGTTTGGGTAAGAGAGAACCCTTTTAGTCAAGGAAACACTAGTACATGTAACATGAAATGGGTGACAGGTATTTTCCAGTTTTTTAAAGTGAGAGTAGAATTAATATAATAATAAATATCCTATATATATGGCTTTGTGAAATGACTAATTTGCCCTTCTGTTTTCTAAGTGTTTTGAATTGACTGGCCTGGTAGCTACAAGGCATTACAGTCTAGCTCAAACCTGCACAGCAATTTCAAAACTTATAGTAATTAAGAAGATAATTACGTGAAGAAATTAATAAAAAAAAACCTCAAACCCACATGGCTCCTTGTGCTAACTTTCAAATAAAGGAACCATCGAAAACAAAAGTATAGGTAATTCTTATGAAATTGACTTTAGGTTGGATGATGTTTGTGAGAGGAGTATTATATCAACTCCTTTAGGTGTAATAGTGATCATCCAATCAACTGCTCTCTCCTTTCTCTTTTTTTGTGATTATACGTACGCACGAACAAGTGATGAAAGTATTGAGAATAAACGTTCGCACAGAAGATCGATACTAAAAGTAGAAATAGAGACGAAAAAGTATTATTTCGATCTTGAAGAGAAAATGATTGGTCCAGAAGATCGATACTCATAGTTTCTGAAGAAATAAATTTACGGATACATGCAAGACGTATTGTTCTTAGTATTTCGTGTAATTCCCTTTCAAAAAAAAAAAAAAAAAAAACAATCGTTTACTTTTCTTGAATTTCTTCTAGACTTTGGAATTTTCATAATCAAAGTGCCATAGTTTCAGAAGAAATAATTTTACGTTAATACGGAGTAATTCAGATTTTGGTAATTTCACAATGAAAATATATATGTATATATCTGGAGATAAATGTCATTTTCTGAGACAGTTGCCAGTATGACCTAGAATTGCTCAACTAGCAAACATTGGGGAAAGGAAAATAATGACTTTTAGGGAGTCTGGAGTCTGGAACCCATATGCATATATACCATCCAGGAAACCTCATTAAACTAATACTCCAATCTCCTGCAAGAGTTTTTGACCACCACAGCAAGTAATCACATTGACAAAATGAAAACGACAGTTCAGTAGGAAAATGTTATTTGTACAGATGTTCTACACAATGTAGTTTAAGGCCAGGCTTCGAGTTTCATTAATTAGTTGTTTATTAATTAAGCGAAATGCCTTTTTTCTTTTGACAAAAAAAAAAAAAAACATGCCTCCACGAATCGGACTATCTCTCCGGTCCCTCACACAACCATTTCCGCACGTCTGCTTGAAGTTAAGTGGCCTCGACAATAACTTACTCCGATGAGAACTAACTCTGCGATCTTAGAGTGGTAAGTACAGCCGAGACAAGTCGATTAACCATGCATTGTGATCACAATGCCTTCGACTGGAGTTAAGCGAAATGACTTTTAATTGACCCAATGGTTAGTTCAGGTCAAGTAATACTTTCTTCTTCTTTTTTTCAAAAAAAACTTATCATATTGAGTAAGTAGATTGTACACAAATTTAATTGCAAAATTTAGTAAAAAAAAATTAACAGGCAAATTATTTCTATTCAAACTTAGTTATTTGTATTTCTGGTTGATATCATTTGAAAAAGTAGGACGTGGAAGGATCGAGCTTTAGTAGATTCGTTCACTTGAAAAGGATAATTATGTTTTTGGAAGAAAAAAAAAACCACAAGAAGAATAAATGGATTTCGTGTGAATGAAAGGTTGACCGAGTTAACTTGGCCTTGCTAGTGGACAATAGAATTGGTTTTTAAAGATTGGTCGAGATGCGAATGAACGGACACTCGAGCTATCAAAAGAAGGGGCAACTGAGTCATTAAACCTCATGGTCTATTACTAAAAGCCTATATATGTAACCATAGTTTGTACTAATCCCTAAATAGTCTCATACTATCTTGTTACAGTACTACATAAGATATTCGTTCAATAATGCTAACTTTGAGAAAGAGAAACATAGGATTCTGTCAAAGGCAACTTCCAGGATCTGCAGATGGTGGGTGGGGGAGAGATAAATATGCTTAAGCCATTGAGCAGATTGAGGTACGATAAGAATAGAATTTTAAAACACAATTTCGGACACAACTGCATGCATTGAACGTTTCGATGCATGTGAATCCATTAATTGATCATTCAACAGTCAAGACACAGTGTGTCCGCAGTTATGTCCGGGATGATGTGTGTTCGTGGACTTTTCCTAAGCGATTACAGCTTGATCAGTGTTTTGGGTCAAAAAAATTCTAGCTTGAGTGTGTGTGTATGCGTAATAGAATCAAAGACAAAAGACAAAAACGTCACACAACGCTCTCAACAACGCGCAAACAAAACTGTCCGTAGCATTTGCATTTGCAAACAACACAGCTGGTGCTTCTCTGTCTCCCATATGTATACCTCTCTCCAAAACCGCGTTATCCTCTCTCTCTCTCTCTCTCTCTCTCTAAAGTGACGTTGTTAATATTAGGAATATACTCATACAGGATTCAACTTCTAGGTAGACTGGATGTCCAAATCGGGCTCCTCCTTTTACTATGGGCTCAATATTAAAATAATTCAAAATAGCAGACCATCATATTTATGACATCGATCTAATTTTTTGCACGGAATAATTTATAAATAAGTATATCCAAAAAGAAATAAACGAATTAATACATATCAACTTAAAACTGGTGGTAGGCCAGACTCCATAAAATAAGGAATGCAACACAGCCATTTCATAGCTAATAATTAAGCATCGAGTTTACGTCGCTTTGACTTTTTTTTTTTTTTTTTGCGCTTCTCTTCTTATCTTAAAAAAAATTATTTAGTGATCCTTGAGCAAAGCCCTAGATGTTCTTTCTTTCCAGCACACGTTGATGTGAAACTAGTCACAATGTGATACTCCGAGATTCTTTTCACGTCACATTGATGTGAGACTCATCGTAATTTTATACTATGATCAATATAGTATGTAATAAGGAAAATCCCTAGAATATTTTTATATAAATCACTTATTAATACATTTTGCCCCCTAACCTCTGCTATCCTTTTTTTTTTTTTTTTTTTAATAAAAAAACGGCCTATCCCTCTACTATGAAGTTTCTATTATTTGAGTTAAAAATCAAAGATTTTCAAATGACCTTTTTTTTGACTCTTATTTTTTCCCAAGATAGATGTCCAAAATCACTATTTCAAAAAATATCCATAAAAAATATAATAAAATATGAAATATAAATGATTTGTTTGATAGATGTTCTTAGTTTTATTAAACAAAGTTTTTAAAATAGTAAAAAATATAATAAAATATGAAATATAAATGATTTGTGAGAGGTGTGAAAAAATTATTTAGTGATCCTCAGAGGGAGCAAAAGTGATCCTCCGCAAAAGCTCCATATGTTTTTTTCAGCACACATTGATGTGAAACTAATCACAATGTGATACTCCAAGGTCCTTTTCCATGTCACATTGATGTGATTGTAATTTTCTATGATCAATACAATATGTAATAAGGAAAATCCCTAGAATATTTTTAGCAAGCACTTATTAATATTTTTTTCTCCCTAAGGACCCTAACCCTCTGCTATTTTTTTGAAAATTTTTTTTTTTTTGAAACGGCCTATCCCTCTACTATGAAGTTTTTTTTTGAAAATAAAAACAAAAAATTTTTTTCAAAAACACCTATCCATTTCTCTCATGAAGTTTAAAAAAATGAAAAATCAATTTTTTCAAAAACCGGGTTAATGGAACACCCCGTCAGAGTTAGTCGTTTTTATTTTGAGTTAATTGATTTGATTCTCCTACAAATAAGTAAAAAATTACTCGCAGTAATTAAATTACTACTGCTACTACTTTGTACTTGGGGAACCGCCAGCACACACGACTTTAGTGCCTCTTCTAGGACAAGGGACCCTTTCCCATGTGGGCCAAGCGTTCAGACTCCTTTTTTTTTTTTTTTTTTTTTTGCGATAAACGAAAATGGATGTATGGTATTCCTATATGGAGTATCACTCTAATGTTTCGTCAAGCAACACCACTATTTGTAGGTGATCCTATCATACTTAAAAATTGAAGTTAAGATATCACGACGTGTAGATAGTATTAAGAATATATTAAGCTAAATAGAGGGAGCTATGAAGACTTCAATTCGGCAATCAATAGTACTCAGTAGGCTATTATGTTGAAAAAAAAATTCTATGAAATTATATAGGCTCGCCCTCTCTAGTATATTTTAGAAAAAAACAAACAAATAGTACAAACTTTTAATATTGTTAATGACATGAAAGAGCGTTGAGTGCAATTAAAGATGCCCCATTTTACAAGATAGGCTAAGATAAGTCATTACTGCTTTTGCAATTTGTTAATTTTTGAAAAGGATAATTATTTTTGTATATAATGTTGCTATTTTGTACTTCTTTCGAGTTTTAATAAATTTACGTTGTTTTTATGCATGTTTAATTTGAATCTTTGCCTTGCAAGCGTGGTTCACAGAACGTGTATTTTCAGCTATGAAATATTTGAAGACGAGACTCCGTATAGCGAGATAAAAGATGGCTTTAGCAAATTTCTTGATCACTTACATAGAGAAGGATATTGTGAAAGGATCTGATGATGATTCTATCATTTATGCTTTTAAATGACATGAAAGAGCGTTGAGTACAATTAAAGATGCCCCATTTTACAAGATAGGCTAAGATAAGTCATTACTGCTTTTGCAATTTGTTAATTTTTGAAAAGCATAATTATTTTTGTATATATTGTTGCTATTTTGTACTTCTTTTGAGTTTTAATAAATTTACGTTGTTTTTATGCATGTTTAATTTGAATCTTTGCCTTGCAAGCGTGGTTCACGGTTGCTCCATCAAGTGAAATTTTTGGCACCATCCCATTGGTAATTATGCTCAAATTCTTTTTTGCCGTGCAAAAAAAATTATGCTCAAATTTTCAATAACTGAACGAACCCTCGACCTCGTAGGTCCAAGTGTTCATACTTGCTAGTCATAAAACACTTCTCTTTCGCACCTTGGAATTGTACTACTTGTACTAGTCAACACATGTTAAGAACTTATGGTACAACCAAAATCTGACAGTTACTTTTTGTCCACTTTTTGGAAATAGTGCCACCACGACCTTCCTATTCTCAGGGACGATGTTTCCTTTCCCACGTAGGCCAAGAGAACAAGAAAGATTTTTCAGTGTTTAGCAGGCACCATCGTATAATTGTGCCCATGCGACAATATCGGGAGTTCAAAAATATTTTAGACGGTCCAAATTTAAGAAAAGAAAGAGAAGTGAGAGAGGATAGAGAGTGGTAGAAATCTGAGTCGTCCAAAATACTTTTAGTCTGTTGAGATTTCAACATCACGTGACTCACCTATTCAACCTAGGGATGGGCATGGGGACGGATTTTTTTACTATTACCCCCAATCAAACCCCTTACTCATATCCATCCCCTATCCAATCTCCAACGGGATTTATTTTTATCCTCCAAGCTCCAAAAAAAGGATTTTAAGATCCAAATTTTCCTATTTTAGCAAATAGTTAATATTACAAATCATTTTTAAAATCCAAATAGCAAAGGAGGTGTAAAACTTCAATGTGTTTGTAGAACAACATAAAAGTGCAGAAAATTTTTTATGAAAAGTTCTTATGTATATTTGACATTAATTAAAATTGATTAAATGCAACATGGGTTGTCTAGTGATAGCATTAATTGTTTCAAAGGAAAAAAGACTACAAGTCTACAACTCATTTTGTTGATATGCCCAGAAACAAAATATGATAGCAGCAAATTTTAAGTATTCAAAGAATGTACTACCTTCAAGTATGAACAACAAAAGGTCTGAATCACCCAAAACTGTCATAATTAAAATTGAACTAAATATTAAAACCATGCCATTAGGTGAATGAAAATGCTTCAAATATTACAAACCAACTCTATGCACGAGGAAGGAAAATTAGACATTCCAAGATTGATTTAATGAACCACCAACATTGAAAATCAAGCTTTAAAGACATTCCATGAATTGATTTAATGAACCACTGAGAACAAAAAAATAAAATTTGGGCCTTGGCTTTGTAAAATTGTGAGAGTCAAAGATTGAGCATGACCTGATGTGCGTGAGATCAAGAGTGGAAGGGTTTTTGCTTTTTTGTTGAGTGTGTCATTGCAAATGAAATACAATGAAACGTGAAAGAAGAAACAATACGTAGATTTAACCTAGAACAATAATTACAATTGAGACCCATGTGTTTGGAGAAATTTTGGTGTAACCCCATCTATTTGGAGAAAATTCAGTGAGACCCCAAAGTTTCATAAGTTTCATAAGTCATGAATAGACCCCTATATTTTGGGGATTCGGGGACGGGGCGGAGCGGGGAACGGATTTGGAGCGGATTCAGGGCGGGGACATGCCTATCTCCACCCCCTATCCAATCCCCAAACATTTTCAAAAAAATCCTTAATCCAATCTCTGAATCTTTGCCGATCCGTTGTATCGGATTCGGACGGGCGGATGAAATGGCCAACCCTATACTCAGCACTGAAAACTTTTTCCAAGAGAAGGGACTCAAAGTTGCAAGTTATACTAGGCTAAGTTTTCCGTTTGATTTTAATAACTCAATTGTTAAAATCATGGTCTCTTTTAACTAAAATAAATCATGATTTTAGCACCTGGTGAACTCATTTGCTAAAATCATGATTGATTTTAGTAACCCAGTTGCTAAAATTAAACAAAAAACTCATAGAGTCTTTTGGTAAAATAATCGATCCAGATTACTTTTGTCTTTATTCAAATTTTATCGTATTTGTTAGTTTTGCATTAATTTTTTATGAATTAATAATATGTTCAAATTAATGAAGTAAAAAGTAAAAAGTAAGAATAATATGTTCAAAATTGAAATTTTTGATAAAGACAAAATAGGGAATTATTGGACATTTTTTGTCTTTCAAAAAAATTTAAGTTATGAACATAATTTTTTACTTTTTAGATTTCTCCCGTTGAAACAAACTAATAATCCACCAAAAAAAAAAAAAACGTAAAACTGACAAATGCACAAAAAAAAAAAAGAATAAAAACAAAATAATTATCCAAATGGACTATTTAGCCAAACCATATATATAGTGGAAAGAGTAACTACACATTATTGACAAACAATATTTTCTACTTTTGGTATTTAGACCAAAAATTACTAGTACTATTCAAGACAAGTCCTTTTTAACTAAATGAAATTTTTAGTAGAAACGAGTTGTCTTTTGTCATTAAGCTGAAGACAAAAAAAAAATAAAAATAAAATAAAATCTGATTTTTCGAGATCACGCAGTTTGCTTTAATCACTTTGGAATATTGTTCTAACAAGTAACAATGAGATGTTAGTCATTTATGAAAATCCAAACGCTATAAATAAAGATATTCTATTAAAAATCTAAAGACAAGAAAATAGAAACACCAATATAATGGATAAATAAAATAACTGATCGCAAAGTAAGGTAACTTATGTCTTTTATATGGACACGAGCCTCAAGCTCTTTGATACAAGCAAAACAGACCAATAAAAAGTTTTTTAATGGTGCGAGCTGAAGATCTTATTCGGTTCTGGTTTTGGTTTTGGTTTTGAGTTTTGAGTGGAGAGAAAAATAGGGGTAATTATTAGAAATAGGATGTAATAATTAGAGAGAGATGGAGAGAAATGATTGAAAATATGAGTTTGTAAGCCCAATAGGCCGTGCTTCCTTTGGTTTAGCAAATCCATGCCTAAAACATATACTTTGTTGTGTAAATATGAGTTTGTAAGCCCAATAAGCCGTGCTTCCTTTGGTTTAGCAAATCCATGCCTAAAACATATACTTTGTCGTGTATTGTATTTTTATGACACTATTATTTTTGGTATTTATTTTTAGAGTGTCTGTTTTAGGTGTGGAAAAGGAATCATCTCAATATGTATTTTTTATTCGAGTGCGGTAGTTTTCCGTCAAGACGGATTGCTCATTTTGAAGACAAAGTGTGGATTTTGAAATTTCGAAAAGATTGTGATTGTTTGAGTCAAAAAATTTAAGAGAAACCGATAAAAATATGACTCGTTGCCCATTTGAAAAAGATTTTACTAGCCATTTGAAACCAAAGATTTTCAGATTCGGGGTTTAAAAACGAGAGGGGAAGGGTTTACGGCACCCTTTACATTGAACCGGTCTCTTCGACGTTTTGTGGGATTTTGAAAATATTTGGAATTATTTATTCACGAAAATGAGGAAACGGGATGGGAACCATCAAACAATAATATATACAAAAATATAATTTTTGAAAACTTGACAATGGATAATGGTGATGAAAATAACAAAAGGACTAATATTGAAATAAATTACCGGTACAATCAACCCAAGGAATTATGAACATGGAAATCCTTTCTGGATCCCAATGGGGTTTGAGCGCTCAAAAAAAGCTCAAGTCAAACCAACTTGAGCGCTCAATGCTTGTAGATTGAGCGCTCAAACAATCTTTTTTTTTTGTTGTTGTGAAATTAACCTTTTACAACTTCTTTACAAGATCAAACATTTAACAAACGTTTTCCAAGGAGAAACAAACAAGAAAACGGATCGATCTCTTAAAGAATGATGAAAAAAGTATTCACAACAAATCAACAAAGAAATGTTTGAAAATAGAGGAGTGAGAGAGGGATCAGATCCTAAGCATAGAAATAACAACTCACAAACACTAGAAATAAAGTGAAACCATGGTCCATCATCGAAACAACAAACAATCAAAGCAAATTGATCTTGAGCGCTCAAGTGAATTTGAGCGCTCAAGCCTTTAATCACGATATTTGAAAATAGATGCTTGATGATTCGGGACCTTAACTTTAAAAGAGCAATGAGAAGGTGTTTAGTCCGTTTTTACCCAAAAAAGACAAATGTTTTGATTTTTGATCATCATAAAATAGATAACCAATGTTCATGCATGTGATTTTGAAATAGAAATAATCTGTTTGGAGGGTCACATGAACATAGATAACTTTTAAATAATGATCAAAACCAAGGAAACAAAAATGATCGCAAACAGAACTTGTTGGAATCGGGCTTGAGCGCTCAACCCCTTTGTTAATGATTTGAAAAATGCTTTTAAACAACTTTTAGACCTTTTGTGAGTTCAATGCAAGTATAATGAACTTGCTTGAACTCAACCGGGTCTTCCTAATGGACCAAAACAATGAATTTAAACTTGTTTAACTTTTTGGAAATGGGACTTGAAGCTTGAGGATGGAAGATTTAGATGTTTTGGTTTATACTGGACGAATTGGACAATGTATGTGATTGGTTGATGATCAAGGTTTTGAAAACGAACTTGAAGAAAAAGTTGTTTTGATAGTGAATGAATGGTTTTGTAGAAGAGAGAGAGGGATGGACGATTTTCCTGGAAGATTTTGGAGTATGAGAGTGGTTAACCCCAAAAAGGGGTGGTGGGTGGATTTTATAGAGTGAGTGGGAGGGAAAAGAGAGGAGAGAGAGGAAGTGGGTTTGTATTTTAAAGTGGGGGCCCAAGTTTTAGAGTTGGTAGAGTGTATTTTGGTTATAGGGATAGTATAATCTCATGCCTAAAATCTCATGATGAGATACTTTGTCGTTATTGGATTTGAGCGCTCACGTGGGCTTGAGCGCTCAAGGTGTTTTCCCGGGGTTTCAAAGCTTCAAGCTTGAGCGCTCAAGGCTTTGATGGCAAATTGATGGTTTGGCTTGGTTTTACAAAGGTTTTTAGGTTGGTTTAGGTGTGTTTTGATTGCTTGGGGTGGTGTTTGGTTGATTTTGATCAAGTTAGTCATTTTATTCGAGGAAGTCATGATTGGTAGTTTTTCGGGAATGCAAGAGCGCATGTTCAAATTCGGGTGTCTAACAAAGTTAGATGCTACATGTTTTTGCTCAAGCATTTCAAGGATATCTACTAGCACAACATTCTGATTGAGTTTGCTGGACGTTTGGCTCGAGCAAAGTAGTCGGCAAAACTGCAAAAGGAAAAAGTTAGATGCTGCACGTTTTGCTCAAGCATTTCAAGGCCCTTGTATTAGCAAAACATTCTGTTTGTTTTTGCTAGATATTTGGCTCGAGCAAAACAGCCGGCAAAAATGTCTGATTCAGCAACTATAAAATCTCAGCCATTAGGTCGAAAAATTATGTGAGTTGCGGTGATAAGAACCCTAATACCAATATTTCCATCTCTCATCACTTTCGGCGGCTAGGGTCTGTGAACCTTGAAGAATTGTGAAGGCTTGTGAATGCCGTGAGTTTCAAGATCATCTTCAAGGGGTTTGTTCTCCGTTAGAAACAATCAATCTTTGAGTAAAGTTCTTTCGTGGAGTTCGAGAGGCGCTTCAAAGTCCTTCGGTGGATTCTAGGAGGCAAATGGAAGACTTGTGGATTCAAGGTAACGGTGGTCAAAACACTGGGTGTGGTGAACGAGGATTTGACAAGTTGTTCTTAGGTTCGATTGGTGAGGATTCACGATCGTTGGTAAGATTGCTTGTAACTACACATTGAGTATAGTGTTTTGATTCCTTCCCATGGTTTTTACCCGTGTTGGGGTTTTCCACGTATATGGTTGTGTTATTCATTTGTTAGCTTTCCGTTGTGTGATTGATTGACATCTTGTTTGGTGGGCTGATTTTCTACAAAAGATTATAACATAGCAAATCTATAAACCAAGGCAAACTAGGGTTTTTCAATTGGTATCAGAGCGGGTCGCTCATATTGAGTTTGTGAATTTTTCTTCACGAGCGGATACTTAAATTTTTATTTGCTATGGAGTTAAATTTGAACTGCCCTCAAGTACTTGATAAAACGAACTTTGATCATTCGAAAGCAAAACTGAAAAAACCGTTGGATTTTATAATTAATCATATTGAGTCCAATGATTCGGATATTGATGATAAATATGATACGGAAGATATAAGTTTGTTTACCAAAAAATTTAAACGCTCTTTTAAGAAAAAGATTAATAAAAATAAAAATAGTGAAAAAGATAACAAGATTTTTTTATCTTTCACAGCCAAGTTTCATGATAGCCAGAAAGAGAGAATTGATGCCTTGCATGAACTTGATGTTCTTAAACAGAAGCATCTGATTCTTGAAAATAAGATGCATATTTTATTTGAGACTAACAAACTTCTTGAAGCAAAAGTAGCAAATTTGCAAGTTGAACTTGACAAGGCCAATGCTACTTTTAAGAATTTGAATGCAGGTTCACAAGTTTCAGAGGACGTCTTGGTATCTCAAAACATGGATTCAAACAAAGCAGGCCTTGGTTCTATAGAAAGTGATTCATCATCAAAGGCAAGAGGAAACTTTATATTTATTAAGTCTAGTGGCAGTGCTCACATTCCTCCTGGCCAATAAAGCTAAGTTGCGCATCAACAAGACCAATGTCAAAGGAACTCGCACAAAGGCAAATTCTCCGAAGACAAAGATACAATGCACAACGATTAAAAATACCAATACCCAGTGTGGTGAGGCAAATCCTTTCAAATATATTCCCGTTTGTCATTATTGTGGTATTAAAGGTCACATTAGACCCCATTGTAAGAAATTGCATGTGGCACATATGTATTGCACACACGTGGAAAGTCCACATGGTCTTGACAAGTTGGTTCCTGCATGTCATTTTTGCAGAGTGGATGGACACATTAGACCACGATGCTTTAAACTTCATGGGTACATTACTACTCCACTCCAATATTATGCAAATAGCAATGAGAGTAAAATTCATAGGCCAAGACATAGAGTGACACCACAACCTATTGATAGGAATATTGTAATTGCCAAACACATGCCTAAAATTGTTAGAAAAGTCAAGACTAAACTTATTTGGATAAGAAAGTTAAACTTGGTAGCCTGTGAGAAGTTGCCTACTAATCCTCTAGATGACACTGGATCATCCAGAGGCATTGACTTTGCCTTTTGAGGCTTGGTCTCATACCTATAGCCTAGGTTGGTGTTCATTGCATATGGTTTACCTAGAGTTATGGTTTGTGTTGGTCTTTATATTTTTATTGCTTAGTTTGTTAAATTCTTCATTTACAAAAATCTCAAAAAGATTTTATTTATTCGTTTTTATGTTCCCAATGTTGCTTTTCTTTACAGTTGTCTTAATTATCTTGTTAAAAAAACTATCTTTTTGTGTTTGTTGCCCTGTAGACATCATGGTGGATCAGTTAATTGTTATGAGATGTTATGAGGATCTTCATATTGTGTATGCATATGCATCTCTTTTATCTCTACATAGCTTGGATGATATTCTAGAATCAAATGTAGTATGGGTCATGTCCTATGATTTACACTTCATTCAAATCAGCTATAGCCAGCTCCTTAACTCCTGACTGACATTTCTCATGTAGCTAGCATGTGCCTTGTGTAACTCCTTTGAGATTGTCCGCTTAGCAGTTATGGTTATATCACAGCCATTTATATAACAAAAAAATTTTTTATTATTGTGCGGGTGTTTAGTTGAAAAGTGTGATGAGATTGAATTCATATTCTCTGCATTTTCAGGCTTTTCACTTAGTAACCGGGCCTCTTGCCTCAGTAAGCAGTGAGTGTTCGCGTCAAACGATGGAGAGTTTCGGGATTGTAATATGGGGTTTGCTTGAGTTCGTAGCCTTTTTTACTCGAGTAATTAAGTCCGTTGGGGTATTCTCTATACCTAGTGCCCTAAGGCCATTTGGTTTGAGTGTCACTGGCCTAAAGCTCGCTACACGGGTCAATTAGAAAGCTTAAGGGACTTAGGCATTGCATGACCACATTATGAGAATTGAACTTAGTTAAGGAGGTTCTTTGTTTTAAAATACAAAATAAAAAAATGCATGAGAGGAAGGTGGAAATTCACTCAGTATTTGTTGAGGGGGAGTTTGGCTCATTGACAAATCCAAAAATGCTTGGTTTGACTTCTTGAAGGGAGTTTATCTTGGCACTCCGTGCCTACATGAGAAACCAAGTTTTGTGTTAAGTTGATCTCGCTATAATTGACGTGACTCACACACTCACTTTTGTCATCGGTACTTGACTCATGATACATCTGTTATCTAAGTATATTCTTGCTATTTGAATTTAAGATGTGTCAGTGCATTATACTTTGTGTGTGCTCATTGAATCCCATAACCATCAACCTGCTTCACATGTGCTTGATCTTGAAAGAAATTTTATTTTGGATGGATGATTTGTGTCAAGGAGTCCTTTTAGTTTTATCGTTCTTCAAAGAAAAATTCATAAATAACTAAAACGGGGTGGCTCTAATTATGTCTCTTATATACTTGCTTTTATTTTTTAAGAGGGGCAGTCATTCACTAATTCTACATCGAATAATCAGGATCTTTTTCTTGAAATTGGTTTCATTGTACCAAAGTTGTTCATTCTATCCATTAGGATTGCTTGTTTGAGGATTGTGTTGGCCCTAGTTGTTTCCTAATCTCATTATATTTCTCTTGGCAACTAAATCGTTCTGCTACATTCTTAATTATAGCATCTCTTTCAGCACGTTAGTATGGCTAGTTTATGACTCTTGCTGTCGTTCATTGTGGTGCATTTTCATTTGTTGACTCTGGCTGGTTCCCATGTTTCATGGCTATTCATGCTTTTCTTAATTGCACACTATTATCCATTGATATTCTTGCTTATTATTTCCTTTGTCCTTTTGTGACAAAAAGGGGGAGAAGCTTAACACTAACAGTTTGTGTGAAGTGTTTATGTTTGTGGTGCAGCTTGCGGGTTTCCTATTCACACCATTTTAGGGGGATACAGTTTTTAGTGTTTAATATGTTTTGTCATGGAAGTGCCAAAGGGGGAGATTGTAAGCCCAATAGGCCGAGCTTCCTTTGGTTTAGCAAATCCATGCCTAAAACATATACTTTGTCGTGTATTGTATTTTTATGACACTATTATTTTCGGTATTTATTTTTAGAGTGTCTGTTTTAGGTGTGGAAAAATCATCTCAATATGTATTTTTTATTCGAGTGCGGTAGTTTTTCGTCAAGACGGATTGCTCATTTTGAAGACAAAGTTAGATGCTACATGTTTTTGCTCAAGCATTTCAAGGATCTCTACTAGCACAACATTCTGATTGAGTTTGCTGTACGTTTGGCTCGAGCAAAGCAGTCGGCAAAACTGCACAAGGAAAAAGTTAGATGTTGCACATTTTGCTCAAGCATTTCAAGGCCCTTGTATTAGCAAAACATTCTGTTTGTTTTTGCTGGATATTTGGCTCGAGCAAAACAGCCGGCAAAAATGCCCGATTCAGCAACTATAAAATCTCAGCCATTAGGTCGAAAAATTATGTGAGTTGCGGTGATAAGAACCCTAATACCAATATTTCCATCTCTCATCACTTTCGACGGCTAGGGTTTGTGAACCTTGAAGAATTGTGAAGGCTTGTGAATGCCGTGAGTTTCAAGATCATCTTCAAGGGGTTTGTTCTCTGTTAGAAACAATCAATCTCTGAGTAAAGTCCTTTCATGGAGTTCGAGAGGCGCTTCAAAGTCCTTCGGTGGATTCTAGGAGGCAAACGGAAGGCTTGTGGATTCAAGACAGCGGCGGTCAAAGCACTGGGTGTGGTGAACGAGGATTCGACAAGTTGTTCTTAGGTTCAATTGGTGAGGATTCACGATCGTTGGTAAGATTGCTTATTTGCTTGTAACTACACATTGAGTATAGTGTTTTGATTACTTCCCGTGGTTTTTACCCGTATTGGGGTTTTCCACGTATATCGTTGTGTTCTTCATTTGTTTGCTTTCCGTTGTGTGATTGATTGATATCTTGTTTGGTGGGCTGATTTTCTACAAAAGATTAAAACATAGCAAATCTATAAACCTAGGCAAACTAGGTTTTTCAGAGTTAATGATTAAAAAATAGGGATACTAATTGAAAGAAAATAGAGGTAAAAAATTCAAATTTGAGTTTCAGGACCCAAACCAAACAAGGCCGAAGTCTGTCTTTAAAGACCACAAGCTCACAAGGGTTTTTAGATCCAAATCAAAGTAAGCATGATGCGTCAACGGATTTAACCCAAAATGGCACATAAAAAAAAAAAAGAACAAATAATATGCATGTTCATTATTCCTCATCTCATTACCGTGGTGTATTAATTCTTTCATTAGGAAAACCAAAACAGTCTAAAACAGCGGCGACTCCAGGAATTTTCTTGAGTGGGCTTAAAATTTCACACTTTTCACCATATTACTCTCACAACCGTAAAACATTAGGGTTTTTTTTTTTTTTTTCCAGTTTTTTTACTTTAAAAACCACTGTACTTGATACTCCACAATTTACCTCCACAAAAAAAAAATCTTTGGTGGTCCTTGGATTTGATTCACCGCCATGTATTGTTCGAATACCTTTATTCATCACATATTTTTGCAGAGTCCACTACTAATGTATGAACTCTGCGAAAATAATTGGTGAATAAGGGTATTGGGCACCATTAAGTGGTGACGAAGACCATTGAGTAATTACTCTTACACCATTAAGTGGTGACGAAGACCATTGAGTCATATATATAATTATATAATTTTTTTTTTTACCCCTAACGAAACAATAAACTGCCTGCCACATTGTCTATACGAAACAATAAACTGCCTGCCACATTGTCAATGTCAACCAAAGTTTTATTTCTTGACCAAAAATGTTACTAGAATACATGAAAAGTATTCCCGAAGTGGTCAAGAAAGGGGAATGAATGACTCAGATTCACGGTCTAACCCTCTTTCTTGACAAATGTGTCTCTCTATTTCTTTCAAACATCTCATTTACTATTGTGATCTTGTTGTGAGGTAAACTATCTCACTGTAACATTTTATTGGTTGTACATGCATTTGGAGTCATTGGGTTCAAAAGATCAACATCCATGCAGTTGTTGGTCTTGTAATGAGTTCAGACAAAAAGTCAGGGGATTCATTAATGCAATTATTCATCCTCAGGAACCCGAACCCATACCCCATATGACGAGTATAGATTTTTGAAAGTTCACTGGGTTCAACTGAACGCAATTGTCTATGCACTTGGGGTAGGACTGGGGCCCTCACGACGTGCTTTTGTTTCAGGTCGTGTCCGGAGCTCAAAAACATGATCTGAACTGTTCACTTTGTAAAACTTGATGTGTACAATAGCCTCGTAAAGAAATCAAGTCAGTCAGACAGCGATAACTTACTGATTGAAACAAATAAGCTAGCAATGTATTTTTGAAATTATACTTGTACATTTACTGAAGAAAAACATGATTAGTTCACTAAGTTGCCAATGTCCCATTGACTTGATATTTGGCGTGGACATTGTACTTACTCATCAAGTTCTACAAAATGAATGATCCAAATCATGTTTTTGAAATCAAGACAAGTTCCGAAATGAAGGCACGACAGCCTGCCGTGCCTTGCCCCTGAAGTCTCAAATCTAAATTCAGCCAAACGGGGTACGCCGTTAACTCAAATTAAGAAAGAGTTTATCTATTTAATTAATCTAATTGCACGTCTGATGAAGAACATGCGGAACAAGAATCATGTCGTCAATTTGTACAAAAATAATTGTGGACACAATTTAACAAAATTTTATTATGTTACACATTAATTTGTACTATAATGTTAAAAATTAATTTTGCTACTCTATCAGGTGGCTGACAGTACGATTCTTGTTCATGTTTATAATTTGCAAATATTTTAGAGGCATCTCACATGTTCATGCCAAAGTCCATGTTTTTGTATATTGATTGCTAAATTCAGAAATCCTGGAATATAATTGACTCTGCTTCTTGGAAGTTTGAAGGAAATTTCGTCAAACATATTTATTCTTTTTTCTCAACTGCAAATCGGCGGTTTCCTCAGTTAATACCTCTCTATACCATACTTCTGCTCAATTTTCCTTTTATTTTATTTGCCAATAACAAGATCCATATAGTGCAATAAAGAAGAGCAGCCATGTTGTCCGAGGAAGGAAAGAAGGAAGGGTCCTAGTTCTTTTTTGATTGAGGTGTTGAGTTGTTTAGGGTATTTTTTTCGGTTTTTCGCTTGCTTTTGCTGAAGATGGGAAGGGTTTTTGGGTGTTTCATGTTGGCCTCTTGCCAACCTTTTCATTTGGGTTGTCTAGGGTCGTTCCTTAGGATATTGAGAGGCTGATTGTCGTTGGGTGGAGTGACAACCTCGTTGGGATCTCGCTCCTCGTTTTGATGCTTTTCTCTTGCTCCGTTTAATCTTGTATCTTTAATATTTGATCAATCAAATATTTTTGCCCTTAAAAAAGAAGACGACGAAAGGAAGTGAATCCTGACATTCTTATAATGATAAATCTAACAAGCTTATCTTCTTGAACTCTTATCGTTCATGTGTGTGATATTAGGGCATCCTTATCTGGCACACAAAAAAAACACCAAATATAACTTCAAAAACACATTTTATAATTTAACAAGTCACTTTTCAAAAAATTCACAAAATCAAACTCTCTATTCAAACTTTAGCAAGTTACTTTATCAAAAACTCACAGAATCAGACTCTCTATTCAAACTTTTACTCTTCCCTCCCTCCTCTTTTGGTGAGTGAACAGTAGGTCACTAAATTTGTTAAGTTACTGTACCAAAGTTAAGAAATCTTCAAATTCCTGAGTTCATTTGGTGAGGCTAATTTTTGAGGTTTTGGAGGAGTTTGCTCTCTACTTTAACTTTTGTTGATACTGATGCTCTTAGGGCATCCTTATCTGACACACCAAAAAAAACACAAACTTTAACCTCAAAAATACCTTTTATAATTTAGCAAGTCCCTTTTAAAAAAATTCACAAAATCAGACTCTCTATTCAAACTTTAGCAAGTCACTTTATCAAAAACTCACAGAATCAGACTCTCTATTCAAACTTTTACTCTTCCCTCCCTCCTCCTCTTTTGGTGAGTGAACAGTAAGACACCAAATTTGTTGTTTCCCGTTTTGTCCTGTTTAAGAAATCTTCAATTTAGTGAGTTCGTTTGGTGAGGCTGATAATGGGTAGTTTTGAAGTTTTTTCTCCATATTTTAACTTAAAAGTTAGTTTGAGTATCCTGATATTGATGCTCTTAGTTGTTCAATTAATTTGTGGTCCTCAACAAGTTATGGTACATTTTCCCCGGTACTCAATTAAGAAGAGAAAAGGCAGATGTCCGACACCTAAAACTAAGAAGCCCTCTCCTTTCGTTGTGTTTACGCACAATATAAAGATATATCGGAAGTTGTTTCCCGTTTTGTCCTGTTTATATAATTCTTTTATGGTTCGACAGTCGGGGGCATTCGAGTCAGATTGTGCACACATCAACTAAATCCCCTTTATTCAAACAAGACATTCACGCCGGGACTAGGAAATTCACGAGAGAAGCTCAACCTATTTATATAACTTGATCTAGCTAGCAGAGTCCCTACCTGATTGTTAAAAATAAACATCCACATACCAATATTAAAATGTACGTACATGCACATAAATGAAGTTTCATGCATCTCTTTAAATTCAAATCTCTAGTCCTACCAGTACATTATTATATTATACCAATTACACTAGCTGTCTAAACTTTTCCATAGATGATGACATTCTATATGAACTGGTACATTAATTGCATGTGATTTCCGTACCTAGGCTATATTATAATATTGAAAAAGGACATTCCCATTAAAACCAAAAAAGAATGCTTCTTCCTTTTTTTGGTTGATCAATCCAAACCGTTCATCCATCTCAAAATTAAATTCCAAGTGGGCTAATGCGGGAATCGACGCAATCGGACGACCCTATGAGCTCGATCCAAAATCACCCCATTTCATTCAAATGACGGTTCAGATTGATCGTTTGGGACCTACAACAGGATCCTTGATGCTGGTCGGTACGTGGTCGGTACCCCTTGTATTTCCGTTGGTTACATGGGAAATATAATGCTTCTGACACTGACATTAAAACCAAGATATGGACATATTAGCATGCAAGTCCCATAGTAAATACGTACTAAGTAGAATTTATTTGCATCGAACGGTTTCAAACACAACTGTTTATAGATCTGTTTGGATGCTTCTGTTCCTAACACTGCTCACATAAAAATGACCAATTGAGCTATAGGGTGGGTTGGATAGTTTTTCATATCCATATTCAAAAACTTAAGCTATCTATTGGATAGATCAAACAATTCTAAGCGGTCTTATAAGACTCTTTACTCCTTTCATGCCCACGTATGAAGTGGTGGAGCCACACAATCGTACTATTTTGAATAACATTAGTGGCATTCTTAGCCTTGACTTGAGTTTACTGAAATTGAAGTAGATAAGGTTGTTGGTTTGAAAGGATGGGCAGAAGGGTAATGGAGGGCTTCGTTGAAGCTGGGTGTTTGTTGGGGATGAGGAGGCAAGATCCATGTGGATGAGGTCTAACATTTAGCATCCATCCATTCAATCCTCACTCAGAGAGAGAGAGAGAGAGAGAGAGAGAGAGAGAGAGAGAGAGAGAGAGAGAGAGAGAGAGAGAGAGAGAGAGATTCATGGAATGTAGCACCATATCAGTGTAGTTGTGATGGGCCATACACATAATGCCTGGTTTTTTGTTGTTGTAATGTACTCAAAGATAATCTTGAAAAGAAACCAATTCGTTGACTCAAAATGCCAAAGAACAAAATCCTCCATGTGGTATTTTTTACAACCAATCATGCGTGCGATAAGTTTTGTTGGCAGAACGTCAACAATCACTTTGGTTTGGTTCTTGAAATACAAGGAATAACCCACACAGTCTGTGTTCCGTAACTCATTGATAGAAAGTACTGCATGGACAGTGCCAAACGATATACTATGAGAGTCCTAATAATTTGTCCTCAACCATGATCTTAAGGGTCAGTGCAGAATCATGATTCTGATCCCTAGGGCACCGACACGTGGTGTCTCAGACTTCTTTTCCACCATACATTGTGGTGAGTTTCATACGTTGTCTTGAGTCCCACAACAATGTGCGATGAAAAAGAGTCTAAAGCACCATGTAACGGTGCTCCACGTGCATTAAATAACTTCGTCAAGGCCATTACGTATATCCTCCTCGCATTCAATATCAAGCTCTTTCCTAACAAAGTCCCCACCTTTTCCAGCCATGGGATTCATGCTTCAGCCCAAGTGCATTACATTGTAGGTGGCATAACTTGGTTGATTGCCCCCAGTGCTATGAGCCCCTAGTGATATGGCTCAGTTCGAGTCAGAAGAATCAACAATTTAGGGCAAGCCCAACAACACCTACCTAAATTATATACTCCTAGTGAACTGTACATTTTTTTGATTTAGCTAGTCATTTTCTTTTCAATGCCCCAACAACCACTAGCCATTTTACCAATTATCCATTAAAAGAACAATTTCTGTTTCGCTTTCATTTAGAACTCCAAGAGACTGATTTGGAAGAACCCATGGCCGGCGTCAATATACTCCAGAGTCCAGTTCATATTCTCTTCGACAGCAGGCTTCGCAAGTTTTTACCTGATCTGGCCCGACTCTGCTGCTGCCTTCCTCGATGCCATCGACAAACTTATTTCCTTGCTCCAAACCTAGACTCCCATGTCAAACTCTGCCGTGGCGCACGCCTGACTTGAACTTGAGAGAATAACCACTGCTTCAGGAACGAAAGATAAAGGAGAGAGAGAGAGAAACAATAAATTAATAGTAGATGGTGAATAGCACCTCGGTAGAAATGGGGCTAAAAGGCGAGGTACTATTCACCGGTAAGATTTCTCGGGAGTTTACCGAAAATCCCCATTTACAGAGACTGTTGTGCTTGCTCTTACGCCGCTGTAAGTGAGAGCCGTACAATTGGAAACAAACAGAAGAATTTGCTGCACCAACGCATGAGTTTCTATCGTGCGATGTCACAAACACCATCTATCATTCAATGCTCATTACTTATAAGCACTTTTCAAATATGGAAATTAAGACTGTTAAACTGGAAATCAGTCAAGAAAGCTGAATTTTTTTTGAGTTGTTATAATTCATGAAAACGCTGCAACATGAATGTGCGAGCCATCACAAAAAGGCAAAGGTGCTTTCACTGTTCTTCGGGAGTCTATTATGTATAACAATTGCTGTGAACAATGTGGTGCGAAGAGAGTCACCATACATGATACAACCACCAAAATTGAACAGAAAGGAAAAGAGAATACAAAGATTGAGTGGAAAGTACTTGTGATCATATATGCAGAACTCAATTGAATATGCTGAATTTCACCTATTTGCACCACTTAGTAAGATAATTAAACAGAAGCAGGTCCCTCATAGGAACTCAAAGATTTGATTATTGAGACATATACCTTAATTCCCTCCAAGTACACAGTGTCCTTCAAGAACTGCAAGAAAAACGAAAAGTTAATAAGTCAACTGAGCAGCCGTGGATCAAGAAACAAGAAGAAGATTAAGCACACTCATCGGAACCTCATTATGATCATGAAGTAAGATGGGGGTGTTCTTCATTGGGGAGAAACCAAGAGTTGGAATCCCCATCTGCCTTATGAACCGCGCGTCAGTTGTTGAGGCCAAGATTTCTGGCTTTGATAGTTTTCCGCCAGCTTCTTCGACGGCTTGCTTGAAAATGGACCACCAAGGGTTGGAATCATTAGTGGCTGTCATTAAGGGGCGCCCTAAATAGTCTCTGAGGGGTCCTTTCTCAGTTATCTGGCACGATACAAACAGAAGTCTACTGCCGGTTAGTTGACAAGAAAACAGGAAGGGAGAAAAATGAAAACCCAAATTCCAAATGTTATCAACTACAACAAACTAGGAAATAAAACAGAAAAGGCAAGTATTACAAAGTTCAAATCCAAGTTAGAGTCACTCAACTTGATGTGGTACATTTGGCAAAAAAATCCCACCATGCCACCATCAATTACTCAGGGTTAAAAGAAAGAACCTATTTAGATGATTTCCCTAAAAAGTGCTAATGTCAATCCATTCCCCAATTATTGGGGTTGAAACAAATGGGTGGGGCCAGCTGGATATGGATTTAGTCATCTTTAGGTGCCAAATACAACGAGGAAATATTTTCCACTTCTACCCAACTCTAGGAAAAAAATATGATCTATTTCCTAGCAACAGCAATGATAGGAGAAGAGGAAACCGGGAAAAGGTTTTCCTCTCCCAATAAAAATGATGGAGGTCCCTTACCATGTAATACTAATCTTTCCAACCTCAAGGTGTTTCCACCCGACCGTAACTAGGTAAAAATGAAATCCGCAGCATGCAATATTAATGTCACCCAATATGTTAAAAACTGGATGGAATGGATATCTTCTCATCCAAGTCTTATTCCTAGGAAATTTTAGCCCAAAGAAAATGAGTTGGAGGAGCTATAATAATCATTTGAGTCGCTTAGTTTTTTTCATCCCATGCTCACCAAATATTCTACAAAATTTTGCAAGGCAGATCGCATGTTCAAACAAAGAATTGTAACCATAGCGTCATAAATGGGCTGCAAAATGCAAATGCACAGATGTTGTTTACTTTTGTGATCTTTTTCATAGGCCACAAACGAAGACCAGGGCTATAAAGCAATTCTGCACCCGCCAAGATGATGAGGGCTAAAAAGTAAATCAAGCAACCACCACATCTGCTCTAACTCCCAGTCTTGAAACGGCCTCCGGAAATGTAATGTCTCAAAAATCCCCATCGTTCTGCAAGCTCAAATAATCGGCCAGCAAGAATTCCAATAAACACAATGCCAAAGACACTGGAAAGGTGGTTTCAACCAAACATTGCAACACCTCACCTGGCCGCCCCTACACACCCAGAAGCTAATAGACATCAAAAAAACCCTTTCTCACTAGCCAAATGTCTTTCCACAACCCCTTCCGATGAGAACAGTCACTTCTGCAGCCGCCCAACCACACCACTTCCCTCCAAAACATATCCCTTTTGCAAGTAAACCTCGAAATGATTTACCCAATGAAGCCTTGTTGAAAATATCCAACCTCCTCACACCTTAAACGTCCAAAATGATATACAAACAGCGTTTACTATCCACAAGGTGATATTTGAACACCTCCCCATAGAAGACCCTTCGTGATTTTTTAAATATCTAAGCAACAGATGACAGAATGGTGCGAGTAGATTCAACAAAGTGAGAATGTTCACAAGGTGATATTTCATCCTGCTAACCTCTGGAATCTCACCGATCAAAAAATAATAATAATAATAAACCTCTGGAATCTCTCCACCACCCAACCAAAACTCCCTTAGCTATACTTAACAAAAAGACGAAGAAGAAAAAGAAGAGAGAACCCAAAAACAAGCCAAGATAACCTGAGTGAGACCACTTTGCAACCAAGCCTAGTGGCCACAGATTCTGGTATCGGTACCTCACCAAAAGGCTTCCCTATTAACAAGCTAAGGAAAAGATTGTTCAGTTAAAAAGACGGAACGAAAAGAAAAAAAAAGAAGTAAAAGATCAAGTCAATTGTGGCTTTTCTTGGAAACTACATTGTCGGCATGGTGTGCAGATATCTTTACTGACACATGAAAATTTAGATACTTCACAACTGGAAACAGAGAACTAGCAAGAGATTCAGGATTAAACAATCCTGAGCTCTAACATAACAAATCATGTTAGAATAATCTAGGGGTCTTGGACATAGTTGTCAGAACCGCAACACGATTCAAATGTTTTTCTTTTAGTTTTCTACGCTTTTTTATTCAATTGAAAACGATACATGCAATCTATATGGTGAATCAAGGTTTATCTAGAATTGGTAGTGAATCATATGATTCACGGTTCGACGTGGCGTGTCCCTTAAATTCGATTATTTTCGATTCATGCAAAACGATACAAATCTATATGCAAATCAAGGTTTCCCACAATTAGTACATTCGACTAATGTGAAATCACTTTAGCGGTTTTACCTTAGTTTTGCCATATAAACTAGTTTTGTACCTAAACTTTTATTGTTATTTGTTGTAAGGCTAAGCTTTCATTTTTATAATGAATATTTATATCTAAATGCATATATTCATTTTATTATAGTATTTAGTTTCATGTACAAATATCTACTATTAGACCATGTAATCATCAGTTTATGTTAGAAAAAAAACTTCGTGATTTTTTAATACTGATTTAAGCTTAAACTTGTCAATTTTACAATGTATCTTTATTATTCAAGTGCATGGACACATTTTTCAAGTATTTTTGAAACTTAGACTCAATCATTACGACCCAAAAACAAGCCAAGATTCGATGAGACGATTTGGAAAAGGGTTATTCCGATTCTCGATTCGATTAACAAGCTAAGGAAAAGATTTTGACAACTATGGTCTTGGATAACCCCTGAAAAACACATAATGTCAAACAGTCAAACAAGTAACTTCATAAAGCTTCCTAGTAAGAGAAGCATTTCACCAGTAACAAAAATGATGACAGAAGCTCAATCACAAACAACTGTAATAAGTGGCAACTAAAACCAAGTAATAAGCAAACCACAACAAAGTAACAGTGATTCAATAACGAAGTCCACATGTATCAAAATTTTGGCACTGCATTACCATGAAAACTGGAGACCATATTGTGAGAAACTTCAGAATAAGACCAAGAGGCATAATTTTGCCCATGCAAGTGAATGATTTTTTTCGATTCGCGACTTTTCCGATTACGCACGCCGAGAGAGAGAGAGAGAGAGAGAGAGAGAGAGAGAGAGAGAGCAGTATATTTTGAAAGTAGATCTCAACCAAACCTTAATTTGCACAAATTTCCTGGATTTCAATATTATTAGTACATACAGTTCATTTCATTTCACCTCACAGGGGATGCTGATAGCAATACAAATGAAATTTTAACTAATTTAGAATGCTTGCCAAACTAAATTAATTATGAGAAAAAAAGCTTGTTCCCCTAATTTAGTTTCAATACACTTTTGTATGAGGTACATAACTAAGAACACGGATGCCGAATATAACCAAGAGGATAATGATGATGTAGTGTTTAGAAATCATAAAAGCACACCAAGAGACAAACATCTCAAATAGTACAAAAGCACCATTTAGTAGCCATCACAAGAGCAAATAAGCCCAGTGGCGGCTCCAGAATTATTTGTAAGGGTGGTCAAAAAGTTCAATCCATCCGTCCCCTAATGGAACTCCATTTTAAAAAATTATGCCAATAACATAAACAACTATGCAAGGGTATTTTTTTACTAGTATTTACTCCAAACCAAAGAACTGATTGAAAATTTTAAATTAGAATAGAAAATTTAGAAATTTGTGTCAAAAATCCTAAAAAATTAGATTATAGTAGAATGTGAGTACATTATTATCATAATATTGCAATCAATCGCTTCACAAAAGTCTAAGAAACAATTACTCCCTCTGTCCCAAATTGGTTGTTATGTTTGAATTTCATTGCAATTTTGAACTGTTCATATCTTTTAATGTATAATGTATTTTATATGCTATATGGATTTTATTTGATAGATCCTAATTAGTTCTACTATACAAAGCTACTATTGGGAAGGAAAAAAAAAACAAAGAAAATGCTAATAACAACCCATTGGGTTGTGAATAAGGAAGAAAGATGACAAAAAAAATACAGTTTTCAATGAAAAATGACAAAAAAAAAAGTGTTTTATGAAAAGTGTATCGAAAATTGTGTTTTTTTTCTTGTTCTCTTCTTCCCGTATCACAACCCAATACATTGTTATCAACATTTTCCAAAAAAACAAAAGAAAAATGATATCATTTGGACCAAAAGTTTATAACCGAGTATTTAAAGCTTCCTTTAGATGTTCTCCCTTTAGACCAAAGGTCATTCCAGAGTGTTCAAAGCTTTATTTATTGTAACTAATAAGTATTGACACAGGTGTCTGTAGAATTTATGAGTTAAGGGTACTCATCTAACTACCCTAAGCACAATGTACTGCCACCTCTGATTATAAGCCACCATGCCTATCAAAGCACTGTGCAGTAAGTAAACTTCTACAGTATAAACAACACATAATTTGATAGTTGCAGTGGATGGAAATGAAAGGGCAGAAGGTGAATTACACACCTCAAATGTCATATTTTTGCTAGCAGGTGCCCATTCATCTGCAATCTTTTTCTTCAGAAGATCTGGATCAGTCATCGGTGAGAATCGAATATCAAATCCTGCTTCTGCCTCTGATGGTTGTATATTCATCACAAAACCCTGCATAATTCAAAACTCATGACCAATCATACAAATAAAAAACACTACAGTTTATTTTATCCAATGATTTCCAATATCACAAACAAATTGCATTGTTGTGCCCAAACACGCACCACACGCACTGACGCACAGAAACAGTATAATCAAGAGAAACAAGACACACCAATTTACGTGGTTCGGCCAAATCGGACCTACTTTCCGGGGAGGGGTTTTCACTATGATCTGGAGAAAATCCGAGTTGTTGTGTTACACACTCACTCTCAATCTCACAATAATGACACCTCACAAGTTCTCTCATGTATCTCTCTCTCACACTCTCTGCCTCTCTCACTTTTGTCACGCAAAATAAACAAAGCATGTCCGAGTATTTAAAGAGATACAAAATAAAACCCTAGCCACTCCCTCCGGGCCTAAGCCCAACTGGCCCACACGGGGTGGAATCCCAACAATCACCCCCTCCAACCCAAGTGGGCAAAGAAAGTTGTCTGCAACACCCCCATGTCGCCTCCTCCAATCAGCTATCTCCAGCAAGCGTCTATGTCACTAACCAGTCGAACATCCATGCACCACCAAACAGAGTACACAAATCCTGAAAAAGTGTATCCTTGCAAAACCAGAATCCGCAGCCAATCAAAAAATCCGAGTACCGCACCCCCTCAACTGGAATGCCTCCACTCGCGAGTACCGCACCCCCTCAACTGGAATGCCTCCACTCGTACACCTCAAACCCGAGGTGTCTGCACTCTCCAACAGAAGCGCCCGCACCCCTCAACTGGGGTGCGGCCGAGACTCACTGGCTCGACGACCTTGGTGATAGTGTCCCTCCTCTGTGTCGACAACTCCGGAGAGATCACTACCATCAAGCACATCAAGAGCGAAAGAAACTCCTTTTGGCTTCGTCGGGGCCCCCAAAAGCTCTGTCTCTTTCCTCTGGGCTTTCTCACAGACAACCTGCACCCATTGCTTCTCCTTCAAGCCTGAATCCCGCACAAATCCTGAGCAACCCTGCTCTCTTCGTGTACGTGTCAGCAAATGGCGCATCTCCTGCCCAACTAATCTCCCTATACCGCTTGCTCCATGTCTAACAACAGCCCCTCCTATCACGACAGATCCCGCAAGCCTGTATAGCCCACCAAATTTCTTTCCCAGCAATATATCCCGCTCTCCAACAAAAACCCGAAGTACTCCAGAATTCCCAGAAAAACTACATCCTCTCTCATCAAGCATCCCGAGAGATATCAAGTTCTTCTTCACTCCTGGCACGTGCCTTACTCCCGCTACCTTCACAATTTTTCCACTCGGCACCCAAAACTTCACTGTCCCCTTGCCAACAACCCGATTCGCTGAACCGTTAGCCATCCGGAGAAGACCTCCTCGTACTCCCAAAACTGTGATCTATCCCTGTAGATATGATATGAGCACCCCGAATCCAGTACCCAATTCGATTTCCCGGCATCCGTAGCGTCTAACACTGCCAACGCTAACTCATCATCGGAATCCTGAATAGCCACTGCTGCCTCCTTTGGTGGGATTCTCTCTTTCCCCGCCTTAAACCTTGGACAATTCTGTTTTATATGCCCCTCTTTCTGGCAATGATAGCAAGTGAAAGTATGCCCCCTTGACTTGGAACGGTTTCTGCCTCCCTTCCTTCCGCTTCCCTTCCCTTGCCCATGTTACCATCCGAAATCAGTGTCCGTGTCTCGTCAGCCTGTTCAGTCCCCATCTCTCTCCTCGCCTCCTCATTGAAGATAGCATCCTTAACCATAACCATCATCAACTTCCCTTCCGGCGCAGAGTTACTCAGGGAAACCACCAGTGTCTCCCAATTATCCGGTAGAGAACTGAGCAACAACAGAGCCTGCAAATCATCATCGAACTTCATCCCAACATTGGACAGCTGATTAACCAAATTCTGGAACTCACTGGAATGCACAGCAACCGAATCCCCAACCTGGAGCTTCAAATTCACAAGCCTCCTCATCAGTAGCGCCTTATTCCGGGATGTTTTCGACTGATACATCCCCTCAATTTCGTCCACAAAGCATAAGCTTCTGTCTCCTGTGCTACATGATGAATAACCTCCTATCCAACACACTGGCGGATCAAAGCAATTGATTTCCTGTTCATACTTTTCCAATCTTCGGTTATCACCTCCGTCAATTTGACTCCTATGTGTTCCAAGGGATCATATAACTCTCTCAAAATAAGCATATCCTCCATCCGAGGCTTCCAAATCGCATAATTGGTCGCCGTCAATAGGATCATTGCATTCATGTTAATCTCCGACATCTCAGCAAACAAGATAATCTAAAAAACACACCCCCAGAAACTCCCACAACTGATTTGATACTCCCCGGAATGATTTAAAGCAGTCAAATAAAGCGTACCGTCAATATCCGTACCAAATCTCTGCAAACCGAGCCCGGGATTGGATCCGGGACGTCGAACAGAGTCTGGAACTGGTCCGAACCGGCCGTGAACGGGTCAAAATCCCACTGAACCGGTCAAAAAACACTTTCTGGTCTGCCTCCGGACCACTTTCCAGTTTGATCCAGGTCTGCCAATCAACTGAACTGCCGGTTCCTCCGGAAAAACTGAAACTTGAACCGGTTCGAACCTTCTAACCCGACCGGTGACCCCTTTGACCTGACCTCTGATCCCGTTGACCTGGACCTTGACCACTTTGACCTAGGTCCTTGACCCGTCTGACCCTTTTGGACCTCCGCCTGAACCGTCTGAACCTCACTAACATCAGCCCTAGTCAACGCTGACGTCAGCCCTAGCGTCTTTTTCCTCCGCCGCCGTGCGTAAACTACACCGTGAGAGTAGATCTCACTCGATATGCAAGCTTGGTACCACTGTGATCGTCTTTGAAAACCGAACACAACCGTGATCTCAAACTCTAAATCCGATCACTTTTTATCCAGTCCCAACGCAAACCACCTCTCGCCTCCGTCTGTAGGGGTTCAAAACAACCGTGCTCCGTCCTCCGGTGACAAATACCGACCACCCACACACCGTTGTGATCGTCTCCGAGAGTAGCACCTTACCCACTGATAAAAGAACAAGTTTCGTCACCTGTTTTGTCCGACCAGAACTCCGAACGGTGCTTCAATGGCCTCCGAGTGATTATCCAACTGCTCTGCGCTCTCTAGTGCTTCAACCAAAGCTCTGATACCAGCTTATTGTGCCCAAACACGCACCACATGCACAGAAACAGTATAATCAAGAGAAACAAGACACACCAATTTACGTGGTTCGGCCAAATCGAACCTACTTCCATGGGGAGGGGATTTTCACGATGATCCGGAGAAAATCCGAGTTGTTGTGTTACACACTCACTCTCAATCTCACAATAATGAAACCTCACAAGTTCTCTCGTGTATCTCTCTCTCACGCTCTCTGCCTCTCTCACTTTTGTCTCGCAAAATAAACAAAGCATGTCCGAGTATTTAAAGGGATACAAAATAAAACCCTAGCCACTCCCTCCTGGCCTAAGCCCAAGGTTCTAAAACTCGCTAGGCGCTCTCAGGGCGGCCGGGCACCTTGTAGCTTCCAGGGCCGAGTACTCGGCCCCTAGTCGGGATAGTCGGGGATAGTTGGGCTAGTCGGCGAGTACTCGGCCTTCCAGACCTTCTTTTAGAACACTGCGGCTAAGCCCAATAGGCCCACACGAGGTGGAATCCCAACATGCATAATACACATCAACATCTTACCAATAAAAAACAATACAGTAACTTATCAAACAGTTCCAATGCAATTAAAAAACACGAAACCAATCAAACACAATATGGTCAAGTAATCAAATGCATTGAAAAAACACGAACACATTGCATCAAACTCTTCAACATAATACTACCAATCAAAACAATAACGTAAAGCCATAAAACCCATATAAAAACACAAGCAAAAACCACAAAACTCACATCAGAGGACGGAATCCCAGCTTTCAAATACACAGGATTCACCGAAACAACATCCGAAAACCCCGCCAACCTGGCCTTGACCAAATCAAGTTGATTCTCCCTAAACCTGCTTATCACCTCGATACTCTTCATCAGATTCTCCATGGCACTACCATCATACATCCTCGAGCCGTGTCCTGGCATCCCAACAGCCCTAATTACCACATGCCACGGCGACCTATCCGCGTAAAAAACCCTGTACTCATCAGTCACCGAAGCCTGCCCTTCATCCAACATAAACCCTAAATTCAAATCCTCAAACTCTTTACTCTCCACAAACGCCATCATCCCATCAAACCCACCAATCTCCTCATCAGGAACATAAGATATGTGCACTGTCCTTATTGGTTCGAAACCCAATTCGGATTTAAGTATCCGAATGGCTTCCAAGTACTGGAGGCCGATGCACTTGTCGTCTTGGGCACCGCGGGCGAAGATTTTTCCGTCGGAGGGGGAGTGGTGGGCGGAGAAGGGCGGGTGGGACCATTTGGCGGGTTCGGCGGGGACGGAGTCGAGGTGGGAGTTGAGGAGGATGGAAGGGAGGGAGGGGTTGGAGCCTGGCCAGGTGAGGAGGAGGAGGGGTTTGGTTTTGGAAGGGGAGAAGTGGAGGATTTGGGTAGTGAGGTTTAGGGAGTGGGATTGGGATTGGAGGAAGGAGATGGCGGAGGAGTAGTCTGGGGTTGGGTGGGCTGTGTTGATTCTGAGGTACTGTTGGAATCGAGTTATGGGAGTACTTCTTGTTGTTTCTTCTTCTCGCTGGTGAGGTGTTGCAGAGAGGAGAGAGAGGGAGAGGAAGAGAACGGAAGCTTGAAGTACGCGGTGGTTTGACATGGTGGGGGTAGGTCAGTGACTCGGTGAGTCAGTGAAGTGAGGTCACAAGTCATTTGCAGGGAAGCCAATCGGTTCATCCTAGTTAGAGGGTGTTTGGCCGGTTATTTTTCACCTTTTCACCTTCTCTTTTTCTAGTTTTGGCTGTTTGGGAAACTACCCTCATAACACATTCTACAAAAACTCATTCTTTGTTTTTGATGAAGGAGAAGAAAAGCCAGAAGTAGCGCCAGAGGTGCTTTTCCCATTCTGGTTTTGCATTTTCATTTTGACATCATAGTAAAAGACCCAATTGTCCTCCTCTTTTTCTAGTAATAACAAAACCTTACTGATGTAAGTGTTCACCTCCTCACTTCACTTTTCCAGTACACGAATATTTTAATTCTTTTGTCCTTAAGTTATTATAAGTTAATCATTTTTTTGTCCTTTAGTTGGTTGGTACTTGGTTATATTTAAGGTAATTGATATTCACACCCCCCAAATTGTTATCCACACCCCCTTTTTGTCTTTTAGTGACATTTTTACACATAAAAACTTCACTAGAAGACAAAAAAGGGGTGTGGATAACAATTTGGGGGGTGTGAAAATCACTCCCCATATTTAATTCTTCGTAATTAGGAAAAAAAAAATACATAGTGGAGACTTTTAAACATGGAACAAAAGAAGTAGACAGTACTATTTAACAATATATCTTTAAAAAAAGTGTAAAGACCTTGTACATACACATTTTTATACTACAATAATAAATAACTGAGGGCAACAAGATAAAAAACCAACTCATAACGGGACACGTTTAAAAAAATATTTCCCGATATGACTTTAGAAACTTGCTAAAAATAATATCCGTACACATTTTAAGTACCGTAATAAATAAACAAGGGTAAAATGGTAAACAACCAATCCATAACTCATTCTCATCATTATTCTTCCAAACACTATTTCTTTTCAAAATGCATTCTGCACATTTCTCCCAAACACTTCTCTCAGATTCAAAACACATTCTAACCATAATCCAAAAAGCCAAAAAGCCAAAAAGTTAAAAATGAAAAGCTAAAAAGTAGGCTCCCAAACACCCCCTTACTATACTAGTTATGCCTAGTGTATCACGTCACTAAGTAAGTCATCTCTAGTGGTGGAGTTAAAAATGTATTGTTATATAACACTAAAGTGTAAAAAGTGGGTCTCATTTATGTGTTGTTATGACAAAATATGTTGTTAAATTAATGAGTGTTGTAGTAGTGTTGTTAAAGTTTTGTTAAAATGTAAAAAATACACAAATATATTTATGTATACACATGTGGCATCCATTCTCTCTCCTGTGTTCCATTACACTTGTAAGGACCAAGTTTCGGATTCCTTTGCTTTGACAATTCCATTTGACAAAACACACATTTACATCGAGTTGTAATTTTATTATTTAGAGTGTCTGTTTAGGTGTGGAAGGAAATCAATATGTAATTCTTTTTATTGCGGTCGTTATTTCGATGTAATTCAAGAAACTTGCTCAAACAACATACAAGCTACACATCAAGCAAATGGGCCGCCTTTAGTAACTTGCTCAAGCAACTCCAAACCTACTCAAACACATGTTGAAGCTTATAAATATAACGTTGGCTAGGGTTTTGTGGAGACAACTTGGCCAACACTCATATTTTCCACCTCCAAACATCTGTGGCGGCTAGGGTTTGTGAATCTCGAAGAACTTCAAAGATTGATTGATTCTCTAAGCCAAAAAATAATCTTCGAGAGGATTTTACATCAACATCATCGTTCTTTAGGTTAAGCCCTTTCGTAGAGTTCGAAAGGCAAAGGATTGGAAGGCTTGTGCGATTCAAGGCGTTGGCGATCAAGATCTCTCTTTTCTCTCTTTCACTCTCCTCTTTGTAGCGAAGCCAAGTTTTCCAGTTAACTTCTGCACTAGTATTTTTCTAACTCTTACACATTTTAACTACCCCTTAACTACATTACTATGGACAAAAAAAGAGAAAATGTTAGTCAACTGTGTTAGTGGCTGACTAATTTGGGTCTTTAACCACACTACTAGAGATGGCCTAACAATACCCGGCTTGTAGTATGTGGGGAGAATGACCAAAACATGGTAAAAGGGGCAAAAAATGACCAAAAGATGGTCATGGTTTCACAAATGACTAAAGCATGACAAGGAAAAAAAAAATACACATACAAGGCAATTTATGCATGCAATGCCCACAATACCCTCCATATTTTCCCTCCCTCATTCACCTCCCCAGATTTTCCCCCTTTTCTTCGTTCCAGTCATATCACATAGAGGGAGAGGGAGAGGGAGAGGGAGAGAGAGAGAGAGAGAGAGAGAGAGAGAGAGAGAGAGAGAGAGAGAGAGAAAAGAAGAGCTTTTTCGCCACTACCGCGTCCGACGCCCGGAACGCCACCAACATTGAGTGTTCCGACAACACCCACCCCACGTATTTACATGTAACTTTACTCGAAAAGATATTAGTGCTATAAATACAATAAGAGAATCGGTGGAACTAGGTTATAATTAGAATTCCCAACCTTTTGGCTCGAAATCGTCCAGGTGAACGCTAGAATTTTCTGGTCCCTTCTGTACGAAAACAATGAAGAAATGCATTGCGAATGGTAAGTGCGCCAGATGTAAGGAGCTTCATATAATTTCTTCTGTTTTTTTTCTCACTCTTTCCCTTCGTGGTTTTGAAAGAAGAGAGTTGGGTGTGGCTGAAGAGTAAAGAGAAGGAAGTATTAGGGCTGAGGCTATTTTGGACAATTTAGATAGGGCTTACCACTTATGTGGCATTACTTTTCTCCTTGTCATGAATATGGTCATTTCTAAAAACCTTACCATGCAATTGGAATTAATAATTTTAATAACCATGTTTTGGTCATTTTCCCTAGTATGTGCGCATATTTTTCTTTTCTTCCCATGAGTTGATAATTCCCGAAAACTTGGCCATGATTTCGGAATTCTTTACCCCACTTAGCACTGAAACGCAACTTGAGTGGGTTGTTTTGGCTAAATAATTCCTGAAAACATGGCCATGATTTCGGAATTCTTTACCCTACTTAGCACTGAAACGGAACTTGGGTGGGTTGCTTTGGCTATGACTAGTTTATTTTTTTGTCCTTATTTAATTTATTTTTTGCATTTTATAGTTTTGCATTGATTTTTTGTTGTTTATTAATTCGTTTTGACAGGAAGAATTTAAAAAGTATAAAATTACTAACCAAACTTAAAATTTTTGTGAATAAAGACAAAAATAATCTAATAAACCACAAAAAATTGGATTATTTTGGTCTTTAGTGAACTTAAATTTTTTTTTGGGGTTGAAAAAGTTTTTTTTTCCACCTTTTTAAAAAATTTTGATCGTAATTTTATTACTTTTTAGATTCTTCTCGTCGAGACGAAAACTATAAAAAATCGACGCAAAACTAACAAATGTAATTGTTTTTGAATAAAAAAAAAAAATAAACTATTTCTGATTTATTTAGCCAAAGCAAGAAAGATTGTCGATGTGGCTCTGCAGACTGAAGTGGAATCCAGCCTCTGAAGATCTGTCCAAGTGGAAAGGGTTGGGCTTAAAGTTAAGACTTATGGATGGCAATGGACTTTGCACTCTGATATATTTTGTTTGGTTAAACCTTCCAAGATGTTCGTGCTAGCTTACATGTACCTCAACTAATTGATTCACAAGAAATTATTTTCTTGTAACTTGATCAATTGTGTCAGAGAAAACCCACCAACCAACCGGAAAACCCTTTGGGCTTGCACTTTGTTGACCATGTTACCTTGCACCTTGTATTTTCATTTTAAGCAGACTCACATTTACACTTCAAGTCAACCATCAAATTTTAGAGTCTTTGTAGAGATATTTTATTAATACAAAAAACTTGAATTGTAAAGATGCCTTGCCACAAAAGAAAAAAAAATGAAATCCAAACTCGTTTGGTGGACTTCTCAAGTAAGAAATTCTCTAAGAGAAAATGGGCTGGCTATCTTCCCCTCGATACTTACGGCTCATTCTAGAGGCCCAACAACATTTCTTCCCCATGACCCAAGTTTAAATATAAACCGCGTATTTTGAATATATTTTGGAGGACCAAATCATCAGATCCAGTTAAATGAATTACTTAGAACTCAATTGTTTAAACAAACATGTTTGGGTACCATTTTCATATGATATGTTCAGTTCTGTTGCCACATTTATATTATAGGTGGATTAGTGAGTTAAATTGTTACTATTCGGGTTGATAACATTTCTACTACCACTTGCCAAAAAAAAAACATTTATTACCTCAAAAGCTCAAATCGAGTACCTCTGATACACGATCATTTCGGCTGTGTCATGAACAAAGCAGATGTTGTTGCACCATGTGATTTGGCACTTGGGGAATTTTTGTATCTAAAATAGGCCCACATCACACTGTTCACCATACGTGATATCCATTGTATTATTTCCAGTTAAAATGGGAAGTAGTGTCAGGATTGAAGAATATTATATGGGCATATTTGTCATTGGATTGGTTTCATGTTCGATCAATCCAAGCCCACAAGGAACCTTGGGCTTCAAATAAGTACAATAGCATCAATAATCAATATCAATCAATCAATCAATATACTATAGCAGTGTAATTGTCCTCTCAAAACTTTCCAAACCCCCAATGCTAATTATTTTCTAGAGTTTCTAATTATTTTCATCCCACAAATTCTCTCTCTCTCTCTCTCTCTCTCTCTCTCTCTCTCTCTCTCTCTCTCTCTCCGCGTACACACCCAAGTTCCCACTTCTTTTTATGTTTTTCCTTTATCCCATGTACATTCACACACACGTCTACCCCACGTTGCCATTTGGAAGCAAAACGTGACAAGAAAAAAGAAAAAAGAAAAGTAGTTACCTCCAACTACTGATACCAAATAGATGCAACGTGGATACCAAATAGATGCAATAAAGAAGGAAATAAAGGAGAAAGGAAAATAAAATTATTGCAAAGGATCGATAAGGAGACTTACAGATTATTGAGAAGATTGGATGAGAAAAAGATGAATTTTATTTATAAGAGTGGAAGAAAGATGTTACAAGAGTGAGAGATGGAGGAAGAAAAGCCTGCCTAATTGCTTACAAACGCATCCTTTTATAAGGATTCAGACCACCCAAATGAAATACACATACACCCTTAATGTACATAAAATTCAAATTAAAGTAAGATTCGCCGGGTACTGCACTAGGCCCCATCGACACGATCTTTTTTTGTCTTTTATCTGAATTATCGTCATTGATGACGTTGTTGTGAAATTATTGCCTAATTTCGTCATGGATGACATAAAGGCAAAATTATTGTTGCCCCATTCCCTTCTTGAGTTGTTCTGCTAACATATGCATGATACCATCCCAGTAGTCAGCAAGGGTGGCTCCATTTGGATCCTCATCTTCATACGGATCTTGAGATTCTCCAGCCAGACATGTAAATGGATTATTATCTTCTGTAGATTTTACGGAGGTCATGGATTCATCATCATTAGGAACTTTGAACGTTTCAAAGAATTGATTTTTCATAAAATCCATAGTCTTGATCACCACTTCATCTTCTGATAAAGATGGATTTTCTTCACTAATTTTCTTGGAAATATCCAAAAATGAATTAGAAATGGATTTCTTTTCCTGATGCTTTGCCATCTTCATAAATCCTTGTATTTTGGTGGTAGCCTCATTGAGAGTTTCTTCCACATTCATACCACGAGTCCACCACTTATAATGGAAGGTTCTGGCCAAAATAGGGAGGCCAAGATTGTTGTATCTGTATTGTACATCCTATCTCCATATCCATGAAATTTCCATTTCGGCCATAAATAATAGGAAAGATTTTCCTTCTGGAATAGATTTAACATCCTTTAATTGAGGATGATACTGATTGAAAGCTTTAATTTCCTTCTGAATTGATTCAGGAAGATAATCCTGTCTTGGACAAAATTTCCTCCACCATTCAATAAACCAATTTGGAACATTATTTTCCATAAAATGTATATGTCCATGCATTTATATAATCCCAATAATTGAAATAAATTGTGTTTGTATTATTTTCAGCTATGAGATAGATTGTTCTAGAGCGTTGGGGATGATGCCCCCACCTTTCAAGAGGTATAACCTTCTTGATAATTGCCTTGCTATAAGCCATTGGCCCTTTTTTTTCTGCTCATTCTCATATTTATGGGTAAATTCAACTGATTCAGTTTCTGAGAGCATTGCCTCATACATATATCTGTATTTTCCTTCAAGAACGGCATAAGCAATTGTGTCAAGATAACAACCTTTAATTTCCCATGGCTCATTCTGCCATTTTTCATCTTGATTTTCAAGGATCAAAATTGGATCAATTGTAGGAGAGGTCAGATATTCCACCTCCTTCTGAAGGGTATATGCTGCAGATGATGACCCTTCACCATAAATTACTTCATTAAGGGCAGGAAATTCAATTGCCTTAGCCTTCAAGTAGGCTTCCACATCTGCCTGAGTAACTCTGGGGATATTACCCCTTCCTCTGCCGCGGGGATTATTACCTCGGCCTCGTCCTGTAATTAGGATTTCTATTCATTGGGCCATAATTCTGAGCTGATTATTCTTCAATCGCTCTGCAACACGTTTCAAATAATAATAATTATCCATCTCATAAGGAGATCTTATGCCCATAGTGTGGCGAATAAATTCAAGATTCTTATCAAGATATCTTGACCATTTAATTAAATTTAGTCTAGAATTTGGTTTAAGGAGCCATTGTGTCCAAACCCTCCAAAGATTATTCCAGAAGACAATCCCTGTCTATTTGAGAACTTGGAAGTCCACTCCATTCCATAATCAAACCCTGGAAAGTGTACAAATTTTAGTTTGTAATCGACAAGCCCTCTTAAAAAACATTTTTATAGAATTCCTTTGATTATTGGTTAATTCATGAAAATCATAAGGACCTCTAGGGTTGTATTCTTTAAAATAATTTAGTCTTGCAACAAATTGGTTAATCCACAATCTAAGATTTCTAAAAGTATGTGGCATTAAAATCGACTGATTCCATACATCCACATTTCTTGAAAAATCCTAGATATTACTTCCTCATTCATGGGATCCCTGCATGAACTCTTTGGTTAAAAAATCAGGCAAGGAGTTTGATTATCCTTTGATATATTCAATATCAAAATCAAAAGCAGATAATTCAGACTGCCATCTAGCAAATATTTGCTTGGAGGTCAAATTTTTGACATCTTTCTTAAGCATTTGTTTAGCAACACTACAATCAACTCTTAATAAGAATTGTTGGTTGAGAAGATCATCCTGAAATTTTGTTATGCATTTTACAATAGAAAGTATTTCTTTCTTGATTGTGCTATAATTAACCTGAGCAGTTTTAAAAAGTCCTGAGGTAAAACGAACTAATTCTTCCTTAGAATTATTAGGGTTAATTTGTTTTAAAATTCCCCCATAACCTTCATTAGAGGCGTTAGTTTCAACTATTTTCTTCCAATCAGGATTAGCTAAGGCTAGGAAAGGTAACTGCTTTGATTTCAATTTAATTTTCTGAACAGCCTTAGTATGACGTTCAGTCCATGGAGGTGGATTCTTTCTTAATCTTTCATATAAAGGAGCCGAATCCTGGGCTAACTCTTTATAATAATCTCCTATATAATTGAGACTACCCAAAAATCTTTGCAATTGCGCTTTATCCTTTATTTTATCAGGAAGTTTTGAAGCAAATTCTATGCTCGATCTATTGGGATAATTTCCCCCTGATGAATATTATGACCTAAAAATCTAACATGAGTTTGAAATAATTTCATTTTGGGTGCTGAAACTACTAAACCATTCTTTTTGATAATTTCCTTCAAAGTTTTAAGGTGTTTTATATGCTGATCAATTGATTGTGAATATATTAAAATATCATCAATATAACAAATTGAAAAATCAACATAAGGATAAAATATATCATTCATGATATTCTGAAATTCTGAAGGAGCATTCTTCAAACCAAAAGGCATTACATTCCATTCAAAATGACCAAATGGGACTGTAAAGGCAGTTTTATATCTGTCAGATTCAGTAATCTGGATTTGCCAGAATCCTGATTTGAAATCAAATTTTGAAAAGATTGTAGTTTTATTAAGCCTATCCAGTAAATCCTTCTTATTTGGAATTGGATATCTTATCCACATTAAAACATCATTGAGAGGTTTATAATTAATAACTAATCTTGGGACACCTCTTTCCTTCTCAGCATTTTTATTAACATAAAACGTTGTGCAACTCCATGGAGAGTAACTTTTCCTGATTATTCCTTTATGCAAAAGATTATTAATTTCTTCTTGACACATTTTTGGATATTCTTGCTTCATTTGGCTTGGTCGAGCTTTTGTTGGTATTCTTCTTTCATCAAAATCCTTATTATAAGGTAAAGAAACAATATGCTGCTTTCTATTCCAGAAAGTGTTTGGCAAATTACTACATATTTCTTTAATAAATTCCTGATTTATTTGAGAAACTTTCTCTCGTATAAAAGGACTTTTTAAGTTTTTCTTCAATATTCATAATATATATTTCTTTTTGCAAAAAATTAATTTGCTTATCCTTAATTTTTATTTGTTGTCATATATTATTGATTTCTTTATATATTGGTGGAGAAACAAATTCAAAATATATTTCATGGCCATTCACATTTGCAGTGATACCATTATGACTAGTATGCATTGGCATAATCAAAGATAAAAAAAGAGTAAACATAAAAAAGTAGTCTCAAGACATATGCCTTGATTGCAAATATAAACTTCGTTTAGTTTATATTTTATAATCATTCTTGATCCACTTGTATTGGATAAATGTTGGGTTATTTTCTCAAAATACGGGGTCAGAATTAGACCCTCCTGAATGCAATTCATATCTGATCCACTATCAACTAAAGCAGTAATATTCTCAATAATATATTCTTTGTGAATAACAAGATTAACTTTTACATGCCATTTTTGGAAAACTCCATTACTTAGATTATTAAGATATTCCTCACCTGTAGGAACAAAATTTTCATTGTTCTTTTCAAGAGTATTCAAACGATTATGTATTGTCATTAGTTCTTGATTTGTGCTAGTTTGGTGTGCTTTTCAATTTCTGATTTCTGCTTTTAAAATATTAATTTCTGCCCTAAGATCAGGGATTGTGGCCATTCTTGAATTATGAGATTCATTTTCCCCTTGGACTCTTTCCAAAACTTTTTTAAGGCTATAAGTGCCATCTGGGATTTGAGGCCTTTCATTTTCCTCTTCCTCCTCTTTTACAGAGGATAAACATGCCTCAATAACCTTTATTTTTAATTGAGGTTCCTGAATTTGATCAATAATTTCTAAAAAAGATTTATGTTTACTAGTCAGAACATTAATGCTTAAACCATTCATTTGATCAATAATTTCTAAAAAAGATTTCTGTTTTCATCTTGATTTTGAAGGATCAAAATTGGATCAATTGTAGGAGAGGTCAGATAACTGGAAAACAAGAATGAGGGGAATTTTGTGATCAATTTGCGTATGATACAAATATATATCCCAAAGGTATCAAGAAGCAAAGTAGGAATAAACCTACAAAAAAGAAATATAAAAGAAAATACTACAAGAATAAAAATAAATCAGAAAATAAAACAGAAAGGAAAAATAAGCCAAATATATCCTCCTATAAATCAAAGGGAAAAAAGAAATTTTCTAAAACCACAACAAAATGTTATAAATTTGGTAAAATAGGGCATTATGCTAATAGGTGCAAAACAAAAAAGAAATTAAATGAGCTTCAATTAGATGAAAATATAAAGCAACAATTTAAATTCTGAAGCGATTCTCTGCCTCTCTCATGTTGATCATCCCAAGGACCAACAAATTGTAATATTATAGTTTGTGTTAAATTGTATACAACATCTTAATGTGACCTAGGTTTTGGCATGGTATTTCCTCAATTTTACGGCTGTTAAAATTTATGTTCTTTGCTCTTCTGTGAGACTATTATCCCACCATCCTTTTAACATGCCAGTAAAGCCAACTGTAATCCAACCAACGATTGTATGATCATTATTATTATTTTGTTTACAAACAGTAGAATACATGAACATTTGATGTATTACTTCAAAAATTTGATATTCAGTCATACCATCAATATTCCATTCATATATTGTTTTTCCATTATAAGATTTTTTATTATGGAAAAAATCCTCTTCATAAAGAATATCCTGAGGAGTAGGACGAGGATAGTAATATCTATCTGCCCCAGAATAAGGATGTTTACCTTTAGGATAACTTACTGGATTCAAAGAAAATTTATGTGAAATTTGTTCCACATCAGAATAATGACTATGAATGTCTTCTTCATTTTTTTTCGATACCACATTACTAGATAACACTTTTAATCTCTTATCTAATTCGCGTCTGCCAACGATTTATGAGTCAAGGCCCAAATTCCCTTCTCGGGACCACAGGGCAACACAAAACCTCAACGCGGCTTGGGTGACGTCCCATATTTCTGCATATCAGATTTTATGCATATGAAAAATATATATACTCAGAAAGTTATTTGTATTTTGTAACAGTTGAGCCATAACTATACTATACCCACACATGAACTAAGAAATTAATGAGCCATTGGCTCTAATACCAAATTGATGCAATAAAGAACGAAATAAAGGAGAAAGGAAAATAAAATTATTGCAAAGGATCGATAAGGAGACTTACAGATTATTGAGAAGATTAGCTAAGCAAAAGATGGATATAAGAATGGAAGAAAGATATAACAAGAGTGAGAGAGGGAGGAAGAAAAGCCTTCCTAACTGCTTACAGACGCATCCTTTTATAAGGATTTAGACCCCCCAAATGAAATATACATACACCCTTAATGTACATAAAATTAAAATTAAAGTAAGATTTGCCGGGTACTGCACTGGGCCCCATCGACACGATCTTTTTTGTCTTTAATCTGAATTATCGTCATTGATGACGTTGTTGTGAAATTATTGCCTAATTTTGTCATGGATGATGTAAGGGCAAAAATATTGTTGCCCCTTTCCCTTCTCGATTTGTTCTGCTAACATATGCGTGATGCCATCCCAGTAGTCAGCAAGCGTGGCTCCATTTCGATCCTCATCTTCATATGGATCTTGAGATTCTCCAGCCAGACATGTAAATGGATTATTATCTTCTGTAGATTTTACCGAGGTCATGGATTCATCATCATTAGGAACTTTGTGCGTCTCAAATAATTGATTTTTCATAAAATCCATAGTCTTGATCACCACTTCATCTTCTGATAAGGATGGATTTTCTTCTCTAATTTTCTTGGAAATATCCAAAAATGGATTAGAAATGGATTTCTTTTCCTAATGCTTTGCCATCTTCATAAATCCTTGTATTTTGCTGGTAACCTCATTGAGAGTTTCTTCCACATTCATACCACGAGTCCACCACTTATAATGGAAGGTTCTGGAAAAAATAGGGAGGCCAAGATTGTTGTATCTGTATTGTACATCCCATCTCCATATCCATGGAATTTCCATTTCTGCCATAAATAATAGGAAAGATTTTCCTTCTAGAATAGATTTAACATCCTTTAATTGAGGATGATACTGATTGAAAGCTTTAATTTCTTTATGAATTGATTCAGGAAGATAATCCTGTCTTGGACAAAATTTCCTCCACCATTCAATAAACCAATTTGGAACAATATTTTCCATAAGATTAGGACATAATTTAAAAAACCATGAATGCTTCTTATTCTGATTTTGATGATAAAATGTATATGTCCATGCATTTATATAATCCCAATAATTGAAATAAATTGTATTTGTATTATTTTCAACTCTGAGATAGATTGCTCTAGAGCGTTGGGGATGATGAGGCATATATTTGGCTCTGATACCAAATAGATGCAATAAAAAAGGAAATAAAGGAGAAAGGAAAATAAAATTATTGCAAAGGATTGATAAGGAGACTTACAGATTATTGAGAAGATTGGCTGAACAAAAGATGGATTTTATTTATAAGAGTGGAAGAAAGATGTTACAAGAGTGAGAGACGGAGGAAGAAAAGCCTGCCTAACTACTTACAGACGCATCCTTTTATAAGGATTCAGACCGTCCAAATGAAATACACATACACCTTTAATGTACATAAAATTCAAATTAAAGTAAGATTCGACGGGTACTGCACTGGGCCCCATAGACACGATCTTTTTTGTCTTTAATCTGAATTATCGTCATTGATGGCGTTGTTGTGAAATTATTGGCTAATTTCGTCATGGATGATGTAAGGGAAAAATTATTGTTGCGGCATTCCCTTCTTGAGTTATTCTGCTAACATATGCGTGTTACCATCCCAGTAGTCAGCAAGGGTGGCTCCATTTGGATCCTCATCTTCATACGGATCTTGAGATTCGTCAGCCAGACATGTAAATGGATTATTATCTTCTGTAGATTTTACCGAGGTCATGGATTCATCATCATTTGATGTTTTTCTTCAATATTCATATTATATATTTCTTTTTGCAAAAAATTGATTTGCTTATCCTTAATTTTTATTTGTTGTAATATATCATTGATTTCTTTATATATTGGTGGAGAAACAAATTCAAAATATATTTCATGGCAATTCACATTTGCAGTGATACCATTATGACTAGTATGCATTGGCATAATCATAGATAAAAAAGGAGTACCAAGTATAACCTGTTGCTGTAAATTTCTTACACATAAAAAAGTAGTCTCAATGCATATGCTTTGATTGCAAATGTAAACTTCATTTAGTTTATATTTTATAATCATTCTTGATCCACTTGCATTGGATAAATGCCTGGGTTGTTTTCTCAAAATACTGGATCGGAATTAGACCCGCCTGAATGCAATTCATATCTGCTCCACTATCAACTAAAGCAATAATATTATCAATAGTATATATTCTTTGTGAATAACAAGATTAACTTTTACATGCCATTTTTGAAAACTACAGTACTTAGATTATTAAGATATTCCTCACCTGTAGGAACAAAATTTTCATTGTTCTTTTCAAGAGTATTCAAACGATTATGTATTGTCATTAATTCTTGATTTGTGCTAGTTTGGTGTGCTTTTAAATTTCTGATTTCTGTTTTTAAATATTAATTTCTGCCCTAAGATCGGGGATTGTGGCTAGGGTGCCAAACGGGCCGGGGATGGACACGACACGGGCACAACATGTTCGAAGGCAGCACGACACTCCAAAAGCACGGTAAAATCCTGGCACGCGACACACGACACGGTATAAGTTGGCACGTGGCACGGCACGGGCACAAAATTGAGTGGGCACGACACGGGCACGACATGGTCTAAGGCGACACGTGGCACGACATGACACGGTCTTCTACGGGTACGACACGAAGTCAACGGGGCACGAGGCACGACACAACACGATCTCGGGCACGAGCATGGAAGTTGGACCGGCACGGCACGGCATGGAATGGAAGTGGGACGGGCAAGGCAAGGCACATGCACGACACAACACAGTTCTATCAAGGCACGACACGACGGCACAGGCACGGGCACGACACAGTACGGCATGACACGACACGACACGAGGCATGGAAAAACCAAAAGAAAAAAAAATTGTTAAATACTTTATTTCTATGTATTTTTAGATAATCCTAAAAAAAGAAGAATTATTTTTTGGTTGTGTACTTGTGCTAGTGAATTGTATATTTATATCAAGTTAAAAAAAATAAAGTCATGAACAAATAAAGAAAAAAAAAACAAAAGGGAAAAAGAAGTTACAAATTTTTATATTTTTGTTTTGAGAGAGGGAGAGAGTTTGGACAAAAAAATAAAATAAGCTTTCAAAAAATATTTTATATGATTAATAAATTTTGAATCAAAATTCAAACATGAAAAAAACAATTATACCACACTGCCCATAGACTCCACACATATACATTATATGATTATACATTGCCTTTTATGAATTTATCTAACAAATATTTTGAAAAAAAATATCGATTTTGGGGAAATTATGAAATTAAATTATAGAAATTATGAAATTAAATTATAGAAATTTTAGAAATTAATAAATAATATAAATTAATCAAATTATAGAAATTAAATTATGGAACTTATAGAAGTAATCAAATTAAATTATAGAAATTATAGAAATTATGAAATTAAATTATAGAAATTATAGAAATTAATAAATAATAGAAATTATAGAAATTATATTATAGAAGTTAATTTACGAAAATACTAAGTTTATTTAACTAAAATAATCTAAACTTCATATGAAGTTATCAATTATGAAGGATCCCGCAGGCTGCAGAGTGTAAAAATTCAGACCTCGAACTCCAATTTTCGGAGAACATTTCGACTATCTGAATCGTTAGAAGTGTTTAAAAAGTGTTTTTAAGGTCCTACGAAAGGATTTTGGCAAAAAATACTGTTCCGAAGGGTTTGATCGAAGCATTTTTTCATAAAATTGCTAGATGAAAAAGTTGCTCCGATCAAGCCCTTTTGGGTATTTTTTTTTGCCACATCCTTTCATAGGACCTTAAAAACACGTTTTAAACACATCTACTGGTTCAGATTTTCAAGAAATAGATTAGATGGCCTTTAGTTGGTGCAGTATAGTGTTCAAATGCCATTGGAAGCACTGAATATGTTCCAATCGTATGGTTACCGACATCGGATGATCATCAATTTTGGGGAGAGTGATAGAATTGATAAGATGTTAAATTGTATCGGTTTAGATCAAACATTCAAGAAAAGGAACTAGTATCCACCATTCAATGTTATACATTGAACATACATAGTTACGAACCAATATATACTGTTGTAGTCTAATGTACGTTAGCTACATGATCTCAACACAATTTCGATGATCAACACCGACTATTTTGTTTTTCTTGGCATTTTAATGAACCTCACCAAATTTTGGACCAATCGGATTTTTAAAAACCCTTCATCGGGAGATTCCGGACGTGAGAATCATTAGTAGGAAAATATTTATTAACTCTGATCGAGCATACAGAGATCATAAATATACTTAATTTTTGTTATGAATAATATATTCTATCCTACAAAAAATATAGATAGTTCCGATATTCAATATTAGTCTCGAAAGGCCCTCAAATGATGCACCGTAACTTTACGCCTAATTAGGCACACACGTATGCCATGTGCTGCACACACACAATCACACACACACACTATATACACACACACAAATAATCTTTTTTTCCCCTTCTAGGGTTGCGCCAATTGCCACCGATCTCTCTCTCTCTCTCTAGGACTCACTCATTGATCCGTCCCGTTGATCTCCTCTCTCTCTCTCTCTCTCTCTCTCTCTCTCATTGTTTGGGTGATCTCATTGTCATTGATTTGGGTCTCTCTCTCTCTCTCTCTTTTTGATCCTATTCCGTGTTTCGATCCGTTGGATCTATTCCTAGGGCCGATCATTTGGGTCTCTCTCTCTAGGGGTTTGAGATCGGTTTGGGTTTGACATTGATTTGGGTTTCATTCCTAGGTTTGAAATCAATTTGGGTTTCATCCTATTCCTAGGGTTTCTGATTGATTTGGGTTTGATCCTATTCCTAGGGTTTAAAATCAATTTGGGTTTCATCCTATTCCTAGGGTTTCTGATCCATTTGGGTTTGGATCCTAATCCTAGGGTTTGAAATTGATTTGGGTTTCATCCTATTCCTAGGGTTTCTAATCGATTTGGGTTTGGATCCTATTCCTAGGGTTTGAAATCGATTTGGGTTTCATCCTATTCCTAGGGTTTCTGATCGATTTGGGTTTGATCCTATTCCTAGGGTTTGAAATCGATTTGGGTTTCACCTATTTCTAGGGTTTCTGATCGATTTCATCCTAGGGTTTGGCCGTTTGAGATCGATTGCTTCCAGTTCCTGAGATCGATTTGGGTTTCAAATCCTATTCAGCTATTCTGGTAAGATATATTTTTTTCATTTATTTATTTATGTAATCAGTTAAACTAATTTCATTTATTTGTTTTTGTTTTGTTGTAGTCTGTGTCTGCAGATGGATGCTCGTAGCCCCCACAATTTTTCTGATGATGAACATCATCAAACAGCACCACTACCAGGAACAGGAAACCCTGTTGACTGTGTGTGGGTGTGGCAACTTATGACAACATGACATGATGTTGCCCCCACTTTAGTTGCGTGTGTGTGTGTGTGTGTGTGTGTGTGTGTGTGTGTGTGTGTGTCTTCTTTTAGTCTGAAATGAATAAGCCATAGACACAACCCCTTATCTCCATGTTCAAACTTAAAATAACACATGAATTGTGATTTGTAACTTATGAGGGTCTTAAATTGCAACATAATGTTGCATCCTTTTCAATTATTGGCTATGATGAATTATGAGCAAAAAATGTTGGTTATGTGATGTTTGTGAATTCTGAAATTGGTCAATGATGATTGTTGAGCCCAATCTAGGCAATGATGATTGTTGAGCCCTGAATTTATGTGTTATAGTGAATGAATTTGAGCAATGATGATTGTTGAGCCCTTCATATGTGTTATAGTGACTGAGTTTGGGCAATGATAATTGTTGAGCCCTGAATTTATGTGTTATAGTGAATGAATTTGAGCAATGACGATTGTTGAGCCCTGAATATGTGTTATAGTGACTGAGTTAAGCCCTTCATATGTGTTATAGTGACTGAGTTTGGGCAATGATGATTGTTGAGCCCTGAATTTATGTGTTATAGTGAATGAATTTGAGCAATGATGATTGTTGAGCCTTGAATATGTGTTATAGTGATTGAATTTGGGCAATGATGATTGTTTGAGCCCTGAATTTATGTGTTATAGTTGACTTGTTTCATTGTTTGCTTGAATTTATGTGTTATAGTGAATGAATTTGAGCAATTGATTGTTGCCTTGAATTGTTTGTTATTGCCTTGTGTTATAGTTGAGTTTGATGATGATTGTTGCACTTGTTTGAATGAATTTGAGCAATGATGATTGTTGGGGGTGTGTGTGTGTGTGTGTGTGTGTGTTTGGGCAATGATGATTTTAATTGGTGCACTTGAATTTTGCACTTGTTTGCTACACTTGTTTGCTACACTGATTGTTTGCCGCACATGTTGATGCATTTATTGCACTTAGTTTGCCGCCGCACTTGATGATGCATTTGGGGTGTGTGTGTGTTTGCCTTTAATTGCACTTGTTGTTTTTGCACTTGTGCACTTGTGCACTTGTTTGCCGCTTGCACTTTGCACTTGTTTGCTGCACTTGTTGCCGCACTTGTGCACTTGTTTGCTTGTGCACACTTGTTTGCACTTGTTTGCTGCAATAGATCTCAAACCCTAGGATGGAATCTCAAACCCAAATCGATCTCAAACCCTTGGATGCTAGTTGCTAGTTTTTGTGACGGTGAGAATTTCAATTATAGGCAATGATGGTAATCGAAAAGCAATGATGGTTCTTTGATGCCCCATTCAAGTTTTATACAAAATTGAGCCCCATTCAAGTTTTATACCCCATTCCCCATACAAGGCCATGTACAAGAGCAAGGGCATCAGACGTGCATAATTTTTTTTTCCATTGAAATTAGATGGAGTATTGTTTTGTTGCTTTTGTAATTTGTAACTTGTAAGTTGTAATGGCTTTCTTTTGTTTTGTAATTTCAATTATGTAGTAAGTTGTAATAACTTTATTTCTTTATTTCAATTTTTTCATTGAAATTAGATGGAGTATCGGACGAGCATCCTTTCTTTTATAATTTCAAATTTCAATTATGTAAGTTGTAAGTTGTAAATTGTAACTTGTAAGTTGTAACTTACAAAAAATAAAATTTTCAATGAAATAAATTAATATATCTTGAGCCTTGAAGTCTTGAACTTGTCCAAATTTGAGTAAATAGATTAAAATTTTCAATGTTTTCTTTACGAGTTTTGTATCCTCCAATAATTGAAAATCGATGGCACGACACGATTTAAAAAGGCACGACACGGCACACGATTAAGTAAACGGGCCGGCACAACACAACACGATTAAAAAAAGCATGGCAGGAAAGTAAATGGGCCGGCACGTCACGACATGATTCAAAATAACACGACACAACACGACACGATTAAAAAGGCACGACACGACACGAAACGACAAAAAAAAGCACGACACGACACAACACGATTAAGTCAACGGCACGACACAGCATGACACGATTAATTAATTGGGTACGACACGACACATCACGTAACGACTTTAAAAAAGGCACGGCCCGACATGACATGGTAAAGTAAATTGGCACGGCACGACACGACACGAGCACGTTATGTCACGTCACAACGCGACACGATAAAGTAAACATGCATGATGCGGCACGGCATGAAGGCACGGAAGTTTAGTGGCATGGCACGGCACGCACGGTTGACACCCCTAATTGTGGCCATTCTAGAATTATGAGATTCTTTTTCCCCTTGGACTCTTTCCAAAACTTTTTAAGGCTATAAGTGCCATTTGGGATTTGAGGCCTTTCATTTTCCCCTTCCTCCTCTTTTACAGAGGATAAACATGCCTCAATAGCCTTTATTTTTGCGTGATGCCATCCTTTGAATATGAGAATGGGCGGAAAAAGGGCCAATGGCTTATAGCAAGGCAATTATCAAGAAGGTAATACCTCTTGAAAGGTGAGGGCATCATCCCCAATGCTCTTGAACAATCTATCTCAGAGCTGGAAATAATACAAATACAATTTATTTCAATTATTGGGATTATATAAATGCATGGACATATACATTTTATTATCAAAATCATAATGCATTCATGGTTTTTTAAATTATGTCCTAATCTTATGGAAAATAATGTTCCAAATTGGTTTATTGAATGGTGGAGCAAATTTGGTCAAGACAAGATTATCTTCCTGAATCAATTTAGAAGGAAATTAAAGTGTTCAATCAGTATCATCCTCAATTAGAGGATGTTAAATCTATTCCAGAAGGAAAATATTTCGTATTATTTATGGCAGAAATGGGAATTCCATGGATATGGAGATGGGATGTACAATACATATACAACAATCTTGGCCTCCCTATTTTGGCCAGAACCTTCCATTATAAGTGGTGGACTCATGGTATGAATGTGGAAGAAACTCTCAATGAGGTAACCACCAAAATACAAGGATTTATGAAGATGACAAAGCATCAGGAAAAGAAATCCAGTTCTAATCCATTTTGGATATTTCCAAGAAAATTAGTGAAGAAAATCCATCCTTATCAGAAGATGAAATGGTGATCAAGACTATGGATTTTATGAAAAATCAATTATTTGAAACGTTCAAAGTTCCTAATGATGGTGAATCCATGACCTCGGTAAAATCTACAGAAGATAATAATCCATTTACATGTCTGGCTGGAGAATCTCAAGATCCGTATGAAGATGAGGATCCAAATGGAGCCACCCTTGCTTACTACTGGGATGGTATCACGCATATGTTAGTAGAACAACTCAAGAAGGGAATGGGGTAATAATAATTTTGCCCCTACGTCATCTATGACAAAATTAGGCAATAATTTCACAACGTCATCAATGACGATAATTCAAATTAAAGACAAAAAAGATCATGTCGATGGGGCCCAATGCAGTACCCGGTGAATCTTACTTTAATTTGAATTTTATGTACATTAAGGGTTTATGTGTATTTCATTTGGGAGGGTCTGAATCCTTATAAAAGGATGCATCTGTAAGCAGTTAAACAGGCTTTTCTTCCTCCCTCTCTCTCACTCTTGTAACATCTTTCTTCCACTCTTATAAATAAAATCCATCTTTTGCTCAGCCAATCTTCTCAATAATCTGTAAGTCTCCTTATCGATCCTCTACAATAATTTTATTTTCCTTTCTCTTTTATTTCCTTCTTTATATATAGTGTAATTGTCCTCTCAAAACTTTCCAAACCCCCAATGCTAATTATTTTCTAGAGTTTCTAATTATTTTCATCCCACAAATTACCCTCTCTCTCTCTCTCTCTCTCTCTCTCTCTCTCTCTCTCTCTCTCTCTCTCTCTCTCCACATACACACCCAAGCCCCCACTTCCCTTTATGTTTTTCCTTTCACCCACATACATTCACACACACGTCTATCCCATGTTGCCATTTGGAAGCAGAACGTGACAAGAAAAATATATACCTCCAACTCCAAGTTTTTTTTTTTTGGTACTTCGGAAATGGATTAAGACTAAACTAAGAGGACAAACAAGTCATGCCACATAGAGTGGCTACAAGAGCTACAACAGCACATCAAGAAACCCATAAAACAGTGGGTAGAAAAATCACAACAAAAGGAAGGCAACTAGTCCGAGATTAGCCTGAGCTTATGGCTATCCCTAATGAGAAATTCTCTCAAAGAGAGGGGTAAGTCTCAAGAACTATGAGATCCTCATCCTGTTCTGCACCAAAACGAGCTAGATGATCAGCACACTCATTTGCACCCCGGTACACATGCCCTAACGTTGAGTTTGTTCCAACTCCAAGTTTGCCCAGAGGGCCATAGCGCTAATATTTTCCCACCTCCAAACTGTAATTTCAAATTCCACATGCTCCGAAAGCATCACTGTAATTCTTTTTTCTTTTTGAAATTTTCAATTACTTTGCACCCCACTTTCAACCCAACTGCCCACCCAACCCAACTGTCCACACCCCCACGTCTCTCCTCTTTCTCCATACAAATTGACAAGAGGTCGGGGCATACGCGATGCGTGTGCAAGTTGAACATTGATTAAAAAAAAAAAAAACCTCATCGAGCACACAAGATCTGGGGAAAAAATATAAATAAGAAAAAAACATACCCGGCACAGATGATGTAAAAAAATTAAAGTTCGACTTGCACACGCAATGCGTGTGCCCGGCCTCTAGTCACACCTCTTCTCTTTTTGTCACACCCATTCTAAATTTTGCAAAACACAATAACACTAATCAGTTCTTAAAAAAATAGGTATTCCACCTTCAATCAATCTGTCTAAAAACATTAATTGAACTAAATACATATTGACATTCTATATTATCTTTGGGAAGAAAGAAGAAGCAAGTAAAAGCCCACAAGTCAAGAACATCGAGTGGAAATAAATAATCACACATTCTTAATTTAGTAAAAATAATTTAGCGAAAAAGCGTGTGCAAACCCAACAATATTTCTGAAAGAAAAACTTAATAATAGTATGAAATTAATTAGAATTAATAAATCACATGAAAAACATATCAAAATAAAAAAAATATGCTTGCAAACTTGAAAAAACAGTAGTCAGAAGGGAGAAAAGACAGACAGTGATGTTAGAAAAGGGAAAACAAATACTAATGACGTTAGGACAGGGAAAAAAATGTTAATGACAACTGACTAAATATACAGGGCAATGACGATGCATATGAACATAAAAATTAAAGCGTGAATTAAAAGTAGAGAATTGAAGATACCTTCTTGGATTTTGCGGAAATGGGTGTAGATTATTCTCGTAGAGTTACTTGATAAATTGATAGACAATCATGATTATTCCGGGGTTAACTTTGTAGTAGGAAGGAGTAACCGCTGAGAATCGAGTAACTGCAAGAACTTAATATACATGGATGCTGTGTCCTTGGCATTTTACTTTTTGTCCTCACCGCTAATGGTGCAAGGGTTAAATGAAGTGTAATTTTTTTTTTTTGGCAGTTTGGGAAGGAGAAAAAGAAAAAGGAAAAAGAAAAGCAAAAGAAAGAACAGAAAAACAAAAGATTATAGATATACCCCAAACAGAATCTCTATTTGGAGAAGAAAGATCCAAAACTCACAATGAGGAGAGTTGCCTTCAGTTAATTCACCCTCCGTAGCTTGCAGATGTGCTACACATGTCGTGGACAGGTTTTTCATTGGGGATGGGCATGGGGACGGATCGGGGCCGGAGAGTACTATATATCTCCCCCAATCCCCAAATCCCTTCTCTATATCCATCCCCTACCCAATCCCCAACGGGGCTTTATTTTCATCTTCCATCCCCACTCCAAATGGGGAACGGGGATCCCCACGGGGATTCGGGGATCCAATCATTTAAAAAAAAAAAATTACTAAAAATCTAGAATCCCAGTTACAAATTAAATGCTAAAATCAAGTTACAAGTAGAGGTGTCGAATGGGCCGGGTCAGCACGGGCACGGTACAACACGATATTCATGTATAAGCGTAAGTGTTTGCCAGCTTCAATTCAAGTTGTATCAAGTGTCAACTAGATTTCTAATTTGAAAACTAAAGGAACCACAAGCAAGATATCATATTATGGTGGGAAAAATTCAAAAAAACCCCTGACCTTTGGACCGAGTATTATAGAGACACCTGACCTTCAATAAACGTTAACTAAACCCCTGACCTTTTCATTCCGTTATCATTTTACCCCCTCCTCCCATTTCCCGTCCAAATGCTAACGGAGAATCTTACGTGGACTCATGTGGGACCACTTTTCTCTCTCATTACACCTTTTTGAGGGAAATAAACCCCTTCATCCCGCCAAAATCATTCCTCTCTCTCCTTTGGTCTATTTTTAACAGGGCTGACCTCCCCTCTTACTCCTTCACCATTGCCAACAATCTTATGTGGACTCATGTGGGACCACTTTTCTCTCTCATTACACCTTTTGGAGGGAAATAAACCCCTTCATCCCGCCAAAACCATTCCTCTCTCTCCTCTGGTCTATTTATAACAGGGCTGACCTCCCCTTTTACTCCTTCTTCACCATTGCCAACCCTAAAAAATGAGATCTAACTCTGAAGTGTTGAGACGTTGCAGCAGATCAAAGAGCACTGATGTCACCAACTTCTTGGAGGACAACCCTTGTCAGGTATGTGGCAACCGAAGGGTGCTTCAAACTTCTTGGACCAATGTCAATCCTGGAAGGAGGTTTGTTGATTGTCCCAATGATAGGTGCAAAGATTTTGAATGGTTTGACCCCCCAATGTGCCCGAGGTCTGTGCAAATAATTCCTGGGCTGTTGAGGGTGAGAAACAACATGGAGAAGGAGCTGTCAATGAGGAAGAAGAAGGAGAAGATGCTCTGGATTGCCCTAGCAGCGAGCTGGGTCATGTTTGCTTGTATTTGGTTCCTTAAGATGTAGGCTCTGTGGTGGTGTTTGTATGTGTTTTTATGGTGGTAAGGGTAGGGTAATGGTAGGTGTTGTGGTGGTGTCCTTTTTTGTATAGGTTGTTTTATGGGACATGGAAGATGTGGTGGTGTTTAGGCTGTGGTAGTGATAACCATTTTGTTTACCCCTTGTAATCCTACTAACATCACTTGCTTAATGAAGGTTCAAGGGTTATGGTATGTTTTTGTTAGCAACACTTGAAACAGAGCATTCAATTTGTAAGAAATGGGTCAATGAAAATAGAGCAAACCAAGCATTTCCCAAGCATTGAACGGAGCATACAAAATTGCTTTAACAAATATAGTAACTATCCTTTCATCTCTGAACAAACCATTCACCAAAATGCATTCCATAGTCCAGCAGCCTAGTCCAGGGTTTAGAGGAAACTACCCAAAGAAATAGCATCAGACTTAACAGCAACAAATAGAACATAATCATCATAGCCTCCAAACAGAAATTATGATACAAAATTAACAACAGACATGAACAAACCAAAGGCTCAATGGCTCAATGGCACTTGCAGTTGAAGGTTTCACAAAACAAAGGTTTCACTTCCAGTTGAAACCATTACAATATAAAGTCCCTAATAAGTCAATTCCACCCACCAACAATAGCCTACATAAACAGAGGCTACATAAACAGAGGGAAACAAAAAAGGCATAATGCCCAATCTCTAGTTCAAACCATTATAATAAAATGTTCAAAATAACAAAAGTCTTTTTATCTGCATAACAAAAGTCCCTCCCTATGGCATGTCTTTAATTAACAAAAGTCCTCATCCACAGCATCATCACCTTTGTTGTCCAAGTCACTTCCCTTTAGTACCAAGTCTTTTTATCTGCATAATAAGGCTTTATGAAAACCAGAATTTGACTAGAAATTCTTTACTTAGAAGTGCAAATTAAACTCACACTTAATTTTGGTCTCCTGACATGCTTTTTTGAACTTGGTACTTGTTCTGCACTGACATTAACCTGCACCTGCACTTGTTCTGCATTGACATTAACCTGAACCTGCATCAACCAAATTGTGCATGTGGTAACAACATTTCAAAGGAAGTAAGCCCATTCAAAGGTGAGAGTTAAGGTCAAGAATACAACTTACATCTGGTGGTACAGCTGGTACACCTGAGCTTCCTATGGCAGCATTTACATCACCACTGGCACCATCATTTACCCCCTGGCCCTTGTTTTTGCACCCCCTTTTGTTATGTCCCACTTTACCACATTTTCTGCAGGTCATTTTAATGCCACGTCTGCCCATTCTACATGGATCCTTGGGTGGTTCCTCAGGCTCCCTCCTTCTTGCCTTCTTGGGTCTACTAGCCCTCTTCTTCACATCTGGTGGTAGTAATGGCACATTATCAGTTGATGGCCACATGTCCTTGCCATTGATTGGGCCCATGGAATTTTCATATATCTTCATGTATGTCTCAACCTTATAACAGTCATCCACATAGTCCAGTGGTTCCAAATTGTTGAACCCCAGTGCTGCAATTGCATGTATGCAAGGGATCCCTGAGATTTCCCACTTCCTACAACCACAATACCTCTTTGGAATATTGACTTTATATTGAGCCCCATTTGGACCTGCAACTTCAAAATCATCATTGCTACACCACCTGGGAACCCACCCCTTTGCATATTCACTCCCAATAAGCTTCTCTATGGTTTTAACACCTTGGGATAAACAACCCCATTGTACCTCATCATTGCAGTCCTCTTCTTCTTAATAGTGTCCATCAGGATCAACCTTATGCTTTCCAACATACCCACTATGGGTTGATCCCTAGCCCCCAAAATGCACGAATTGAAGCTCTTAGACAAGTTGTTCAGAAGAATGTCACATTTAGTGTAATTGCTGAAATGTGACCTGCTCCAATGGACAGGTGGTCTCTCTGACAACCAGTTATATGCATTGGCATCTATTTGTTTCATCTCCTGCATTGCTCTATTAAAGCTTTGTACAGTGGTTGCCCTGGCAGCCTTCCACAAGATGTCCTTAAGTACTAACCCCTTGAAGTCTTGTTTGAAATTGTTGTACAAATGCCTAACAAAAATCTATGTTCAGCACTTGGATACAATGTCCTCACTACTTCAATCAGCCATTTTTGTTTGTCACTCATAAAGGAATATGCCCCAGTGTTCTGAATGTTCAAGTCTTGACCCAAGAGTTCTAGAAACCAATACCATGTTTTGTATTTTTCCTTCTCCACCACTGCATAGGCAAAAGGGTAAATTTGGTTATTGGCATCCATGCCTACTGCAGCTAAAGAATCCCACCAAATGGGCCCTTCAAGTGACATCCATCCAATCCAATTATTGGTCTGCATCCCAACTGGAACCCTCTTTTGAGTGCACCCCAACAGATGTATAGCCTCTTAAACTTGGCCATTTTTTGAGGACCAGGAACATGTTTCACTTGAACCTTTATGGTTGTACCTGGATTACACTCCCTAATCTCCTCCACATAACCCCAGAGTTGGCCAAACTGCTCAGTTGCACTCCCATGAATGATGTTTAGAGCCTTTCTCTTAGCCCTATAGACTTTCGAATATTTACCTTGCATGTCCACTCTTGTTGAATGGTTGTATGCGGGGATGCCACAGCCATGTTGGGTTGTTTCTTATCTGTTGAAGTACTTATTTACAATCCAGTTACTACTAACCCAGGAACATCATAAGATCGATGCATTTATGTTGGGGTGTGTGTGTCTTAATCCTGTACAATTGATCAGCTAGCACATATGAAGCATAGCACTCCCATGGGCATCCTTTCTTGCAAACTGCCCTTACCTTTTCCCTATCACTCTTCAAGAACTTAATTTTTTTGCCATGCTTGATTGCATACTCCTTCTTGCATCTTGAATTGGGAGTGGCTTTTAAATTCCATGCCTACCATGAAAACCGGGTTTTCCATGTCGGTTTGGTCATTAAACACTTTGTGTTTCTTTTTAGGCTTAACTCCATCTTCATCTAAAGAGGTACAAAGGCTATCCAACTCATCGATGATGAACCACAATAACCATCAACTTCTCTCAACTCTTCAACAATTGATTCATAGTCAGTAGTATGAGTAGGCCCACCCAAGTCAACATCATCTTCATCTCTGTCTATATTTGCCTCATACATTTTGTCATCATCTGTCAAGTCATACTCACTTTGTCATAAAACACCTTTTCATCATCATTAGTATCGAAGAGGAATGCAGGTCGTACTCATCACTTGTATCCCCAGTTATTTCAGCTTCTACATGGCCCTTACATTTACTGAAATCCTCCAAATTTTTTTGCTTAGAATACCTGGTAGGCACAGGGTTATCAACTATAGTAGCAGATTGGGCCTTACCTTTAGATGGTGGCATAATTGTAGTCCCAGAAATAGGTGAGCTACTGGTTCTCTCACCACAGGCCCAACATACCTCTTATTTGTGGTCTTCTTAAAAACTGGGGTAGAGGTCTTCTTGGACCTTGGGCTTATGGTTGTGGTCCTCTTGGACCTTGGACTTATGGTTGTTGCCCTCTTTGTTGTTGGGGTATTCTTTTTGGTCCTCTTGGATCCTGGCCTAATGGATCTCACATTGGGAGTGGGAATATTGTCACACTGACTGAATTGTGTGGCAAAATAGTTATCTATCTCAATTATTGAGTAGATCTTCGCAACTCTGTCTCCATTACATAATTTACTCAAACCCAAGACATCAACATCAAACTTAATTTTTGAAACAACACAACCACCACCTTTAATACAAAAATCTATGGCTTCAAACTCATAGCCCAATTCCCTAATCATGTGCATGCCATAACTCAAAGATTGATAGCTCATCACTGTGACACTTATCGAAATAGTTTACAGAACCACCAATGTAGTCATGCCCAGAAGTACCACCCCAATAGCCCCCATGATGCATTTCGATTGTAAATTCATTTGACCCTTCATCTGTAAATTAAAATTTCCAGATTGCATAAAAAAAATTCAGTAGGCATAAAAACAAAACACGAAAAGAACTCCATTATCATTCAAGCAACGAACAAGAGTTCAATAAGGTTAAAACTTTGAAACAAGTAAACAAACTCCATTATTGCGTAAAAAAATCAAAAATTCCATCTCATACTTACCATAGTGCAGTGGTCCCACTTGTTGGCTTCTCAAAAGCCACACCATTCTCAAATTGCAACAAACAACTCCCACCAACAACAACTGATGAACACGCTCTCTCCAAACTCCCAATTTCTGAAATTAGGGTTTCAAATTGAAGGGATGCAACGAACAACTGCCACAATTTCAATCAGGGGATGTAAGAACCCTATTTCACCCAAACCTATTTCACCCGATTTATGAAATTAGGGTTTCGAAATGAAGGGATTTAGGGGATTAAGAGGAGGCATGTAACTCACGTGATTTTTTGCGGTAAACGCCATTTCTTCATACACGTAGGCATAGACTACCCCAGCAAGTGGTCCCACATGAGTCCACGTAAGATTCTCCGTTAGCATTTGGACGGGAAATGGGAGGAGGGGGTAAAATGATAACGGAATGAAAAGGTCAGGGGTTTAGTTAACGTTTATTGAAGGTCAGGTGTCTCTATAATACTCGGTCCAAAGGTCAGAGGTTTTTTTGAATTTTTCCCTATTATGGTATCCAACAGTCGTAGAAAAAATTAAGTAAATCGCGTATCAGTAGGCATTTAATCGGATGAAAAGTATCATTAAAAAAAAATACAAATTGGGTCCCGATCGACAAGCTTTCTAAACTCGATCGAGAAGAAAGTTTACACAATTGATTTCATCAATAGGAACAACAAAATCAACGGCTCGATTGGAAAAATATTGTTTTTATTTTGCATTTTTTTGTGTTTATTTTAAGGAATGCATATGATTGATAGTTGAGTAGATGTCAACCTAGTTGAGATGTATTCAAATTATAGTGATGCATTTCTTATTTAATCACATTTATTGTACTACAAAGTTCAATTATAATAAAATGTTTAGAGAAAATTTAGTGTGACCCCATGTGTTTGGAGAAAATTTAGTGGGACCCAAAAGTTTCATAACTCATGAATAGACCCCTATATTCGGGGAAGGGGCGGGGCGGGCGGGGATGGATCGGGGAACAGATTCGGATCGAATTCGGGGCGGGGACATGCCTATCTCCACCTCCTACCCGATCCCCAAACATTTTCAAAAAAAATCCCCATATCCTATCCAATCTCCAAACAGATCTCCATATTGCCGATCCGTTCGGATCGGGGATCAGATCGGATTTGAATGGGTCGGAGGAAATGGCCAACCCTACGTGAAAAGTGGAACTGGTAAGTGGTAACTGCAAGGGTGCAACGTGGGTGGGATTAAGGGGTCTAATTGATGGGTAATTTCGGAAGTTGAAAATGTGAGCGAGACTCAAAGGGAGTCCACACCAAAGTGTACGTTGCTCCCCCTTTATATATTAAAATAGATTGTTCATAATCTGTAATCATACACAAAACCCATAAATTAGTCTCATTTCCAATTCTAATAAATTCTCAAATTCTAGATTTTCTGTCACCAATTCAGAGCCAATCGGCTCTTGAAAAAGAAGAAGTTGTGGAAGCAAAAGTCATGAAATATTCTACAAGGAGATTGTTTTCAACAAGGTTCCACAACATTTGCCAATTTTTCTACAAGGGGAGGACTACGTCACCAGGTTCTTTTTTTTGTTCAAAAGTTACTAGTGGCTTTTGCATTCAATAAGATGCAAGTTTCTTTTCGGATGTACTCATAGGAAGATTTTCATGTATTTATTCGATGTTAACTTTCTGGACTTCAAAATGTGCAATTGTCCGGTTAAGCAACTTACATTGGTTCTCTCTGTGAGCGTATTTGGTTTGTTTTGTGCTCTCGCCATCTAAAAGACACTTGAACATCACTATTAGTATTCTACTAGCATTGAGCCCGTGCGATGCTCGGGCAAGATTAACATGTACACATACCACCTATTGTGCCATATACATATAGTAGCGAATGCCCGTGCCTAAAGACACGGTTCGAAGAATAGGCACACACTCGAATAATCAGCATGCCGATCCCGTACAATATTTCAACCCCTTCTCAAACCAATATATAGCTAAAGCATAGTAATTGATGTTCGTACATGTTCAGCGTGCCTGAAGGCCCGACTCAAAGACTTCGGTACACAATTTCAAGTGTTTTGAGCAAGGCGTGAGTGCAAAGCAAAGTTAAATATACACATAGAAAGTATGTTACATGGCTAAAAAAACTCAAAAATAAATATGCACATCCTTTCTCTTATTGTTGTAGTGGTTTAACAGAAGAAGCAGTTCAACTTAAAATATGCACAAAAACTAATCAGACAAATTTACTTTGTTGCTCATCATGCCATCATGTTGGTGTCGGGGTGGGGTTCATGTTGGGGTAAGAGCTTAGTCACATAATTCTTCAGTAGGGTTTTCACTCCGCACCCAATCTCACTTTACGATTGTGCTCTCAATTCTTCCTCCTGCGAATTTAGAGCTTTGGGATATTCTTTTAAGTTGCTTTCACACATGCGCTCTCGGTCACATATTATGTGAGTTATGGTGGGAAGGAAGTCGTACAAAAGCAAAGAAAGAGGGAGTAGGAACCCAGCCACAAACTTGACCTAAGACCATATATTAACAGTGAAAATTATCCACTAAATCACCTATGTAAAAAATTACTATCCAGTTTTGAAGCAAATTCGATTTTCGGATAAAATCCCCTCATGATCATAAGTTGGAGTATTAACTAGAATGGTAGTACCCACATTTAACAGCCCCTTTCGATTTAGTGATTTTGTGAGAAAAGAAAAGAAAAGGATTAGAGTCTCTCTCAAACTCACTCATTTGGTTTGAATAATTTGATTAACCCTTTCCTTTTCTCACCATTTCTCACAAAAATAGTGAGATTTGGTGCGAAGGGTCTCTCCTTTCTTATTGTATCATAGAGCATGCCATGCCTAAAGATACTGCCCGGAAACTTCAGTCCAATAAGGCTTCAAGTCTCCTTAGCAAGGTGTGAGTAATCGGTTCAAAAAAAAAAAAAAGTGAGTACAAAATAAAATATTAAAAATTATTTGGCAGCAAAACACATGCTCAAAATCAAAGAGACGAAAAAATATACTTTCTTTTCACAGTTTGTTCTTGAAATGTGCTACAAGTTTGATAGCTGTGTGTACAACAACTGTGAAAAGACAGTATATATAGCCATAAGACAGTTTTATTCGTCATTGCAAAAGCTCATCCATAAGATTTTGTAATCTCCAACTTTGACAACAGAAAACTCTGAAATAGAGTAGCATCCAGTTGATAAATCCAAATAAAGAAATAAGGAAGATAAACATTACCGGTATAGTGACAACCCTTGCATGTTTCAAAACTGGATAGTAATTTTTTACAGTGTGATATTGGATTGCAGAGAGCACCCTGAACAAAACCAAGGAAAAGATAATTCAAAATGAGAGTCACTCATGCCACAGAATGTTTGGCAATCAGGGGAAAAAAAGCCACCGTTTACCATTAACCGAGTCTTTCTTCAACAAAGACATGATATAGGAGTTAATCATGGAAATAGGACATAAACTCATTCTTTAATGCCAAGAGGACAAATTACCTACACATTCCAAAAATACCGCCGCTAGCCTATGAAAGTGTCTAAACCCCGCAAACCCTATGAAAGTGCCTAAACCCCCAAACCCTATGAAAGTGTCTAAACCTAAACCCTAGGGCACCCTAAGAAAGTGCCTAAAACTCTAGGGTACCCTATGAAAGTGTCTAAACCACTAAAACCCTATAATTGAAAAGTGCACCCTAAACCTAAATCCTAAGGTACCCTTTGAAAGTGCCTAACCGTAAGATATCCTATGAAAGTGTTTAAACCACTAAAACCCTATAATTGGAAAGTGCACCCTAAGTGCCTAAATCCAAAATGCCTAAACCCACTATAACCCACCTTAAAGAGCCTAACCCCCCTAAAATTGAACCCCAAAATTGAACCCAATCCCAAAATTAAAGAGACAAAATTAATTTTGTCCCACCCAAAGACCCACGCAAGAGAGAGAGAGAGAGAGAGAGAGAGAGAGAGAGAGAGATGGGTCAAGGCAAAGTAAAAGTGACGTAGTGAGAAAGTGTCGGGTTGTCACTTTCAAGGATTAGTTTGTCAGCAAAGGGTGAAAAGTGTCGGGCTGCACCACGTTTTTTTTTTTTTTTTGTAATTTTTTTTATCATTAAGGGTATTTTTGTCTAGTATTGTCCTTGAACTATCAAAAATTTCACATTAATGTATTAGAGGCTTTAAAATAAGTTAGGCTGGACTAAACACCCTTAAAAGCCTCAAACTTGGCCTTTGGAACAATTTTTTGTAAACCGAGTGAGCCACCATCTATCTTTAACTAAAATATCACTGATCCAACATCGATGATCCGCCACGTACGCGTATCTCTAGCGTATCTTTCTTGGACACCCTATAAATTATAGAAGTTGTGGATTTTGAAGCGGAAGAAATTGGAGGCGTTATGGCTTTTGGTGTGATGTTGTAGATGGCTTCAACCGCTTACGACGGTTGGGAACTTGTTGCTACGATTTTGATGGTGATATGAAGGAGATAGTTGGGGTTTGGGGGTAGATGGTGTTTAGTCCAACATTGGTTGTTTACATGAGTGATCTTGGGTATATAACAAACCTGGGCTACGACTAGTACGTTGGGCTTAAGCATTTTGGGTTTGTGGTGTGGCTTGTGGATCAAATCAAGATCTTGGGCTAGTGAAACATGGGGCGTTACAAATTTAAGAGTTCTGGTCCAAGTGGTGGGAGGAAATATGCCACCACGGACACCGAGGGGGGTTCTTTGGGACTACGCAATGAGGACGTTGCATCCTTAAGGGGGAAAGATTGTAATACCTTAGGTTTGGGTAGATAATGGTGTTTAGTACCACATTGGTTGTTTACAAGTGATCTTGGGTATATAACAAACCATTAGATACTACTGGAGTGAAACCTAATCATTTTGGGTCATGTGGTGTGGCTTGTGGATCAAATCAAGATCTTTGGGCTAGTGGTCTACATGGGGCATAAAAAATACGATTTTGATAGTGATGATGAAGGAGATAGTTGGGGTGCACGTGATTAGATACACCTCTCCCTCTCCCATTTTCTCTCTCCTCTCGAATATCGATGTTTTTTGGAAGATATCTATGAAAGTTTTATCATTTCAAGTTTTGGAGAGAAGTTTTTAAAGGAGAATTTGTCTGGGGTTCTAATTGAGATCTATTGGAAGATAAAGCAATCTTGGCTCTTGTTTTAAAGATAAGCTTGATTTAAACCTTTAGATCTGGAGTGAAACCAATCTCAATCGTTGCTTTTAGCCAAATTAAATCGAAGGGCATAAAAAATAGGGAATTCAAATGCCGAGCTTCCTTATTATCTAGATTGGGCGTCCATGTTAATATTGCCCAAGCATCACAACGTAGTTGAATCCCCAAAGTCTCCAAACAGCCAATGCTAATTTCCTAGAGACGATCGGTGGGGGAGAGAGAGAGAGCACAGTTCCATGGTGGTATGGTTTGCCTTATTCTCTCCACACACTCTCTCTTTGCGTAAAAAGTGAGAAGGGGACACAGAGGGAAATAAAACAAAAGTTGGGAAGGGGTATTAGCAAACACCAAAAGACTCAATTGCCCTCGCTCAAAATGCTTAATTACAGCCAATTCAAAAGCAGAAATTTTCAATTGAAGGGTAAAATCGTCCAAATTGGCAAATGTGCATACCAAAATTGGAAAAACCTCTCTTATAGTTGTTCTTGGTTCTGGATACCTAATAACTAAAAAAAAAAAAAAAAAAAAACACTAGTCCTATTATCAAGGGCGGAGCCACAACCAGGGGCCGTAAATCATGTCATTGGGCATTGGCTGCCACAAGCCTTTGAATGTTATGTACGAGTACTAATATTCTAGCCCTACCTGGTAGAAGTTATAGTATTCATTTTTCCGTCAAAATCGACAAAAAAATATGTTCATCCAAAGTGTTGTCGTTTTAAATCACACTTTAACCAACAATCTTTCTACGTACCTCGAACACGTGGCTGTGTTTGGTTAGATAGTTTAGTTTAGTTTTGATGATGTAAGCATGTGTAATGAGTGAAGAGAGATAGAGAGAGAAATGAGGAAAATGATGATGTTATCAAAACTAAAACTAAAACTAAACAGAGAAACGAACAAGACCTATCACCGCCACTAACTATGATGTCATAACGTTATGAATTTTCTTTAGTGAATGATGTTAAGTTGTTAACAGAGTACTCAAAAAAAAAAAAAAAAAGGAAAAAATATGTAACAAAAGTAATAAATATTCACATTTAAAATTTGATGTTAATGGCTAAAATATTGTTAAGGGTACTATCACTCTTTGCTTTATTTGTTTTTGCTTTTGCATATACATACAAAAGTTTACTCCACGTTGCTTTATAGTCTTTTTCGGTCCTTTATACAAAAGTTTTCTAGTATTTCAAAATGATCACTCCACGTTGGACCCACATTCAGCTATGAAAACTTTTTTGACTAAGTTTCCCTCCAAGGGAATGGACAATTTTTTTTAGAGAATCGCAATAGAAATTTTTTTTTTCTTATTAACGGCAGAATTGCAATAGATTGCATTTTTTTTTTTTTTAACAGGAATTGCCATAGATTGCTGGCTTGCTGCTAATGGCTTTTATTTCTAGATGAGTATGCAGTAGATTTTGTGGGAGGCGAGGACCTGCTGTGCAGGAAGTGCACAACATGGTGCCGTGCAGGCCAAATGGGACCGTTTTGTAGGTAATTAAAGTGGTTTGCCAAATGTGATCTTGAGGGACCCATTTTCAGATCTCACACAAACGATCCGAACCGTTAAATAATTTCAAAATAGTTAGTCAAGTGGTCTTGAAAAAAAATCAGGCCCATTGGATATTTTTACGTAATTGATCTAATTCGTTTGAAAGAATCTTCAAGAAAAGTTATACAGTTGTGTGCTCGGTAATCCATTGATCTGACCCATAGGTATTGTAGGGCTTACTGAGAAGAGTGTCCAGTAAAAAAATTATCTTGTTCAGAAATCAATGGATTATCATGTCCCGTTCAAAATTTTATAACTTTTTTTTGAAGATTCTTCCAAGCTACAGGGTCCTGAATTTTGGCAAACCACTTGGGTTGCCCACAAAACGGGCCCGTTTGGCCTGCACGGCACTGTATTGTGCATTCCATGCCCAACAGGTCCCCCGCCTCTGATTTTGTGAACCTCATCTGCTAGTTAAACATAAAAATATATACTCGCACATATTTGACCAGCTTGTGAACGAAAGACTGACTACATGTGATAGGGATGGAGCCAACAATTTTGTTTAGAAAGGTCAAAAAATAAATCTTTTATTTATTTACCGATCTATAAAATTACTACTAAATTAAGAGGTTAACTATAAACTAGATGATATATATTGATAAATCTAAGGTTGCTTTATAATTGATCCCAAAGACATTATATTGAAAAACAAAACGTGATACAATCAGTCGTAATACTAACAACAACTGAGATGGAAGCCCTTAACAAAGAAAGGATTGTTGATCATCACTGATGCTTTCTCGGTTTGCTTTCTCTCTTTTGCCTATCTTTTGTTGGGATGGTCTCTTCCAAGGGTTGAGTTCTGTTGCTGCTTTCGGGATTTTAGTAGAGTTTAGCGTTCTTCTTCTGGGTGGGAGTCTGGGTTTGGCTTTGGCTTGTTTTAGTAGGTTTTCAGGTGTTTTGTGGCTTTTGTCCCTGTTTGCTCTTGGTTTTTAGGGTTCTTAGGTGTTGGGGTTAAGGTTTTCTTTTTGATTGTTTGGTTGTCTTCTTGTCAGCCTTTCAATCTTTTGGGTCTCGAGAGGCTTTTTGTCTTTCTCTTGTCCCGTTTAATCTTGTATCTCCGATATTTGATTAATAAAATCCTTTTTTGCCGTGCAAAAAAAAAAAACTAACAACAACTCTCGTAAAATAAAAAGGACTGGGTCAGGCTTTGCTTTCCCCCACTTCTTATGTGCCTTAAGCACTCAACAAAGGTAATGCTTGTATGATCAGTTGCTCAAATATTCATATATACTATGAGATGATGTTATTAAAAGGTCTTCCAAATGTCTTGGTCGGGAGAAAAGAAAGAGAAAAAAGACACAGAAAAGCAGGTTCTTTTATGTATGCTTCCATTGTTAGATATGCAATATTTGACTAGAACAGTTGCATGCATAATTGCTTATGGTCCAACTTTGAATTATTTTGAAAAGGTTATCACCATTGTAATGTTTTGGAACTTAGCGCACAGCTAACAAGATCACAATTATTTTTTATGACAACACAGGTGTTCGGGTCAGCTTACGCCCGTCTCGACTAATCCCGAGGGGGGAGCCCAATTAAAGTTGAAGCAAAGCTTCATATGAAGTCTATGGATTGATCCCAAAAGAGTTGATAACTTTGAGAGGTTTCGAACTTGAAAGTTAAGAAAGAGCAAATCCTTATTCTCCAAATCTTGACCACCAGGCCAAACCTTGAGGGTTAACTAGGTCACAATTATTAGGTACAACTGTCCAAGTTCTTGCCCTAAAAAAGGAATGAAAACATCAGGTACAAATAGTGGAGATGTGGTGCATATCTTGAATTTTATAGTTCATTATCTTCTTCTTTTTTTTGATCAGTTAGTTCATTATCTTCTACTTAATTTGTTGTTGCATATCTAATTAGGTGGTATGCCTGAAATCTAAAGAATGAATCTCTGCATTATTCCTTCAGGATCATCCATTAATGTTTTATATGATTTCTTTTGGCAATTTGGTGCTTTCTTTGTCAATAGCTGCTTTCTAAGTTGGAGTGGAGCATTTCACTTCACCTATAGCCTATTAGGGTTTACATGTACATTTCCCGCCCGGAAATAATTGTACAAACCTGGTTATAAAGAAAACGACGAGGAGGTTTGTTCAGTTCTATTACGTAAAATGAGAAGGAAAAAACGAATGTATATTTGACAAAAATTGTTTAGTACCAATTTACGATTTAAACACATTAAGAAATCTGTTTTCGCAAATTCTTCTCTAATTTTGGTTCTGTGGTGGATGCATATTTGCCTTTCAAAAGAAGCAAAAGAACTGGTAATAGATTTGGGTTTATTAGATATGATTCCATTAGGGGGATGGAATTTGCAAAGGAAAAGGCCAATGGGTTCTGGATTGGGAAAAAAAACCTGATAGTGGAGAAAGCTACGTATGATAGGGAAGCCCCTCAACAAATCAGTCAACCAAGGTTCGAGTTGAACTATGGAGGTTTTAGAGGTTCCAGAGCACAAGGTCAGAATAGGGCTTTCGATGGGAAAGACATGGGTTATGGTAAGGAGTTAAAAGATGTGGAAAAGAGATTTTCTCTGAATTTGAATCCAGTTGCTGTTGATTGGCTCACTAAAAGTGCTGTGGCAAAATTGAAGGCTTTAACAACCCCCGATTTGGTTCAGAATGCGCTGAGGGAGCTTAATTTCAATGATGTTTCTGTTAAATCTTTGGGAGGTATGAAGATTATCATTACTTTCCAATCAAGAGATGACAGAACTAATGCTCTTACTAATCCTATCATCGTTAATTGGTTCAAATTGATCAAGCCCTGGAACGGAGAAGTTGCTGGTGAATCAAGAATTATATGGCTCAAGTGTAGAGGAATGCCTCTTACTGTATGGAATGTGGCCTCATTCAAACGTATGGGTGAAATTTGGGGTGAATTTATCACTCTTGATGTGGAAACCATGAAAGAAGAATCTTACGATGTGGGTAGATTGATGATTGCCACTGAACAACCACAGAGAATCGAAGAGTGGATCAACATTACTGTTAGGGGCAAAATTCATAAGGTGAAAGTGTGGGAAGAGGATTGCGATGATATCTTTAATGAGAAACCTATTAGTGATTGGGTTAATAAACAGCATGATGAACTCAGGGTTCTTCATGACTCAGATCATGCTAAGGTTAATGATGAGGTTGATAAACAGCATGATGAACCATCTCTGTCCAAAAATGTTAGGGAAAAGGTTGTGGCAAAAAATACACTTGGCATCAATAAGGAAGGTGATCAAGATCAAGACAGATTAAAGGATGATGTTGAAGGTGATGTTGATGCTGTTAATCATCAATTGGAAAATGTATTGGAACCTTCGGCTGATGTGGGATCAAAATACGGGTCACAACATCATGACTCATGCTCTGAGGAGGTGGCAAACTCAAAAATTGAAGCAGACATGCCACCTATATTTAATGAGGAGGCTATAGTGATGGACTCAATTAACTCCTCCTTGGGGACTCAAAATTCTGTGGCGGAAAGTGAAATAGTGGCTGATAGCTTGGAGAAGATTTCAATGGAGTACCAACCACAAAGCAATAATGAAGAACATCTTGATCATTTTGAAGCAAATCAAGTTCCTATCCAAGCAGCAATCAAGGGGATAAAAGGAAAAAGAAACAGGAAGAGTATAGATGAAATTCTGGGATATTCAAAGGTCAATGCAAGAAATACCAATGGAAAGAGGAATAATAAGAAGTGCGTGGTATTAAGATCCGCAGTGGCATCAGCGGCACTATCTGCATCAATTTCATCAGGAGGAATAAACAACAGGAACAAAATTCTATTAGATGAAGCTCAGGCCATCTGGGCAGTAGACAAGCTTTTTGGGATTAGCTATGATGGAGAGGAAGAGGAGGTCGTGAGCAAGATATTTGAAATGGAAGCCCTTAACAAAGCAAGGGTGGGATCAACTCTAATTTTCCTTGCTTCTCTCGGGCCATAAAATTTTCTTGGACATTTGGCTATTTTTTCTATCATATGGTTCGGATGTTATTGCACTTGGCTATTGCTATTGCTCCATCCGATTTCTTTGTGAAGGTTTTATTGAAAGTCATTAGTCTTGTATTGTATCCAGGGCATTTGGTTTCATACACTTCCTCACCTCTAGTAGAAGCTTGGACTCATCCAAAGTGGGGTTGCTTTCTTATTGAAGTGTTGCATTTCTTCATTTAGATGTTGTCTCTTGGTATTCGATTATCATCTGGGTGTGTCTCTTTTTGCAAAACTCTATTCTCCTAGTACAAGTTCTTGGCTCGGTCTTAAGTTTCAGTGGCAATTGGTTCTTTCGTTTCTTTTTGCTACTTCTTCCACAAGTTCTTTCAAGTTTAAGATTTCTAGATGGATTCTATTATTTCAGTTGATGCTTCTTTAGTTGCTAATGTTTCTTGCTATTGAATGATGTGTTTGCGAGGATGTGGTTTGGTGGCAAATGGTTCTTTCTTATGGGTGCTTTGCTATTTCTTTCCATGTTTGCTCTGGCTTGGTGATTACCTCAAGCATTGCTTCTCCTATCCTCATGGTTTTTATTGCTTCTATTTGTTGATAACTCCAATGGATTATTTTGAAAAGGTTATTCGCCTATGTGTTATGACCTCTCGAACTTAGCTATTTGACGGAATCTATGAGTTTTTATCATTGTTTCTCCTTTGCCATTTGATATTATCTTGTTTTGGTTTTTCCGAGATGAGTCCAACTTTGAAAATTCACTTATCTTTTTCTCTGCGCTCTTTGGATTTATCGATGTCGATGCATTTACCTTGTCACGATCTTTGTTCTTATTTTCTCCAAATCTTGAATCTTCTGGAGTTTGCATTTTTTTTTGAAAGAGCAAATTCTTGGTATTCTGAGTTGCTATGCTAGTCTTATATTTAGGCTTCTCAATCTATTGGAGCTGCATTTATCCTAAAAAAGTTGTTGGCTTTCATGGGTTGCTGGAGTAAAGGTTTCCCCTAGGTCTTTGTTGTTTCTTTGGGCTTTCTGTTTTGGATTGTTTTGCATATCTAATTAGGTAGCTCATTTTGGAGTCTAAAGAATGAATCTCTGCCATTCTATCAGGATCATCCAGCCCTTTCTTTTGAGAGATCTCTTTTGTTTTAGGTTGATTTGTCAATCAACCTTGTCTCTCTAAGTTGGAGTCATTTAGTGGCATATGATAGCCTATTAGGAGTTTGGTAGTTGGGTTGTTTCCCTTTTGTTGTGTTGCCTTTCTTTGTGCTCCTCTTATGAGGAAGTGAAATGAAAGGAAAAACGAATCTATATTTATCATCTTTAATAAATTCCTTTTTTTAAACACAAAAAAAAGAAATCTGTTTTAATAAGATCATAAAATAAGTAGATAGATACATTTTGCCGTTCATCGCAAGCGTTCACGGGTAGTAAGCCAAGAAATTAGCATACAAAAATGATGATAAAAGTACACAATAAAATTTGTGTGTGTGTCACTTGAAACATTATCTTAAAGTGTATGATTGATCAGCCATGCATGAAAGAATCGCTTTATTGTCGTAAGTGAGAAATAGCGGTCCAAATGGAGATTCCTTTGACTCCATCTTTCCGACTGGAAAGGCCTTCAATACAAAAATAATTCAGTAAGGTGGTTCACAGGGAGTGGTTCAAAAGACAAAAATAATTCTATCTATTAAAGACCAGCGATACTTTGAGAGAGGGTGTGGGGGAGTGGTTCACAGGGAGTGTATGTATCATTTTTCTATATCTTTAGCCTTAATTACCGACACATGGTTAGGTAATCGGGCTTAAGCAGCATATAATTATCGTGGATTTTGGAAGCGAACTTTGCTGGTTTGCTTTCCACTCCGTCATGCTTTTTCCATTTAATCTTTATAATCTTCCTTTTAAAGATTAGCAATTTTTTTTTTTAATTTGTTGTTCAACAAAAAACCTTTTAGGTAATTCCATACCCTTACCTAATGGTACTGTATATAATACACCACAAATGAGTATCTAGGACGTGACCATGGTACTTATATCTAACTTTGGGGCACAAATATCAAACAATATATGATTTGATTTTAGTTTAAAGATTATATTTAGTCAGCAATTACGCCTTTTTTTTTTTGAACCGGAAGTCAATTCATTAAAAAAGCCCGAAAGCCAACCCATATGGCACATACAAGATTTCAATACTAAACGGAAAAGAACCGATACTACTAAGACTAGGATACGAGCACATCACAAAAAACCACGACGACATGGGGCTCTAAGAATCGTATTGCAGAGCAGATGCAGATTCATAAGAGGGTCCATATAGGGTCCTTCCCAAGGCTTAATAGTAAACAACGGTTCAATCCAAAACAATGAAAGCCCATATGAAATCAATACTTCCTAGAAACTAAAAACAAGACAATTCAAGTGGAATAAAACAGAACACGGAAAAAAACCCAACTGGAATGGGCCTAAAAGAACTGAGTCGCCCCACTGAGGTGCCTCGCAAGACACTGAGTTACTCCGACTAAACATAACCAGCAGCTTCTCGGTGAAGAGATAGTTGGTTTACCTCCACCACGAGCCATTATTCGCTTAAGGGGCGGTCCGCCCCGCCCTATCATCACCATTGAGTCAACACAGACCCCAAAACAAGGCAGGGGAAGACGGCCACAGATCGAGAAGGTGGAGAATGGTGACGTCTGAGGGAGAGGTGGAGGGTGGATGTGGAGGAGGTATGATGGAGGCAAGTGAGAGAGAGAGAGAGAGTTGACTTGTTAAGGAAACAGCGGGCACGGTGGTGATGGAGTCGATCGAAGAGAGAGAAGTAGTGATGGAGGTCGGGAGGTTAAGAGCGGGGGTGTGTTGGAAGTAGGGATGGCCATCTCGGCCGATAACCCCGACCAAAATGTCCCCCTCCCGAATGGGTAAACTCTTGACCATTTATAGGATTTTGGGGATCAGGGGAATTATTTCAAACAAAAATTTCGGGGATTTTAGTCTTAAAGATTATAGAGAAAAGCCCCTAGGCATCCCAAGATTTCATGCATATAAAACTAGGTATAATATCTAAGACTTTATTTTATCTCTCGGCATTGTCTTAGAAAAAGCTAACTACTATTATGGGGCTCTAAGGTTGTTTGCGGGGGTTATTCCAAAGTGAAACCCATTAACAAGGTCCTTTCCAAGGTAAAGTAACTAAACCCTTGCCAAGTTTTCATTATTTCATCAATGAAAAATTGAAATCAATACTTCCTAGAAACTAAAAACAAGACAATTCAATGAGTTTATTGATCACTCCCTCACTCAACCCTTGCCAAGCTAACTATTTGGGCTCACTCCCTCCTATCTCCAAATTGATTTAAGAAATTTTGCAATGTTCTTAGAAAGTGGAGTTGGAAAACTACCAACAAATATGTTTGAAAAAAAAATAGTTCATACATGTCCACAGTATATTGGGATTTTTGGATTCCCCATGAGGGGAGTTGGATCGGAGCGGGGATGGAGTTAAATAAAAGTTGACTTGGCACTGGTGGTGATGGAGATTGAAAGGTTTGGGAAGTAGTGATGGAGGTAGTGGTATACCACCCCCTACCCTCCCCATGCCCATCCCTAGTTGAAAGGATGACGGGGAAGAATCACAGTCTAGGAGAAAACCCTAGGAAAAACTCTCTAAGAAGAGAGAGAAACTCTTGACAGAGCGAGAAGAATTGATAAATTCCCAGCAATTACACCTGAGCCTATGCAATACAAAGCTCACTAATATCTCAATATTTTCTATAGGCTGGTGTTTATCTAGTTCTCTTGTGGATCTTGGGTTTGGATTTGGATAGAACTTGGCAATTGCTTGAATGTGATCTGCAAGAGAGAACACCGATAGTGCCTAGCTAGCCGGAGTGAGCCATGCACAAACCTAAGTTATAGTCTCCGATCAAAGCTCAAGTGAATAGTAACGACATATCTCTCTAGGATTTAGAACTATAGTTTATAGAGCGATTTAGCTTAGGTTCCGCCTCCAAGCAAGCTCGAGGTAGGCATGTGCTCTAATCGCTTCTTGAATTGACATCATGCATGACGCAATGATCAGTGCCACCTTACTGAATTGTCTATGTTTAATGTGCGGACGCTCTGTCTTTTTTTGGATAGGGGGTTCTCCTACCAGTCCAGTCCAGCCCAACTCCGTGTATCCAACTGTATCGGCTTTACGTATGACATGCCACACTCTCATGCTGACCCAATGTGCACGATTGGGCCGAAGCGCCCGGCTTCTTTGGGCTGCTGATTCAGTAATTCACTAGGCCCAATGGGACTTATGGTTCGGCCCACTACATTTTCCATGAACAAGATCGTAGGGGATAGGATGAGACTTATGGGACTCATGGAATCTGAATGGCAAGCACCTGGAGTTAAAATTCCCAACAACATAACAGGAAAACAAAGGCAATAACACCCACTAGAGTTAATTGGACCTACAAAATGTCAAGTCTATCATAGGAAAAAAAGCAACTTTAGTTACGTAATATTCTATAAGTAGTAATTAAATACCACCTTAGTGGACGTGACGAAAACAAAGCACAAGTTGTACGCAATTTGTGTTTCCATTTGCCACTGTAAAATTTCAGAGAGCCCACTGATTGTAATTTTTTATATGAAACTGAACTTCTTGCTAATTTAACCCAACAAAAGTACATTTTACAAAAGTTTGTGTTCATAGAGTGTTATTTTAAAAAAGTGTTATACGGATTATTACTGTGTACTCGATTCCATGTGCCAAATTTATGACTAAAAATAAAGTTGTGCTCTTTTAAGGCTAGATTAGAGATACGAGCCTGATAGAGCGAGTGTTAAAGGTTAGGACTGCAAACAAATGCGAGTAGCTCAAGGCTTAGCTCGTTAGTGCTCGGCTTGACTCGACTCGTTTAGTTATCAAACCGAGCTCGAGTTTAGGCTAAGCTCGTTTAGTATACGAGCCAAGCTCAACACTTCATAGCTTGGCTTGACTCATGTATATAAGCCCGGCTCATTTACAAAGGCTCATGCATTAAATGAATTTGGCTTGACTCATTAAGCGTGGCGATGCAACATCGCAACATATAACATAGTGGGGTCAGGCGAACCCGCGGAGAATTTTTTTTTGTTATTACTATATTAAAATTTTCTCTTAATTTGTAAATGACCCCATTAAAATTTGATGTTGACACCACACTAGATAATTTTCTAGTCTTTGAAACTACTAGTAGAAGTTAAGAGAAAATACCAAACGAAAGGACTAAAACCCATTTGATATTGTCACCACAAAAAATAATTTTCTATTGTTGAGACCCAGTAATTATTAAACTAATAGAATACAAATCAAATGGCTAAAATACAACTCCTCTTTAGTCTTCAACATAGAATTTTCAATACAACGGTTTTTTATAATGCTGCTCTCACATAGGTGGAACCTACGTATACATGGGCCACACTTAATGTCAGAGGGCGTTACAATTAACCGTTGTATCCACACAAAAAAAATAGTCTTCACCCCCTCCGTTCTCTCTTCGCCCGTTTGTTGGGTAGTTGATTGGCGCCCTCATCAATTTTCTCTCGTGTCTCTCTTGTAGATTTAGTGTTTATTTCTTTGATTTACGTTGATGTTTGTGAATGACCCTATATATACTCGATCTCAAACTCCTGGAGTCGCCACTGTCGTTAAGGGCTCAGTTTGTTTAGTAAACGAGACAAGCCAAGATTGAGCTTGATTTTTTGGCTTGTTTCTACTAAGCGAGCCAAGCTCAAACACATGAAAGCTCGACTCTGTTTGGCTCCTTGCACCCCTATAATTAGTAGTGAATTGTGCTATTTTAAAGCTGCTACACCTAAATACTTTGCCCACAGAGATTCTCTGAGTTGATTTTATGGAAGCGGTGCAATAAGATAGAAATATTGGAAAATTTGAGCCTTAAAATGATGCCACAGACGTATGCAACTTAAAAAGAAACAAATCTAAACCTTAATGAATTACTGCATAGTAAAAAGTTCAGTTAGTGCTAATAAACAAATCATACAAAATCAAGGTGGTTAGTGACCTAAATTTTTTTATGCAAAAGCTTTCTTGATCTACAGGGTTAGCAACCAAGAAGCACCCATTTAATTAATCAACTTTAAATTCAATCTTATCCTGCTACTCCTGGACTACAAAATAATTTCACAAGTCTTGTAACTCTGAACTGATCTGTTCGATCACCGCAAAAGACCATAAATAAGGTACATGCATTAGGAATACTTTTAAGGGTAAATTTCATTTACTTCTCCTGAGGTTTCTGACAAATACATGCATTAATTGGATGGTTTTATTTTTCTATTTTTTAGGTTCTTTTTCTTTCTCTAAATCTAAAACTCTACCTAGACTCCTTTTTCTTCTTTTTTTTTTCATATATCTTCTCTGACCGCGCTTTTTTTTTTTTTGCATTAGAGGTAATAATGGTCTTAAAAAAAATAATATGACAATCCTTTTTATGTGAAACAAGCATTTCGCAAAAAAAAAAAAAACTATCAGCATGAAATTTTTGTGATAATTTTTTTTTAACACAAATTCATGGATCCCATTGAGGAAAAAATTTCTAATTTTTTACAAAAAAAACTCATAAATGCCACTTTGTTCACTTCACATTTCCAAAAAAATTTCCAAAAGATTCCTTCCCCATCTCTCATCTCTCCAATCATTAATCATACTATTATTCATGGATTTTCCCAACTATCTCTAATTATACTTTTTAAAAAAAAAACTCAAAAATTGCATTTCTTCTCAAAACTATCAATCATGGGACAAATAATAATTATTATGGGACAATGAGTTTTTGAGAACCTTGCATTTGCATTATGCACGCAAAAAATAATGTATTAATGAGTTTTCTTTTGTATTGGGCTACAAAAATTATCCAAAAAATTTCATGCTTATAGTTTTTTTAGATATATATTACCTCTAATGCAAATTAAATAAAAATAAAAATAAGAGCGCGGGTAGGTAAAATATGTAAAATTATAGAGAAGAAAAATGAGTCTAGTTAGAGATTTAGATTTAGAGAAAGAAAAAGAAACCAAAAAAAAAGTTAAAAAAATAATAAAACTACCAATGCACGCAGTGGGCTTAAGTGATTATTAATACTCTTGTTTTATTATCAAAATGTAAAAATATATCTTATGGAACTAAAAAATTAAAAAAATAATAAGTTTGAGTCAACGAAAAGAAAGTTCTAAGAAAAAAGTAAATAATTTAGTTGCTTTTTCACGCCTTTCAAAAATTTTATGCAATATAAACTCAAACAAGGAAAAAAAATTAAGTAAAATTTGAATTTGAAGGGTATTAACGTCATTTCACCATCAAAGTTAACACCATTAGGCATCTTTAAATGGCAGGGGAGGTATCTGCCAATTACTTTGTAAAGTTGGGGACAACAGTGAAATTTCAAAAAGTATAGGGGAGATTTCTGTTTTGGTCATAAACGATAAGTGAAATTTACCGTACTTTTAAAAACCACGATATGAAAAGTTTTGGGAGAATACCATATCAGTGGTTTTTAAAATTATTAATGCGTGTACCCTACTCTTTAATTATTAACTAAACAACCTACAAAAGTCTTTTTACCCTATTTTTATTTTTATTTTAATTATACTAAAGTAACTAAAAAATCTAGTAGGAGTAGTTTTTAAGCAAAGACTCTTGACTTCATCAAAGGTGCTCAGTTAAAAAAAAAAATAATAAAAAAAATAAATAAAAAAATAAAAAAAAATCAAAGGTGCTGATATTCTATTTCAAGTAGAATGTTTGGTGCATTTCATGGAAATTGGAATCCCCACTAGTTTACTAATGGCCAATAGGAAGTTTGCTGATTTTGATTCCATTATCATACACACAGTTACACCCTCATTTAATTTGCTGCATTACGTTCCACTTTCCACAAAAGAATGCCAGAAACCAAATGAAAATTGATGGTTTGTGTAATATAAATTATATTAGCACTCAGAGTTTTGCATGCATCGTCACTAAAAGCAAGCATTTTTTCGTACAAAAATGAAGTGCCTGGTGCGACTGTGGATAAGAATATAATCTTATTTTGCATATATACCATGAATTGGATTCATCTTTATTTTTGCCTTTTCTTGTGTATATATACGTAGGCCTCATAGCTTATTGATCTCTCACTGTAAATGGTTTAGAAGTGCTGTGAGAGAAAGAGAGAGAGAGAGAGAGGGGAGAGAGAAAGATGGGGGATCAAACAAGTTTTGGGATGTTACAACTAGGGTTCAAAAAGGCCATGCCATTTTTGCTAATGGTGGGATTGCAGTGTGGTTCTGCTGGGATGTACATAATATGTGATGTTACTCTCAAACAAGGGATGAGCCGCTACGTACTCATCGTTTACCGCAACGCGATTGCTGCAATCACTCTCGCACCCTTCGCATTTTTCTTTGAAAGGTCCTTTAATATCTCTAATTGCTACGCGTTTCGAGATATTGGATGTGCAATATTTGTGTTCACTAACATATTGACCAGCATACTTATAAAATATTCACCAATCCCATAGAATTTTCTGTGTTTTTTTTTGTGTTTTTTTTTGCTCATTTCTTTATTCTTATAATATTTTATTATTTTTAATGAAATATTACTTTCTGTGTTTTTTTTTGCTGTTTCTTATAATATTTTATTATTTTTAAAAAAAGTTGAAAAAAAGAGAAGAAGTTCCATCTTAGACAAACATGAAATCAGCCTATTATATATATATTTTGAGTTCAAAATTATTGATCTTTAAAGTAGGATGACCTTTATCCACCACTCCAAGGTTCTTGTTATTATGGAGTTTATTACGTATTAGAAATGGACTCCAACGTGCGCAGTGGACTCCACAATGTAAATCAATAAAAGTGTGAGCTATAAGGATGAACATATATACTTTCCCTTGAACAAAATATATATATTTCCTTGTGAGCTAGAAAAGAGATGTCTAATTAACACTAAGGTAAGTATTTTTTATTACACAAAGTTTTAGTTTCATTTTTTTTTATTATAGGGTTTTAGTGGTTTAGCACTTTCAGGATACTTTAAGATTTTTTTAGGTTCTTGTTCATAGGGTAGTTTAGAGTTTAGGTTTGGTAATTATGGCAGTGGTCGCTTTGACTAAGATTTTGGATGAGAATTTTTGAGTTAAAAGTGTTTATAATTTATTATATGACTCATTCCGATAGTAATTATGAGATTTTTAGAAAAGACACGATGGTAAAATGGTAATCCCTTGTTTTTAATTTTAAAAATCCTCGGGAACACATGATAGAGTGGGGACAGATGATGTTTGCTGTAAACAATATTTTAATTTTAAAATATGATAATTACATGACATAGAGTGGGGACAGATGATTTGTCTTCAATATTTCTTCCAGTGTTTATCTAATATTTTCACAGGAAAATGGATCTCAAGATGACAGTCTTGTGTTTCTTCTTTAAAGATCATAAGTTCTGGCCATTCTTAAAGATCATGGTTCTGGCCATTCTTAAAATGTTCTTTAGAGTAATTAAATCTTTTTAGAGTAATTAATATCAGACGATTTATTATCTCAGATAAAATTGTACCTCTTCCAATATCTCCATTTGAGAAATTATATTACTCCCTCTTCCAATTTCTCCATTTTGAGAAATCCAACTAATTAATTATTGAGGGAGCATATTATTACACTTTAAAATTTTTGAAATTCCCTTTCAAATTAAACTTGTCATTTCAACTCTTGAGAGAAGGGTAAAAGAGGAAAATCATAGAAATTGGTACTTTGATATTTTTACATGGACAACAATTTGAGACATAGAAAAGTCAAAAAGCAAACAAACAATATTGACTACGGAGGGAGTATTTTCTCAAATTTCTTGTCCATTTACGTGCATGCGTGCTAATTTTTAATTATTTATTATCTAATATTTTTTACCATTTTGAAAACTTTGTTTAATAGAACTCATCGAGAACTATCAAACAAGATCCATATTAAATATATATAATATTATATACAAGAAAATATCAACAGGCGAAACGAGAAATTATCTCCTTGTGGAAAGGGTGGTTGAAATTGTTGTACATGTGATTATATCTGCAGGCCAATTCTTGATCAGAACTTAACCTATTTGGGGATGAATTTGACTTCGGCATCATTTGCTTCTGCCATAATGAACGCTGTTCCTGCTGTTACCTTTGTCATTGCAGTTATTCTCCGGTAAGCCCATGTGAATTATGTTTTTTTTTTTTTTTTGGCAAAACTTAATTAGTTACTCTTGACAGAACTTAATTAGTTATCGCGATCTTTTTATATTTTTTTCCTCGGCAAAACAAATTTGTTACTTTTTAAAGAAGAGACTAATGGTACAATCACAATGGCAAATGCCGCCCAAAAAGAAGGCAAAGACGCCAACCAAAACAATTGGCCGGGACCACAAGAAAGAAACACTCAAAGCTAACACCTCCTCCATATCTCAGCACGATCTTGGCATAAATAAATGTATGAATGTATGTATGTACGTATTAGTAGGAGTCTAACAGTTGAAAACAAACTCCAGATATATGTGGATGAAAGATGAGAGGACAGGAGAAAAGTTGAATTATGTGATGAATGGCCTATGAATTTATTTTTGGAGTACCACAAGATGATAATTCTATTGAAAAAGAGAAACTAACCTATCAGGAAAAAGATACAAAGCAAAAAGCAGATGGGAATTTGGAAAGGAAAAAAGATAAAATGAGTTCAGCTGCTTCCAATCATGAAGTTGCAGATAACAAGAAATGATTTCGGTTTTCGCTATCATATTTGCACGATTGCAAGTTTTGACATCTCAAATTCTTGGAAAGTTTTGTCCATTTTAAGTGTTTTTTTCCGTCACGATTTCAAAAATCATCGGTCTTTTGACTATGTCTTCGCAATTGAAAGTTTTTCCAGTAACCTCTGTATGCCTATGCAGGAAGGAGTAAAGGTGGAGACTGGTGTTACAGAATGAGTAGTCTGAAAAAAGATTGGACTCAAAAGGAAACGTGTTAACTTTTGTAATTTTAAAAGAAAAAAGAGATATTGAAAGATTTATCCTATTAAAAAGAAACAGAAAAAGACTCTTAGCTAGATTCCTTGACTAGTTTTCTTGAAATGCAATGTCCCTGTTGTCTTTTCGTTTCTGCAATTCATTCAAGTGACAAAAAGAAATTGCGTTGCAAACTTGCGATAGGATGAAATCAAAATTACAATTTCATCCTCAAAATGACTATGAAATTGAATTTAATTTGTTATCACAGCTTAGAGCAAGTGAAGATCAAAGAAGTGAGGAGCCAAGCAAAGGTGATAGGAACCCTAGTAACATTTGCAGGAGCTCTAATCATGACCGTCTACAAAGGCCCAATCATTAATTTCATTTGGTCCCAAAAATCAAGCCATTTTGTACAAAGCAACGACTCCTCGGACAAGCACTGGCTCACTGGGACCCTCTTAATTCTTGTTGGCTGTTTTGCATGGGCCTCTTTCTTCATTTTGCAAGTGAGTCCTCTAATATTCCTGCTTCTTTTTTTTTTCGTAATTTTAAGTGTTCGTGTCAGTTGATGTGCATATCGGTTATTTTTTAAGAGATCACCGTCACAATCCAATAGCTGACCAAAATATCCATATGAATCGGCCCCACAAAAATTGATAGCTAGTCTCGTTACTTAAACAAGAAAAAAAGAGAGTACCAAGTGGTCGCCGATGATAGTAACTCTTGTTTATGCTGGCAGTCGATAACGGTAAAGAATTATCCGGCAGAGCTTTCTTTGGCTTTTTGGATATGCTTGATGGGTGCAGTACAGAGCGCGGCGCTAACCCTAATGGCCGAGCATCATCCTGGCATTTGGGCGATCGGCTGGAACTCTAGACTCCTCGCTCCTGTTTATACGGTTTGTACCAATTACTCCTCCTTATGCTTTGCCATTTCTCATCTTTAAATGGTTAAAACTAGAGCTGTAAAAAAAAACCCGCGAACCGTGAATCCGAACCGAACCGAACTTTAGGTTTTGGATTGGGTCCATAGATTAATGGTCTAGACACGGATTGAAAAATTAGAAAACCGTGTTTCGCGGTTCAGTCCATGGATTTTCAAAAAAGAACCGTGGATAAACCAAACCGGACCGTGACAATTTAATCAATAAAAAAATATATTTATATATATAATATTGGGATAAGAATTATAATTAAACATATTATTCTTAATTGTATACCCTAAATAGGTGAATGTGGTATAACTGAAAACTAAATGTGCAAACTATAATTAACAATTGTAATTTTGCTTGCACATATATTAGCTACTCCCGGACTCGAGACTGGTACTTTTGTTTACTCACTTTATATTATGTTGTTTCTGCATCTTTTTACTACTACTAGTAGTATTCTCTTGAATGTGAATCTCTTTGAGTCATTTTGAAGCAATGTTGTTGGTGACTTGGTGTTGTTTATTAGTAAAACTTAAAAGCTACATATGAATTTGTTCCAAAAGTTACATTGAGAATGTGAATGTGGAATATGTTTTTTATTTTATTTTGTGGAATTTTATAATCCGTGGATAAACCGTGAACCGAACCGTGATTTTTTTTTATTGTTTCGGAACCGGACCGTAGACTTTTGGTTTGGACACGGGTTGCCTTACATTGGACCGTAGACTTTTGGTTCGGTCCTCGGATTCATACCAATCCGCACCAAACCGGACCGTTGACACCCCTAGTTAAAACAGAGAGATAATTAATCCTGTGATTAATTTTTTATTTTCAGGGGATAATTAGCTCCGGAGTCACGTATTATGTTCAAGGGCTTGTGATGAAGACAAGAGGACCGGTGTTTGTTACTGCCTTTAACCCACTTTGCATGATCATTGTTGCTGTCTTGGGTTCCATCATTTTAGCTGAAAAAATCCATCTCGGAAGGTACGTTATTATGCACTAACTCTTCCGATTTTTCAAATTACGAGAAAGTGCTATGGTACACACCCTTTGAATTCATATTAAATTGTCAAAACATTGCAATAAAAATATCCATAGCATACAAATATTATGAATTCAGGTTGATATAATGAATTTATGTGCAAATGTTGTGAATTTAAAGGATACAGAGCATATACACCGTATATTATAGCATTTTCCCCCCTCATCATGTCAATTTTCAGCATTATTGGAGCCATCATAATCGCGATCGGCCTGTACGCTGTCGTTTGGGGCAAAGGCAAAGATCGTCTCAGTCCCGTGCCAATGACTGAAGAGAAAAATGCCGGTGCAGGGGAATTGCCAATTTCTGCAGCAGATATAACTATATTGGCTGAAGACCGGATCAAAATTGACAAACTTGTTGAAGCCTCGGATGGTCAAGCGCACGTTCTCAAGTTACACAAGTAGTTTTTTTTTTTTTTTTTTCAGATTCCTCGTGAACTTCTTAGTATAATAATCTAGTAAGCGGTTTATTTATCTAATGAAGTTCTTGCTCTTTCTCGAAAGAAAAATGTATAATAAAGGCTTGGAGATTAAATGTTGTCACAGAAGAGTTTGTGAAATTACTTTCTCATTCCTAATTTGGTGTCTTAGGTGATTTTTATACCTGTTGTCTATCCTACCGCCTTTGCTTTAATGGTTTATTCACTATAAAACTCGAAGAAAAAAAAATGAAATTGGAAATAAGACTACAAAAAAAAAAAGAAAATAAGCCCATTTTAAGGAAAATTCCACTAAAAAATGGCTTGCCTTTTCTTCAAATATGACATGTTTCAAAAAATAGAAAACCTAATTGGTCCAATTATGAAAAAGTATTTCTTTTTAGGTTTGTGGACGCCCCTCCGGAGGATTTCTCATCGATTCGGAGTCGCCACCCGGGTTTTAGCGGATTGTCCCCGAGGAACCGAACTCGATTGACTCGCTCTTTATTCAATGGATAAGGATTACTGGCCCGTCATCACCATACTATCTTAGGTTCGGGAGCTCATTTACGAGAGGGGAAGAGTTTTACGGCACCCCCCTCGCCCGGTTCGAAGACCGGTCTCTACTTGACTTTTGTGGGATTATACAAAAAATGTATGCAACTCAACTTTGAACAAGTACGGGAAATGGGGAAATGGGAGCCACATAATGATGATAAACACAATGATAGATTACGGTGTATGCATGTGCGTCGTGAACTACATGAGTGATGATGATGACATGCAAATGTGCACTAATAAAGGCAACAAACAAGAGGAGGTAGTGTCAGTACACAATGTACAATTGCAAAATAGCCAGAAATGACTCAACCAACAAACACAAAGCAAGAAACCAATCTGATTCTTTGGTAGAGATTTGAGCGCTCAAAGAGGGTGGTTTGAGCGCTCAAAGCCCCCTGATAGGCGTGCAATGTCACAGATATAAGCGCCTAAGTAGGGCGAATTAGCGCATTAGAGGCGCGTTTTATTCCATTTTCCACTTGATGCGGTGTTATCTTTTGGTTGGTCTTGTTATATTTTGATTTATAGGAAACAGGCCGAAAGAGCACGTAAAGTGGACACAAGGCAATCGGGCATGTTGGGAACCGGTGGGACCCAAGTAAGGACGAGCAAGCAAGTTGAAAGTCCATATGAAGGTGTCGGTATCGATACAGGTAAAGCCCTGTATCGATACCCAGGCGTCAGCAAGCGAACAGAACCTATGAGTATCGATACAGGGTTTCTCCTGTATCGATACCGAGGGCCCTAAATTGGCCATTTGACTTTGCCACGTGTGTTGACTTCGGGAAAGATAAATACTCCGTTTTTGTTCCGAATTAGGGTTCGAATTTTGTTTATTCTTCTTCCAACTAGCGGTTGATTAATTGCTTTGGAGATTCTACTTTCCGGAGATTGTTTTTCATTGAAGTTTGGAAGTTTTGTTCGAGGATTCACGTATTGCTTCGGTAACTTTCTGTTTTATTTACTTTAATCTCAGTTCACGGGAGTTTGTCCGTGATCTGATCTCGGATCCTTGTTTTAATTCATATTTAAGTATATTAGCATGGGTTATTTCAAAATTTTCTTATTCGTTCAAGTTGATATGAGTGAGTATTCCCATAGGTATGGTCGCGGGGTGATTAACACGCCGTGGCCAGGGCTGGATTTGTTCTTGCTCCTATTTTCAAAATCATTAACGGAAAAAGCAATTTTAGGTTATTAAAGAACTTCTGTTGGACGAATCCGAGCTTTGTCGGAGCCCATGTAACGCAGGGAACGGGGGACCAAAACTTGTCCTTCGCTGTACATGGGTAATGGCGACCACGAGGATTCGCATTTTTCGGGGTATCTTTTTCTCTCTAAAATCAAATGTTTTCTTTGGAACACCGAATGGAGTAGGAAATATCCGGACCTGGTCACTGGTGTTATGAACCCTACGACCGTACTTTCTTTTAAATAGTTTAAGCAAAACCAAATTCTCTTAGTTTAGTTAATTTTCTCATCAAATCACAAAGGGTGGCTACCTAAGAGCCGTGTTAAACTTTACAACCCGAGTTTTTAGTAAGTACTCTCCACATTCTCTGTGGATTCGATTCCGGTCTTACCGGGTATTGTGCTACACCGGTCTCAGCCCTACGCTTGGGGCAACCCATTAATTTAGGTCTAGGATTTCGGTCAAGCACCCCCTCAATCAAACATGCTCATGATGATTCTGATCTGATAAAAACACATTTTATGCACTGTTTCTCACTTGAAAACTGATCTGTGTTGGTTAAACAGAATGAGATGATTATAATAACACATGTTGAAGCATGTCAATGAGCCAAACATGGGAAGAAGCCCTGAGTAAGCGAGAGTATAACATTAAAAGACTTTCCAGAATACACAAAATGCGGTATGCAAGCCATAATAGTGAAAATATTTGATAAATCTGGAAAACAGTTTGAGCGCTCAAAGATGCTTCGAGCGCTCAATCTATCTTCATGGCTTGTGTATTCTGATGCTTCCTTGCCCTTATTTGGATCATTAACATCCTCAAACAGTACACAATAATGTAAATGTACTTGATGAACCAGAAACATTAACAAAATAAACATAAAATGCTTGCATGAGTGAGAGATGAGTATTGGGCCATGCATGAGCATGATTAGAATGAGAGGGAGAAGAGATCAGGTTGGCCTAGCCAAACAACAACACACACACACACACACTGTAATAAACTCAAAACGGGATGTAAAGCTAAAATATTGAAGAAACAAAGGTGAAACATAATGGAGTTTGGGCGCTCAATGTGTCATGGTTTGAGCGCTCAAACCCCACTCAAGGGTTATGAGCTTTTGAAGGTTTCTTACCATTCTTGATACTTGTATGAGATTCAAACTTTTTGATCATTGTTAAAAGAGTATAATACACCTATTTATTTCATGGAACATATCCGTTCATGGCTTGATGATGATAAGACATCATTCTCATCGATTTTGGGTCCATTGATCAATGATCAAGAACAAAGTAAACTGATTTAAGAGTATTTGGACCGTCAAAAGTCATAAGAATGATGATATTTACAGTTTTGCGAAAAATTATTTGGATCAAGCCCTTCCCGGTATTTTTTTTTTTGATGATTTCCTGCGTGGACCCTTGAAAACACCTTTTGAACACATTGGACGGTTCGGATCATGAAAATTTGATCCGGAACTATGAGTTCCGGACTTAGGGATCCCGGACTAGATTGGGACTCTCTCTCTATATATATATACACCCAGAGGGAGAGAGGGCACCACAAAGAGCTAGAGCTTACTTGAGAGGAAGCACGAGAGAGTAGGCTGAGCACAAGTCGTCGCCAACGGTTTTTGCGTACTGATGAAGAGAGCAACGACGTGGGAAGGAGGGAGGGAAAGAAATCGTCAAAATCCTAATCGATTGCACCCATAAATCATCTTCTAGGGTTTTTTTTTGCAAACGGTTGAGAGTGAGAGGGGATAGAGAGCAAGCTGTAGGAAAAGAATAGATGGAGGGAATTTGTTCCAAGTCATGAAATTAGAGTTTTCATATCACGCCAAAATGAATCAGGGAAATTGGTACAGCGCGCGCCAGCTACAAAAGCGTGATGTATTCCATCGCAGCTTCTTCATTTCCATCTCGGTTTGGGGAAGCTTTCCATCACAACTGAAAAGCGTGATGGTTTCTGGCGTGCTGCTTCGTTTTCATGTCGGTTTGGGAAGCTTAACATGACAACTTTTTAGCGTGATGGTTAGTGATGGTTGGCTGAATTTCACGTGGTTTGGAATTTTGGGGAGTATTTATTTTTATATCACACTTAAATGTAAAAATGACATAAAAAGCACTAGTATGTTATAATCTCACTTTTTTAACCCCTGACATTAAAAAATTTCCTTGTATTTCTATATCACGTTTTTTGTAAAAGTGACATCTTTTTCTTTTCCTTAGTGTCATCCATATCTATTATTGTAGTAGTGAATTATCTAGTTCCAACAAATAATTCATTCCACGGATGGAATTGAAGAAAAAGGGGCTGCCATTAACATCTTTGCTGAAAAATAAATACTATGGATATAAATACACGTATACACACACTTTACCTTTGACCGAAAGTGTATGACCGATTCCGTTCAGTCGTGCTGTTCAAAAGAGTAAAAATCTATAAATTCATCGAGGCTAAAGAAAATATCTACGCACAGTTGCGATGACGAAACCTATCTAAATAATGAAGTTATATTTCGAGCAAATCAAGATTCACACATTAATAATAAAATAGTACTCTTTTTTAAAAAAAAAAAGGAAAAAGAAAAATAGGGTTGTTATAGGTATGAATCCGAGTACCAAACCACGAGTCATGGTTCTAAGGAAAGACAATCCGTGTTTAGACCAAAAGTCTACGGTTCGGTTCGCGGTTTTCTCCACAGATTTTTACTCCTATATTCTATAAAATTAAAAAACAAGTTCTAGATTTCTGTTCCAAATTCAAAGCCAACAAGAGTGTAGAGTATGTTGCAAGAACATTACAATCCCAATATTCAAGTACCATTACAATCTCCGGATTTTGAGCTTTTTGAACCTTTCATGCTTTTCAAGACCGATCATTCTCCTTGCATACATCATTAAGAATCTCAAAAACCAAAAAACGATACAAAGATTAAAAAAGGGGGGGATTGATTAATGATGAGGATAACATGTGGGTTCTGTAATGATAAATAAAAATGTATGTAATGTGAGTAGTTGTACAAAATTTGAATTGGGTGAGATAAAGAATGAGATGAATAAAGGATGAAAATTTGTTTTGATCGTTGATGAAGAGAAAAATAATTCCAAAGGGACCGACTGAAAAATACCTCCCCATGTGTTATTACATAAATTCCTTATATTAGGGTAGCTGAGTTTGAACTAATTTTCAAAGAAACTTTTTCATGTTCTAGTTTTTCCGGTCGTTTTCTCTTAATTTTTAGTAGAATTGAGTATTATTTTTACATCACATCGTTCGGCTTAACAAAAGAAAGTTCTTATAAGACAAGACAAGAAACGAAAAATCGGTCTTTTCTTACTCAATATGCAATATAATACTACAAATTTGGTATATGTTATTATATTTTTTCAATTCCTTATCAAGAAGTACAATATAATATAGTAGTTTGATAATTGATATGAATCTAAAAGTTAAAACAACTAAAAATACCATTTACCTAAGGTACTTCACGCCAGAAGCTCCAGGTTAGTACTCCACTACTCCTTTATCTAGCGTAGGGATGACCATCTCGACCGACCCTCCCCGATCCATTCCGTCCCCTCCCCGAATGGTTGGGATTCGGAGATGTTTTCGGGGATTGGGTAGGGTATGGAGATTTTTTTCAAAAAAATTCGGGGATCGGGTAGGAGATGGTATAGTCAGTCCCCGTCCCAATCCCCTCCCCTCCTCGTTCCCCTCCCTTCCCCGCCCCTCTCCACATCCCCGTTCACATTTATAGGTATATTATATTATAAGCTTATAAGCTTTTTGTTCCCCCAGATAAGTTTATAACTTATAACTTGTTGGTTGGTTGTAGAAGGAAGATTTTCTTTTTTACTTCTGTTTTATGTGGTACTTTTGAGTGAAATTTTAATCTACCTAGAAACCAAAAACAAAAAAAATAAAAGAACAAGAACAGCAGTAGCACTTTTGAGTGACTTGGTACGTTTTTTAATTATCTTTGGGAACCACTTTTGTCATTAGCTTTGGATTTTAATACAACTTCTTTTGTATTCACTTGAATAGTTTGAGTGAATTTTTGGATCCCCGATTCCTCGTAGGGATCCCCGTTCCCCGCATTGGGGCGGGGATGGAGGTTAAAATAAAAGTCCCAGTGAAGATTGGGGAGGGGATGTGGATTGATATGGGTTTGGGGATTGGGGATAGAGGTAGTGGTATCCACCCCATGCCCATCCCTAATCTAGAGATTCTCAAGCCCTCATATCCTTACACGGTTACACCTATTCCGGATATCATACAAAAGAGGATTAAAATTTGGTCTGAAGTTCTGCGATAATTCCTTCTGCACCGACGGGGGTGCACCAACCCCGTACCGACGGCGTTGTGGACGTCGTTGTGGGTCCCAACCGATCGATCCGAGTCATTCATCCTTCTCAAAATTGAATTCCGAGTGGGTTTGAGCGGGAATCGAGACAATCGGACGGCTGTATGAGCTCGATCCAAAATCACCCCATTTCATTAACGGCGTCCACGACGCCGTCGGTGCACCCCGTCGGTGCAGGCAGAAGGGTTCGAAGTTCTGAACCCACCAAAAGGAATCATATACTCCTACTACGTTGTCATTTCAAATACAGAATATACTGCCTGGAATTTCCCATCAAAATATGAACATAATTTACTTTCACATTCTAGTCTTGTCAAAATATACCAAAATACGCGTTAACCCCAAATTTCTCCGCATCGAAATGTCAAAATATACCCTTACAAATTTTTTTATTTTTTTATTTTTTTTTTGTCAAAATATTCTACTCGAAATTATCAAAATTATCTACTCGAAATTATCAAAATTATCTACGGACAAAGCTCGGTGGGCATGAGTATGCACACCCAAATGCCCATTAATGCAAAGATAAACACGAACTTCTTTCTTCCTTCTATTTGGTTGTGATTTTGTTCTCAGCCACACATCTCCATTTGATACAGTGTTTCCAGATGATTTGTTTGAATAACAAAAATAATGGACTTTGTATATCAGCCTGGCATTTTTTTTTTCCTGTTTGACGGTGATCAGGGATGTTCGGGTCATCTTAAGCACACCTTGACTATTTCCCTCCCTGGTCCGCACAAAGGCAAACCATCCATGCTGGACTAGGGGATTCATAAGAGATTTCTCTCTTGCAGTCTGGTCCCCAAGAGATTGCTAAATTTCGAACTCAGAATGTCTGAATTTACAATTCATCTATTTTGTCGGCCTAGCTTTTGCTTGACAATTCGTTAGAGATTCCTGTTTTTTGTTGAGGTGGGATTCTACCTGATTTCAGATTACTTGGAAATCCATGGATGAAAGCACCAACTTTTCTTTGGTCGGGCATTGTCTCCCCAATTGCTTTTGCATCTATTCAGTTCATTTTCGCTTAATTTTTTTTGAAGGATATATACAGGATAGCTGTCCATTTTGGAATAATATAAAGGAATCGGGTTATTTTCCTTTATTCCAACATCTTAAAAATAGAATCGGGACAATCGAACCAACGCTTACGTAGTTGCACTTAGGACACTGAGGTCAAAAGCGGACCCAGGGGGTGCAAAGGGGTGTTTGAACCCACCCCTGTATTTCCCTTAATTTTCTTCCTATTTGTAGTACACTTTTGGTTATTTTTGTTAAATTACTAAAGAGTACTCCCCGCAAACTAGGCCAAATTGATAATTTTGCATCCACCACTGACTGAGGTTCTGAATTCAATCGTGGGAAGATGAGGTTCTTGATAGGGTGTTTTCTTGGAAGAATATTGGTAGGAGTCTTGTAAACATAGGTCCATGTAAAGTCTGGAATATCTCTTTGTAGTTTAGTTTTGTTCTTTAGGGCTGTTGATGCTTTTGGTTGGTGTTCTTTCTAGTTTCCTGATCTCTGTAATTTCCAGGGGTGCCCCTTTGATTCCTTGTACTCTGTGTTTCTTTTGGTAATAATGTCCTCGTTTACCAAAAAATGAATGGTGCACTCTAAAATCTGACCCATAATTTATTTCGAGAGAAATGTGTTTCGAAAAGTTATTGATTGATCGGTATTCCTTGGACATGATTTTTCACATGTTTGGAGAACTCGACAAGTTCTATAAAATTAACGGTCTCAATCATTATTGCGAGCTGTTGATATGTCCACAAAAATCAAAGTGGAGGGGACGTGTGGGATAAGACTGGACCATACCTGAGTCTAAGATCAATACCCTTTGTAACAAATGAGTTGGGATTTGGATAATGGAGTGTAATCAAACCAGCCCAATTTTAGGAATGGGGGACTGCTGTTCTTGAGGGACGGCAAGTTCTGTCAATTTCTGATTCGAACCGTTCAAAAGTGTTCTTAATGGTTCGGATTTATAAAAAAAAAAAAAAAACTCTCCTGGAAAAGAGTTATTTTTAAAATCTAGACAATTAATTGCCCAGACGGACGATCTAGATGTGCACTATAGAGTTGGCAGGGTCTCATGTCCCTCAAGGACAGCAGAGGCCCGGGCCTCTTTTCTCACTCATCACCTTTAAATGGTTACTTCTACACATTTTTTTCTTATAAAAAAATTACTACACGTTGAAAATATTTCTCTGGCTAAATTAATATACCTATCAAGTATCAACACATGTTATATTTCTCTCACTTTTTCGGTTTTTCCGCACTACCCTTTTGACACCATGTAACCTTACGCATTTGACATTAAAAGCCGTGTTTGGATGACCAGAATCTTGAGTAGGAATAGGAATACGATTACCGGAATCAAATTCCCAAGAATTTTCTTGGGTAGGAATAGGAATATGATTACTGGGAATCGAATTCCTAGGAATTTGATACCTGGAGGAATGACATTTCAGTGTTTGGATTAATTCAGTAATCTTACGCGGGAAACAATTATTTTGGAAATTTGTTAAAGTCAACATTTCCTTTTCTTAATAAATGAGTCAGGTTTTATTTTATTTACCAAAAAAAAAAAAAAATGAGTCAGGAATCTGAGATTCCCATGGGATAAGGGAGGGATCAGATTACCACTCAGTCTTGGAATGTGATTCCTGGTTGAATATGTCATCAGGAATCATATTCCTATTCCTGTCTCTACCAAACGTTGGAATCAGAAAAGCTTGACATCACATTCCTATTCCTGTCTGTTCCAAACGTTGGAATCATGAGTAGAAGACATCATAGTCTCATTCCTTCTTGAGATTACTGCCATCCAAACACAGCACAAAATAATACTAATGCCAAAACTGTTTTTATTAATGGCAAAATTCAATTGCACAAAATGCTTGTATCATCAATCATGTGCATGGTATAAGCATTTTCTGAAAAGGAGTTTTAGCATTAACAAAAATAGAATTGGCATTATCACTACCCTAAATTGGAAAGTAATATTGGTGAGTTTTTATGTACTAGATTTAGATTTATTGTTGGGCTTGGGTTAAATTTTGATTTGGAGATTTATAAATATAAGGAAATTAAAGCGATCTTAGATTGCAAAATAAATGTGGGAGTGCCTTTAGGCGTTGGTAATTAGTTTGCGCACAAAACACAGTTGGCAAATAATTTTGCAAATAGTTATCTTTCAAAAATGTATATCACCACAAAACATTATCGCACCACATGGTAGTAATTTGAATCGTTCATCATACTATGGGTTCTCCGTCACCTTCATTGTGGGCTCTATTTTGCGTTTATAGTAGTAATCTGAATTGTTCATCATACAGGGCCTCTTAAAGGGCCTGCGGAGGAGTATTACATCTACTCAAAACATCAGCTTACTCGAACATCGATAGATACATCAAAAATTGTATTTTCGATTACAAAATGGATGGTCTGAATTGTGTTGACAATTTTAAAGTTACATTGTTCATGACCGTCCAATTGGTAAACAAAAATTTAATTTTTGATATTCCTAATGATGTTGGATCAATCCGGGGTGCATGTTGTCCCTTTGGGCACAACATGCATCCTGTCTGATCGGAGCCGTCCGTGCTCGGCGATGGACGGCTCGGATCACATCTTGTCCAAACACATCCGAACCGTTCGCTACCAAACAAATCCAAGCCGTCCATTGCCGAGTCCCCAATCTGGGTCGACCGTGCTCGGCAATGGACGGCTCGGATCACATCTTGTCCAAACACATCCGAACCGTCCGCTACCAAACAAATCCGAGCCGTCCATTGCCGAGCACGGACGGCCCAGATTGGGGACAACATGGATGCTGTCCCTTTAGGGACAACACCATCCCCAATCTTACAAAATAAACGATTCAAATCACTATAATAAATGTACGTTGGGGCCTACAAGGTGGTGGCGGAAAGCCCATGATTTCTTCCTTCGACATACGGTATTTGATCCCTATCTTTATATTTTCAGTTTTAACACCATACTCCTGTGTCTGATCTTTATATAGTACCTTGATAGTATTTTTTTAACACACGTTTAAAATTCGCAAATTATTATGGTTGTTCATTAATTGGTAACTGCTAAAGTTTAACAAACAAGTTCCTCTTTTCCACACGGAATGTGCAAAAAAAAGTGAAATTTGTGACATAACTCATCGGGATTAAATTATATATGTTCGGCACAAGTGGAAACCACCACTGTTTTAGGCCCGATCGTGTGTTTGTTGTGGTAATCTAAATTGTTTACCTTGAAGGGCCTGTAGAGAGTAGTATAACCCCGCAAAAAATCAACTCGATTGGATATCTATTGGTGTATCAAAAATTGAACTTTGGTTTGTAAAATGGATTCTGCCAATAATTATTTTCTTAATTTGTTTATGACCGTCTATTTTATGAACCCAAATTCAATTTTTTATACACATATTGATATATGATGAATTTGATTTGTTGAATGCATATAATACTCTATGTCTAACACCCAACATGCGGTGACGGAACTAGCGGTGTACAAGAAAACAAAAAATCGCGAAACCGGACCAAACCGGTGTATTTGGATTGGTTCTACGATTAATGGATTGGTTCTGGTTCTAAAAAAAAATGAAAACTAGATATTTTGGTTCAGTCCCCGGTTTCATAATTAGTGATTTGAACTGAATTGGTCCGTGTAAATAAAATATATATATATATAATACAATAAATTATATACACTCCAATATAACCCCACACACTCTTGATAATTTTGTAATTTTTAACACTACATCTGGCATTTGCCATCTATATAAATAATGATATATAATAGTACATCCCAGTATCCAACTCTCACCAAACCCTTTCCACTTCCCAAAACTCTCCCACTTCCCAGAGACCCTATTAAGTATGTTAGTGGTATGTTATTATTTTATTTGGTTTTGCAATTTTTTAATACTAACATGGTTTAGAATTGAAAACTGAATAAAACCGGACCATTCTAATGATTTGGTGTGGTTTGGTTTTATATGCGCGACGGTCTGATTATGATTCTTAATTTTTTGAAACCTTAAATATGATTTGGTTCCTAGATTTTATAGAACCAGTCAAATCCGGAACATCTACACCCCAGACTGAACCCCATGGTTTCCAGACGTGGCGGAAAGAATTTAAACTCATATTCAGTTGTATTAGAATATTGTATTTTTTTTCTTTTTTGCGCCGCATATTCGCCTTTTTGCCAAAAGCTTTACATCCGTATGTTAATAACAAGGTTCACCTATTTATTCAGTACAAGTTTATTACGGAAATATTCAACAAGTACATACCCTCACCGTTGGATCGTGTTTTGGACGGTTCGGATGTGTTTTGATTTTTTAGTAAAAAAATTTTAAAGGATAATGCCAAACGCATCCGAGCCGTCCAAAACACGATCCAACGGCCGAGGGGTGCACAGCATGCCCCCCAAGTCCGTTTATTACATACACCGACCGAAGACACATTTTAAATACATCATACGGTGTGGTCCCACAACCTCTTTTGAGAATTGCAGGCGTCCATTTTTGTAGCTCCAAATGTGTAAAGTATTCATACTAAAAATCATATCGAACGGCTAAGTGCATGATATAAATCGTTGATCAACAAAGAACTTCAACGATTTATTTTTCTTGAGAAAAATGTAAATTTTAAAATTGTTCTCAATGTCCGATCAATTTGCTTTTTTTTTTCCTGAATAATGTGTGCAACGAGACCTGTAAAATAAACAGTTTGGATTGTCATAATAAATTGTAGAGCTCACCTTAATTATTATAATTAAGAGGTGCATTTGTAAGTAGAAGTAAAGAAGAGCCATCATGATGTGTATTATTATGAGACGTCACTTGAATTGATGCTAAAAAACTGTGTTGATAAAAAACTTGTGGAATCATCAAACCACAACTTAAAAGATGGTGTCCATTATGCTTACCACTCGCTCCTCTTTCGCATCATCCCAAAGCACTTACCCCTAAAACTATTTGGTGGTCAACCAAATCGAATCCCACCTTAATTTTTTATTTTTTTTTATAACATGGTATCCAGGTCAGCTTATGCATGCGTGCATTTTGAATTATTCTGGTATTCCAAAGTTAACGACTAGGAAAACTTGCAGTGACCCCAAATTTTTTTTGCTTGTAGTGAGAATCAAATATGCAAACTCGGAATATAAGGCATGCATGTCATGCTTCCACTAGACTTACCCCTTGGGATCTAGGGGGGGCATAATTTTTAGTTATTGGTGTCAAAAATTAGATCCATATTTGAGTAATATTTTAATTTGTTAAAACTAAATTAAAGGTTTATAAGAAAGATATATAATGATAAATGTATATTTGCGTTGCAATTGGTCTCAAAGACTTGTTATATTTTGAAAAAGATACATGATAGTCTCGTTCGTAATACTATCAACTATAAGAAAAAGAGAATGCTTGGAGTTCGTATGCATTTCGAGCAAACTGGGGCAATTTTAAATGTTTTGTAGGGTTAAAATAGCAAAATTTGGCTACAAACTATCAAATATTTATGTGAGGAAACAAAGTGAGTCGACTCAAGTGACCCCACTTGTACCTATATGTACCTCCGCCCTTGCTTGGGGTTATTCCCCACTTCCAAAAAAAGAAAACAATAGTTTCCATAAAGAGTTCCACACGAAAATTCTATCTTATATTGGATACAAATCACAAAAAGAAAAAAAGATTCCTGTTATTAGGAAAATAGCTTGGTTTTTGTTTTTTGCTAAAGGATAATTGCATAGGTGACGTTAATTTGGTAAAGCTATTTCTCTTTCTTTGCCTTCTTTGTCTATATAAAGGCCCATAGGCATTTGATCACAGTACACATTCACAACTTAATAAGCACTACTAGTGTTTGAGAGAGAGAGAAAGAAAGGGAAAATGGGTGAAAATGGAATGTTGTCCCTCTTGTTCACTAAGGTAAAACCATACTTGGCTATGGTGTGCCTGCAATTTGGGTATGCTGGAATGTACATCATCACCATGGTTTCTTTGAAGCGCGGTATGAGCCATTGGATATTCGTGGTGTACCGTCACGTGGTTGCCACAATTGTTATCGCTCCATTCGCGCTTGTTCTCGAAAGGTCTTTCTCTCTCGACTTGTATACAACACCACACTCTTATCATAGTATTTTGGGCACTACAACTCTTCCATCGGTTACCATTACATAACCTTTCCGCGACAAAACTAGTTTTGATCTCTTTGAAGATCAGTAAAACTTGCAATTGTTATGGAGACTAAACTTGCAATTTTCAAATGTATCGAATGCATTCTTTATTTCCTAATAACTGTATTGTGGATGTTCTAACTTAAAACACATCATTTGTGTTCTGTTTTACAGGAAAATAAGGCCAAAGTTGACGCTCTCAGTCTTCCTAAAGATACTGGCACTGGCATTTTTGGAGTAATTCTCTAACTCAATGAACACCCTTTAAGTATAAGTTAACTTTGACGTACAAGAGTTTAAAAAGTTGCATAGATGTGTGTTCACAGATTTAGACACAGATATGTTTATTGGACAGTTTCTAACACCTTGGGCGTACTTCGCCGCTCTTCTATCCTCCGTCTATTTTTTGGAATGCTCTTCTTTTTTTTTTCCTATTCCCCCAAAAAAAAAACATGGGACAGATGAACGAACAGGAAATGAGATAGCATGAAATTAAATACTCCTACCATGCTGCAGAAAGCCCTGTTATAAAAGATTTCCATGTGTTTCTTTCCAAATCTTTCATTCAAACCTCCTATTGGGTCATGGAAATTGGTTTTTTCCTACTCCTAGTTAGTTTTCTTCTCTCTCTCTCTCTCTCTCTCTCTCTCTCTCTCTCTCTCTCTCTCTCTCTCTCTCTCTCTCTCTCTCTCTCTCTCTCTCTCTCTGGTTCTTTGACATATATTTGAAAGGTTCTGCAAAATTTTAACACAAATAGAAGTAGCTAATGTGGTTTTTTTCCCCATTGGATTATGATCAGGCCAGTGTTAGATCAGAACTTATATGTCTTGGGACTGAAGTACACATCTGCAACATATGCATCTGCAATTGTCAATGTCCTCCCTGCCCTTACCTTCATTATGGCCTTCATTTTCAGGTAAAACTTTCTTTTTTTTGCTCGCGAAGAAAAGATTTTAAGTCCATAAAGAATACATCGAGGGGAATGAAAAGGGACATCAATAGTTCATATGCTTATTTTTGTGATAGCTCGGGACATCTTATCCCCACCTCAACAAATCACTAATCTCACTGTTCACTAGCAAAGGTTCATTCAAAGCTAGAACAGAGCCCTCACGAGAATTTATAGGTAACTATTAAGTCCCAGTCCTTGATAACCGGCAAACCTGTTGGGGTTGTAATTCATATAAGAAAAGAAAATAGGAAATTCCCTAAAATTGGAAAATGCATTACATAATTCATTCCACGCAATCTTGTCTTTTTAGGAGTTCACTGTTCCATCAAAGCAGTATCTTGTTGTAGTGGCCAACTACCTGAAAAGCAATATTGTCACATTCACCAGATAGATTCTTCATAACACAAAGATGATTGACAAAATGGCCACAATGAAAAAGTTCAGTAGAAGAATGCCATCCTTTTTGGCAAGAAACAGTGATACTTGGGCTGTGTTTGGATGGAAATTTCGCCGAAAGGATTCATGAAAGGAAATATTAAAAGATAGGAAAATTATAGAATAAGAAGCTAAATTTCTATATTTGATTCTCTAGTTTCTTTCTTTTCCTTGTCAAATCCCTCCATCATCCTTGATTTACAGTCTTGAGGAATGTCATTTTCAAGTTTTCGTGATCTTACAGTGGACTCTACAAAAAGCCACTCATGTAAATTTAACAATTTTGAAGCACCATGATTATCATAATCATCATCTTCAGTATCATTGGTGCATGCTAATATGAGGACATTGAGGAGACTAGAAAACTTAAAAAGGTTAAAAAATTGAACTTTGTATAGTTTCTATTTGCATTTAAATACCCAGAAATTCGACTCTAGACTTCAGAAAAAATAAGTCATGAAAAAAATACAGAGTTGGATGGTAGAGAAGGTGGAAAATAGGAAGATTGGAATGTTAATGCTTATGGAAACTAATTGGGCTCTTTCAAATGGTTTCTCATGGTGTTACAGAGGTTTCATTGGGCTCTTGTGATTTCTTCTTACCTGCTAAGATTAAAAACGCGTTCAATCCTCTAATCCTGCTAGCTATGGATCACAAAAATCACACAATAAGAGAAGAACGAATAGAGACACACAGAACGCACACATATACGAGATTTGGCAACTTGCCTACTCCTCGAGAGCACCACAAGATTTCATTTTTGAAGGTTTTTTTTTTTTTTTTTTGCTAAGCAATAAATTTATTAATATTTGAAAATGAATTACAAAGATTAAAGGGACCCAAGACTGAAAACGCCAAGGACCCGAAGGGGGAAAAAAACAAGGAACAAGAAGGGTCAACATCCCTTTTTTGTTTTCTTAATTGTCTAACCCTTAAATGTCATATGTATAGGGCCAATTCGGGTCAATCGGTAGCAAAAGGTTACCTGCATTTCCAACAATAAAACAACATTTTGATTTTTGAGAAGTATTCGATATCTTCTCTTCAATTTACTCAAGTTAATAAATTATTTTTCTCATAACAATAAATACTACATAGTATAGCCTCAACTGAGGAATTTCAGGAGATCTTTAATTTTTTGACTCTGCTTCTTCATCAATGTCATAAGAGTCAATGATTTCTGCATGTCATTAGGTTGGAGAAAGTGAACTTCAGGAAGAAGCACAGTCTAGCAAAGGTGATCGGAACGACAATCACGTTAATCGGAGCAATGCTGATGACAATATATAAAGGCCCCATTGTTGACATCTTGTGGTATTCCAAAGCAAGTAGCCACCATATTAGTACCAGCAATTCATCTGCTGATCAGCATTGGGTCACCGGCACGATTATGCTCCTTTCTTGCACTGCTAGCTGGTCTTGTTTCTTCATACTCCAAGTCAGACTCACTCTCTCTCTCTCTCTCTCTCTCTCTCTCTCTCTCTCTCTCTCTCTCTCTCTCTCTCTCTCTCTCCCTTAAACATATTGTGAAAGAATTATTCAATATGAATTCCAAAGCCTGGCTTTGATGTTTCCAAGTTCAAGTTTCGAACAATGTTTCAAGTACCAATCTGTATCGGTTGATATATTGAGAAACATCGGTGTTGGAGAAATCCAAAGATATTTAAAACCTTGGCTGCAAGAAACCTGCCCCCAATTTCTATTGTATTCAAGGACTAATACAAGAACTCAGCTTCCAATTTTTCTAAATTTGGGCAAATTAAATGAACAAAGTTAGTTTATTCCAAATGTTTTTTAAGAGCTAGTTCTAATTGGATTAATTCTTTTGGTCAGTCCATTACATTGAAGCAATATCCGGCAGAGCTGTCTTTGACCGCGTTGGTATGCTTCTTTGGGATGGTGCAAGGTGCAATAGCGGCTCTTATAATGGAACGCGACATGAGTGCTTGGGCCATTGGTTTCGATTCCAGGCTTCTTGCTGCAGTTTATTCTGTAAGTACCACTTTGTGTGAGTCTCAAGTGCGGTTATGTGATTCATTCAATTCATTTGAGCCTAATGTCAATCCGTACAACACGAGAGATTATTCGTTATTCACCGCTCGTGGAGCAATGCTCCAGGAGCTCTTCCTATTGCACATAATTCACACACCGAGTACTCATTACTATTCCTTTCTAAATTGCGTGAAAAGGGGGTGGTTTGCTCTGGAATAGCATATTACGTGCAATGTGTCGTGAACAAGGTCAGAGGTCCCGTGTTTGTGACCGCATTCAGCCCTCTTTGCATGATCATCACCGCCGTTCTTGGTGCCACCGTCTTGGCCGAGAAAATCCACCTTGGAAGGTCTACTATATTTTCTCGATTTTTTTTCATTTTAGTAAGTGACAGAATGATTTGGCCTAAAAGTAAAGCTAATTCACACGTTGTTTGGTTGTTTGTACTGATACATCTCTCAGTTTAATTGGGGCCTTCATCATAGTGTTGGGTCTGTACTCTGTGGTGTGGGGGAAAAGCAAAGACCCATTAAACTCGGAAGAAGCATCGACATACTGTGAGAAAGACAAACCATATGAATTGCCAGTAATTGATTGTGACAAGAAATCAACCATTGTTGAATATGATGAGACTGATCATCATGTCCCTGCAGCTGCCATCAAAGTTCATCAAGGTTCCAGTGAAAAATGATGTGTCATCCCAGGAGCCATGAATTAAATGGGAGAGAATGCACGATATCGAAAAATGGACGGCTGAGATCCGTAAAATACAAATCTGAACCATCCATTTCTCTTTCTTGAATGTTTTCGGGAAAACTTTTCCTGAATCCTACTACTCTTCTGCACAATATCGCTATGTTCTTTCTATCTTTTGAAATGTGTTTACCCATTACATGTACTTCAGTGTTCTACTTTGGCTTGAGCAAATCAACATGACTTTTATCAATGGCCCTCTTTTTCTGTTGTCAACTCAATTATTGTTGTTCAGAAAGCAATGGCAAAAGTCATATACTTCATCTTCCATAATGGTTGCACAAGGAAAAATTGATACGTTAGGTTATTCGCTTGTCATGTTGTTCAAATATTTATTTTTTGTACCGACCCGTAATAAAACCATATAATTTTGGCCGAAGAAGTATAATCCATTGGAGAGGGATTTAATTTTGACACCCAAGTTTCGGACCCTTTATATCCGGCTTCAAATTACGAAAAAAATGGAATGCCACTACTATTTATGGTAATTCTAAGCACAACAATAATTGTTTTATTTAAAGCGAAATGATGGCAAATTGAAATATAATTCTACTAGCAACAAAAGCCCGCGTTTTTTTTTTTTTTTTTTTAATTTTAAAACCTCAAATCTATGAAAGCCTAAATCCAAAGATTATAAAAATTATTATCAAAAGTAATATTTTTTTGAATAAAGCCGAAAATAAACCAAAATTCTCCAGTTTATTGGTTTAATTTTGGCTTTATTAAAAAAAATTAGTTTCGACCATAATTTTATACTCTTTGAATTCGTAATTAAAAAGAATGATCCATAAACCATGAAAACTCACGAAATATTGACGCAAAACTAACAAATACAAAAACAAAATTGAATTTGACAAAACCAAAAACAAGTTTTTTTAATTTTTTATAATCCAAAGGGATTTAATTTTAGTTTGTTTAGTAATTTTGGAAGCACTACTATTAATGGTAATTCAATCACATAAAAATTGATTTTAAATCGAAATGATTAAATAAACAAATTCTACTAGCAACAAAAGCCGAGATGAAGTTAGAATTACAAAGTTTTGCACTTAAAAAGAGGAAGAGAGTAAAGATTATAAAATTGCATCGTTCAAAATATAATATTTTTTTAATAGAGTTAGAAAATAAACCAAAATTCTTGAGTTTATTGGTTTAATTTTGGCTGGATTAAAAAAATTAGAGAGAAATAAAAATGACTCTTTGTTATCAAAACTAAAACTAAAATCTAAATAAAAACGAAAACTCACGAAAACTTTGAAAAAAACTAACAAATTACAAAAAAAAAAAAAAATTAACCTCTTAATTTAGTTGTTTCTTTAGATCACCAAATAAAAACTTAACTTGCATATGGCTTGCCCCTAGGCGTGGGGCTGGGGTTGGAGGTAAGTCGTGAAGTTTGCTAGTTAAGAGATGTATACCCTGTGGTAGTGGAATTTATTTATCAAGTTTTTATAGGAAGCAATGTACTCATGAATTGGCCCGAACTCGTGAATTTCCAAAAAAAAAGCACTATGCTCTTAATTGAATTCGTTCCCCACTATCTTCCATGTTAGATAACTATATCTGGTGGTAGCGGAATTTATTTATCAAGTTTATGTAAAAAGCACTATGCTCGTAAACTGGTCCGAAGAATTGAGTTATCCAAAAAAAAAAAAGCACTGTGCTCATAGGGATACTACTTAGGCGTCGTTTGGATGAGTTAGAAGAGACCCGGACTATTCAATCCGGGGGATGAGGAGTTTAGTCCATGTTTTGGCAACCAAAAACGCCCCCGACTAAATAGCCGCCGGCTAATTAACCAGGGGGAGGCCGGATTAAATACAAGCAGGGGGGGCTTGTATTTAGTCCGGCTCCTCATCCAGGACCAAATGACCAGCGTACCCCTCTGGTTCAAGCACAAGCACAAACCACCATTTTTCTAAATAGTTTCAAGCAAAAAATTTGCAAAATTTTCAGATTTAGGAATTTTGAAAAATACAAGCGATTAGGGAAAAAAAATACATATCTGGGTGAAATTGCTGACCACCACCTTCGCCATCGCCGTTGTTGCCGTTGGATTGGCCGTTGTTGCCGTCGGATTTCCTATTGTTGCCATCGACTGGTGTTGTTGGGTTCTTCACGAAGAAGAAAGAAGAGAAGAGAAGAAAAGAAAGAAAAAAGAAAAAAGAAAAAAAAAAAAAAAAAGGGACAGTTGTCCCTCTCTCCTGCGTGGGAGTTTTATTTTAGGGGTTAAAATTACGCTTTATCTCCTCTATTTTATTAGGCAATTCCCTCAAGCCCTAAATAACCCATATGATTTAAGAAAATTAAAAAAAAAAACTAGTAGCTATAATAAAATTAATTTTTTATTTATTAGAAACAAATATATATATATATATATATATATATATATATATACTTTTAATATTTAATATTCTTCATTTATATAAAATAATTAAATTAAGTATTATATAATTATTTTTTGGATTTATATAATTATTTAAATGTATAATTTAATATGGGCATTTAGAAGGACAAAATAGTCATTTGACTGGTTTTTACATCATCTACCCTTCTCATCCCTCCTTTTTTGTCCCTCACCCAAACCATGGACTATTTAATCCTCCCTTCTTAACTATCACATCAATGTGGGCTCACCCTTCTTATTTAATCACCCTACTATTTTATCTCCCCTTACTATTTAATCCCTCTCAAACTAATACGTCATCCAAACGAGCCGTTATATGCAATGGCAGAACCAGAATTTGCTTATAGTGAGTGCCGAAATCTAAAAGTTAAAGCACGAAAAATAAACTAACAAAAGCAAACTATATTTCCACTCAGAAAAATCAAAATAGAACTCGACGTTTTTTCAAGTCGTGAGTATTTTGGAATCAAGTTTTTCATCTCTTTAACACTTTTCTTTAAATTTTAAGAGTTCATTTTAATAGTAGAAGTTAAAGAGAATAAAAGCCCAACTATTTGGGTTAGACCACAAACAATAGCCCAATAATAACAACCTCCAAAAATAAAAGTGAATTGTATACATGTACTAGTTTAACGGTTTCGTGTGTTTCGTGTGTTGCACGAGTGTGATGCCCGTGTGTATTTTGGTTTTGTGTTGGTTTTTTTTTTTTTTGGCTTTTGCATGAAGTTATGGGTTTTTTTGTTTAGGATAAGGGCATTTTCAGTAGAGATAAGCATAAGTTTGGGCGAATTTTTAGTGGTAGAATTTGTTAATTTTAGAAAGCAAAATATGAAGTATTAGGAAAAGGCTACAATACAGTTATAAAATTACCTTATTTTTCATAAGATAATATTTTTGTGATAATAGAATTTTTGGATAAAAGTTGTTTAAATCACCAAAATTTATCTATTCGTAAAATGATGATAAAATCAAAAAATGTTAAGATTGCCCCTAAGTTTGGGCAATCTGGATTTATTTTTAGTGGTAGAATTTGTTAATTTTATAAAGCAAAATTTGAAGTTATTAATGTAGTAGTTTATACTATTGAATATAATTTATATGGAAGGTGTCTTATCTTCTTCCTGCCTTGATGAAATGATGAAGAGGCGAGTTTTTAAGAAGATTATGTTCGAGGCCACGTGCAATGCACGCATTATTTGAGCATATTCCGCCACATGCGATTCATTTAATTGAGCATATTCGAACGCGCACCTTTTCGGAAGTGCGTCTGTCGAAGTGCAATTAGTCGGGATAGTCGATAGATCTAGTTGGGTTAGTCGGGCTAGTTGGCGGATGGGAAGTGTTGTAAAGGTTGCACAGCAGCCAGCCCCCTAAATCCCAGGGACCTTCTTTCAAGACCTATGATTGTTTCAAATACATTTATACACTAAACATCCATCCACATAGATCCCTAGTTGAAAACAATCTTAAATGAGGAACCATTTGGTTGTAAATCAAGATCGGTGTGGAATACATATGTACATCCACATCCATCCAAATAGTTGAATTTCATGCCTCATACCATGGGTTGAAATAAATCACCAAGGCAAGGTGATTTCATTTGCTTAAAAAACTAACACCAAGAAGATAGCATTCGTCAATGTTGGAATAGGCGGATGAGCTTTACATACAATAAGGGATACAAATGTTCATCAGGCTTAAATACTAAAACTAACTGCATTTCTCTCTTTCCCTCCTCAAACTAACAGAGGAAATATATATATACTCTGTACATAAGCAGCAAATCCCGTCTCCCTCGAACTTATAAATTATCATCCAGAAAAGTGGATAGCAACAGCCCTTGCACAAACTCAAACTTCCTAGCCCTTTCTTCTCGATCCTCTTCCGAGATTAGAGGTGCGTGGATATTTCTGTCGCACAAAAATTGGCATCAGATTCTACTATTCGTAGGCAAAAACCAATCATTTGGCATCAGATTCAAACGACACTTTTGCAGAAAGCCAACAATTTTTCCACTATATCAGCCACGGACATGTAGATGTTGCAACTGGCAAGCAACAGAACACAGTGGATTCCCTTTTAAAAGTAGATAATGCCTCTATTAAGGCCAAAATAGCTTCGGTTCAGTGAAATTATTCTGAAGTTCTAATTTCTCGTATGTGTTAATTTCGGTCTACCAAGTGTTACAGATAATAAACTTAAGCAAGCATTCTGGCAAGCTGGTCAGAAAGACATTGGAGTAAAAACACGGCTCTCTAACCATTAGAAATTCAAACAATACATTTGCAGAAATGCAGAGGGAGGAACTCAACTTCAATTTAAGGTATCAAAGTTACATGGGCTCTTCTAAAGGTATGAAGCGCGCATGTTGGACATTCGACACTTGGACAAGGATATGAAGATGAGTCCAAGGTGTATAGCTTGGCATGGACCCAGCTTACCATAACCATATATGGGGCCCATACATTATGCATAAAATGCGCTGAAAGAAAACATTCAGCACAACCTATTTTATTTGCTGCAGAGGAAAAAAAAAGAACTTGATGGACCAATGATAAGTGATTTGCTCTTGCCTACTACCATAATAGTTTCCAGTTTGAAGCAAGTATCTTTACCCTTAATCTTTTAAATTGCTCAACACCAAAGATCATACTGGTTATCAAGAAAAAGTGAAAGCAAAAGAAATATAGGTGGACCTCACCTCCTATCTAATTACCGTAGTACCTCATACGGTTATCCCTATTCCACAAATCGACTTGTTTCTCCACCAATTGTTAGAAAATTCCAAACACATTCTGCAGCTCAAAAATCAAATCATTAACAGAAAAGTCAGCCTTCTCTCGTCGTTTTAACCCGAAGACATAACGTAAATTTAGTTCTGCAGCTCAAAAGCTAAATCACTATAACAGAAAAGGCAACCTACTCTATTTCATTTTCACCCGATGAGGTCTCTCCTATTAGAATTGAGTGACATAGGTGCTAAATTCCCCAACTGGTAATACCCAGACAAGAATTTACCAGAAAGAGAGAGACAAGATAGGAAGGCAACCAATGAATTCGATGGTTTACCTACAGTTTTCACATCGACGTATACAGATGCACATTACGTGCACTACGTAAGACCGAACCATGTTTTCAACATCTTGAGCAACACTCCTTGGTTGTTCCTCTACCAATTAGAAACAATTTGTAGTTTTCATTACAGGTCCAATAATTTGGAAAAGTATAACACGGGGATGAACAAATAAATGGGATATGGGAAAATAGTCAACTACAGTAAACTGGGAAACATAATCAATATGAAATAAGCAGTGATTTACATTTATAAAAGAAGGAAAATAGTCACGAATCCTTTATAGGAGATTAACAAATGTACTTATCAATTGCAGTATCTCTCCTGGCCGGCATGATGCATTTCCAAGACATCAGACCTTAGATGTCATTGAAAATAAAAAGGAAAGAGAAGAATGCAGGTCAGTTTTAAATTTCCTAGGGTGGACAAGTGCCACACACCTTGTCTAATATTCACAGGTGGGAAAACTTCAAATGTTCAAGCACAAGTATGGAAAGCAAACTGGGAACTGAAGCATCATAGATCATATAGCATCTGCCATCTAATAAGTAGGCAAGTAACCAACCAGCAAAGCCTTAATCCACTGATGCCATTAATAGATCAAATAGCACCCACTAAGTAGGCTAATTGGAATCAGCTAGAAAAGCCCAATGCCATGCATAAACAGGTAATAAGGCTGACCGCATTTCAATTACATTAGATAGGCGATGTGCCTCATGGATCCACAAGTTATGCAGCCTAGTGTTGTCTAAAAAATTACACAACATCTTAATTGTTTAAATATACTATCTTTGTCCTTTCCAATATTATGGCTGATCAAGGAGCTTAGGTTGGATACATTTTCTTATGTAGGCAATAAATTAAACTGCAAAAAAAAAAAAAAAAAAAAAAGGAGCTTAGGCTGGATATAGTTTCTTATATAAGTAGTTTAGAATGGATACATAAAACCATCACATACCAAAATCTCTTTCTGTGGCGTAGGACAGATCATTGAACTAACCAATTTAGTATTAAGAACTACTCATCATTGCCCTTAAGCCTCAGGTTTTTTGCTCAATGAACTGTTACATATAACTCTTCGAGAAAAACAAAGAGAATCATATGAATAAATAAATGCTATGCCTTTGAAAAGATGACATGTTTAAGTGAGATCATCCGTATGCATCAAACAAAGAAACATTCAGCTACCTACTACCATGCTAGAGAAAATCTAAGCAAGCACTAACTTACAATCGAACAAATCTTCCCAAGCTTTTTCTAAGAGGGGAGAAAGTTCATGAGAAATTACACTCATATGCATTAGCTTCTTTTTTTTTGTACTCAAAAGAAAAACAAGTTTTTATTCGATTGGTCGTGCTTTTGCAGAATCCCCAAAAGAATGTAACATCTGAGGGAAATTACAACCCAAAAATGCTAATAAATAAAACCCCACGATCATGATATGTTGTATGTCAGAGGAATCTATGAACCCATACCAGAGCAAATTGTGTCTGTTTCAGTGCACAATAATCATTAGATGAAACCCAAAAGCAACCTTACATATAAACCTAAAACAAAACCCAAGGCTTAAATTTATTAATTGGTTACCCCCAAAACTCATTTGCAAGCACAAGAGATCCACTTGAAATAAAGCAATACCCACGCACTGTATGCATGTTTGGAAGAGAGAAATGGGAGAGAAGGTACCCATATTTTTGTAGAATTTACTGAATAGCTCTGTTTGAGGAACAAATCAAGCACCAGCAAAGGGAAAAAAATAATCATATGCATCAGCCTTTTTAATTCTTCTATCATGTTCTAAAAGTATCTTGGACGACGACGACCACGGTGATGAGAGAGAGATGCGGGGTAATGATTGTGAGATCTGACCTGGCCACCGACGACGGCGATGGAAGGAAGAGCGTCCCAAAGAGTAGGAAAAGCGCTCTCTTCGCCGTGATCTCCCAGAGCTGTGCACGCTCTCTGGAGTTTGTTCACCAGAGCTATCAGATTCTCCATTATCGCAGACCATGGTTTTCAGAAGCTGTTGTCAATCCCTAATTTGAAACGTAAGGCAAGGATATTCTACGATCTTGAGCATGGAGACGATCTTAAGGAGCGTAATGGTCACGATTGGGGGGTTTTGGCGAGGTGATAGATACGATCGGTGGGGGAGAGAGAGAGAGCACAGTTCCATGGTGGTCTGGTTTGCCTCATTCTCTCCTCTCTCTCTCTCTCTCTCTCTCTCTCTCTCTCTCTCTCTCTCTCTCTCTCTGCGTAATAAGTGAGAAGGGGACACAGAGGGAAATAAAATAAAAGTTGGGAAGGGGGTATTAGCAAACACCAAAAGACTCAATTGCCCTCACTCAGAATGCTTAATTGCAGCCAATTCAAAAGCAGAAATTTTCAATTGAAGGGTAAAATCGTCCAAATTGGCAAATGTGCATACCAAAATTGGGAAAACCCTCTCTTAGGCTCCGTTTGTTTAGGGCGGAAAATGTTTTCTTTTCTTTTGATCAATCATACTGCAAATATCATTTCAAGAAGCCTAACGGAACTTACAATTAAAGAGCATAAAACTCGAAAAGAACTAACACTACTAAGACTGGGAAACGAGCAAACCACAAAAGGGCATAAAAGCTCAAAGACACATTACTGCCAAGAAAGCAGACCAACACAATGCGGCGTAGAGTCCATCCAAGAATTGAGTAGAGGAGCAACCCAGAGCTCAATCCATTAGAGCGGTCCAAAAAGTGGCTAATGTTGGCATTCACGACATAACTGAAAGTTTCCCTCACAGCCGCAAAGAGTTGCTCCAGTGCGAGTTCCTGCTGACACTTCGAAACTCCAGGCGTGGTAGTTGACCAGACAAACCCACAACAAGCCAGACCTCCAAATAAGCACCACTGACCGGAAAACTGGTGAAAACCAGTCCGGAAAGCAAACCGAGAAACCACAAACCAGAACAAAGCAAATCTAAACTAAACAGAAACAAAAGAAAAGCAAACATGGTGACATTTTCCATGGAAAACTTTTTCTAGAAAAGATAATGTTTTCCAGTGTTTGGTTATGATATAAAAACATTTTCTAGAAAACATTTTCCATTGTTTGGTAGACATGGAAAATCACTAATTGAAAAACTAACCAAAATATCCTTGTAAAAATAAAATGGTACCCATACTATATAAAGGATAAAAAATCCAACATAACCTAGGGTTCCATTGTTTTCCAGTGTTTGGTTATCTTCTTTTTGAAACAGTTTCTCAACATCCCTAGGGTTCCCATTCTTGATAATCCACCATTTTACAACTCCAGAAAACACAAGTTTATCTATTCTGAATAGCAGAGCGTTTCGCCTATGCAATTAATTGCTAGGCAAATAAAGTTGGCACACCAATAGTTGATGATCTAACAAAACTACAATAGCCAAAGCCAAGTCTGATAGACGTTTGTGAAAGAGTATGTATGTTAGCAAATTGGATCCTGGTAGAACACCTAATCTTCACTAGCAAGATATATAACGGGCATTTTTGTACGAGGTGAACAGATTTCGTGTCCTATACTGCTTTACACATCTTAAAAAAATGCATATCTATGGTATCATAAAAGTGACCAATAGGATCATCAATCTTGATAGACCATATCATTCTAGCACACTAGCCTATAAGATTCTCTAAGACAAAGAAGGCTGTCATATGTTTCGAAAATTTCTGTCATTTAGAACACAAAGCAACTCATAAATCAGGTTTATACTAGTGCAATCCGTATTGCACTATGAAAGGAAAACACAGAGCTTAACTGACTTAAAATTCAAGAAGTGAGGCTATTTTCTTGTGCCAACTATACCTATAAACACAGTTCATGTTGAATTGGACATATAATCAGTACATCTAAGAAAAACAAGAAAACTAAAACCACATATTATGCCAAACTATGGTTATAAACTTATATGAGTCAAGTCTTCTATAATGGGAAAGCAAGCAAGTGTAATTCAGGAAGGCAGAATGGCACCATTCTTAAGTCTCATTCAGGCCAGTAATTTGGAATAGAGATGAGAAGGGCTTGTTTCTTATGTCTTAAACCGTGTACCACGAGTGCTGCAATATCAGGAAGCCAATGAATATAGTAGAATTTCACTACTTAAAAGTTCTAAAACGTATCAAAATTCTGGTTCACTTTGCTTCAGTTTTTCTGCCAATGAATATAGTAGAATTTCACTTTGCTTCTAATGGGAGGCCACCAAAAGCAAATTGACAAAGTTAGAAGGAGGTGCTTCAACGTCAGAGTCTAGTACAAGTTAGTTCTCTTTGAGAGTGCCAATTATTTGTTATCAGATCTCATAGGCATTTTCACAAACACATGGTGAACAAATTGTGACCTGTGAAAAATAAGCTAAAAATACACCAATTTCCCCGATTCTAAGTCAAACAAACTCCTCTGACCACAAAAGTAAATTAATGGATAAATGTAACTCAACCCAAATGTGCAATCAAAATTGAAGCAAATCGTTCTCATCCAATTTTCCCGGTATCCCAACGTCAGAGTCTATAGAGAGACGCGAGAGGCGAGAGAGAGAGAGAGATAGAGAGAGAGCTGAGTGGTTACCTGTATGTCGGGATGGTCGGGATGGGAAGCTGGGATGAATGTCGGGGCTGGGAGGCTGGGAGAACAACGCCTGGGGAAAATGTTTTCCTTGTCTTCGTTAAGGAAAACATTTTCCTGAGAGGGTAATTCATTTTATTTTATTTTTACTTTTTCACCTTGGAAAACGTTTTCCGTTGACTTAGATTTTCTATTGCGCCCAAACACCGGAAAGTGTTTTCCACAGAAAATATTTTTCTAAAAAACGTTTTCCGCCCGAAACAAACGGAGCCTTATAGTAGATCTTTGGTTCTGTGCATACCAAAATTGGGAAAACCCTCTCTTATAGTAGATCTTCGGTTTTGGAAATAAGTGAGAAGGGGACACAAGAGGGAAATAAAACAAAAGTTGGGAAGGGGGTATTAGCAAACACCAAAAGACTCAATTGCCCTCACTCAGAATGCTTAATTACAGCCAATTCAAAAGCAGAAATTTTCAATCGAAGGGTAAAATCATCCAAATTGGCAAATGTGCATACCAAAATTGGGAAAACCCTCTCTTATAGTAGATCTTCGGTTTTGGATGAGCTTCCAATAACAATCATTTTTTAGGAATACACGGGCCGGTACAGTCTAATGCCGAGAATTACATCTAGGTACAGCCCAGAAAGTGCACTGCCCAGGTAACACATGCGCTGCATGCGCATTACGGATTCACATCCATTATTTTTTTGTTTCTCTCTCTCTCTCTTCTCTCTCTCTCTCTCTCTCTCTCTCTCTCTCTCTCTCTCTCTCTCTCTCTCTCTCTCTCTCTCTCTCTCTCTCTCTCTCTCTCTCTCTCTCTCTCTCTCTCTCTCTCTCCACCCTACATGGACACTCTCAAGTGCCTAAATCCTAGGGTACCCTGTAAAAGTGTCTAAGCCTAAACCCTAGGGTACCCTATGAAAGTGTCTAAAATCCTATGGTACCGCATGAGTGCCTAAACCCCTAAAACTCTATAATAGGAAAGTGAACCCTAAACCTAAACCCTAGGGTAACCTATGAAAGTGTCTAAACCTAAACTCTATGGTACCCTGTGAAAGTGCCTAAAATCCTAGAGTATCCTATGAAAGTTCCTAAACCACTAAAAACCTAAAATAGGAAAGTGCACCATAAATCTAAACCCCAAAAAAGAGTGATTTACTTTAATGGTAATTAAAAAAATAACTTACCTTAATGGTAATTAGATATCTTTTTCCTAGACCTAAAGGTAAAAATCTCATCATTTTATTACTACTTCGTCGCGGCGCCCCAATTTAGTTTACTGAGTTTTAAAGCCATCAGATTGGACCATATGTTGAACAGGACTACATATCATGCTTTTGGCTAGAAACTCCAAGATATCATGAAACGGCTTATTTACTGTTTTGGTCTCTGAAATATTGACCGTGTCTCAATTTAATCCATAATGTATAAATTGCTGACATTTAGATTCCAACATTTTAATTTTGTACAAATAAAGTCCTCAAGACTAACTCCGTCAGCCCCATCCGTTAAAATAAGGGGTATTCTTGTCATTTCGCCCCATTCCAAATTTCAGTTAAAGAAAAAAAGAAAAGAAAAGAAGCCTTGGGACGGCAGCCACCATGGTCGCCAGCTACCCCCGCCATCCTCCTCCTCTTCTTTTCTCCCTCCCATACGTACCAGCCACCAGCCATGGCCATGATTCAATGGTTCCACTCTCCCATTGGCAGGCTTTCTCCTCTTTTTATAGGTTTCCTCCCATCAGATTGAATCAACAAGTACTCCTGACCTTGTTCCAAACCCCCCAAATTCATGTGTGGAAATAGTTTTGCTTCACCCTCATCACTTCGTCACCCATTCGAAGAGTTCCCATAAACTTGAGTAGAGCTCACTCCATGCATTTGAAAAGATTCTGATGTAAACCCAGATCCTTATCCACTTTGGGTGAGGAAAAAAAATCCGACCAAAAAATATTAGTCTTCACCAAAAATTGTGGACACTACATAAGTAACATGATGCCTTTAATTCCTCTTTGACTAAAACAATGTAAGCAGCAGAACATAATACAAGAACGTAGTGCCTGAAATCCCCAATAATTAAATGCTTCACGATTACAAAAGTTATCTCTAGTGCACTACCTAAAAAATAAGTATTTGTTAAAGTGTACACATAAGCACATGTGGGGCCCTATTTTAGGTGCTAAGAATTTTTCTTTTTTTTGAACGGCAAAAAAAATTTATTAATCTTTGAAAACGCATTACAAAGATTAAAAGGGCCAAGACAAAAGACAACACAACGCGAGGAGACATCTCAACAAAGATGGCACCCCTCCTCACGATGATCAATTGCCACAACGGACCCGGGGAAATAACAAATGATTAACAAAGAGTCAACCAAACTAAACATGTAAAAGTACTAAGGCAACTCCCACGAGCAACAAAACACCAGATTGATGTGCTACTCTCCATTGATCCCCTCTTGAAATCATGTAGCAACAATATGACTCCAGATATGCCCATATTCAGCTCTAGATCAATTTCGGATTACTTGCAAAGTGATAGTTGTAAGAGTTGCAGCCAACGTTGAATTATTTCAGCATTGGCAGTAGCATTCCTCATAACTCATGATTGCAATAGCAGGAACATTCCCGTAGATGCTCCCTCCAACAATTTGATTGGATCAACAGCCTCAAAGCACAAAAAGAGAAGCCCTCCAAAGCAGCAGCAACAAAACAGGGACATGTACTTGAAACTCATACAGCAACAACCATGGATGAATACACTTGACAGTTGACACACCAATTTTTCTAGCACCCCCTATGCATAGAAACTGACCACCAGCATCAACCTCCAAGGAAAAACAACCAGCAACAACCTCCAAGTAAACAGGCTTTCTTGATCAAAATTGGTATGAGGCGTTATCATTTTCTTCAGCTATCTTCTCTGCTATTTTGCTTATTACTTCTTCTTCATCTCCCTCGTATCCAATTCCCACCAATTTGTTCAACTCCCAAATAGTTTGAGCCTTATTTAAGATAATTCTATTTCTATTGGCAATCCCATCAGAAGAGATAGAAGCAGAAAGAGCTTCCGCAGCAACAGCAGATCTTAGAACTACACATTTCTTTTTGCTACCACCACCTTTTTTATAACGAGAATTAACCTTAGAGAAACCAAGAATATCATTAATGGTTTTCCTCTTTTTCTTCCCTTTAATTCCATTGATAGCAGCTTTGACAGGGTGCAGCTGGGTGTCTTCTATTTCATCTACAAAAGGGCCATCCTCAACAGGTTTCTCTTGATCGGGAGTAGGCCCATTGAAATCTTCCCCAATACCATTATTGGTATCACCCACTATTGATAAATCAAACCCTGAAGAAGAGCCAGTGGAGTCCAAGACAATATCATTATCAAGCTGTAAATTCCTCTCATGAGAATCTAAATCATTCCCTTTATCTGAATCTGGCACCTCCTCAATGTCCCACGTATCTTCATCTTTTGACTTAATCTCAGTTAGCTAGCTAATGAAAAATGCACTTTAATGAGCTACCTATACATATATTCATTATCTTTTAGTCTTTCCTTTCTCTCTCCTCTCTCTTTCTCTCTCTCCTTTAAGTCTTTCTCTCTCCTCCTTCCCTTCTCTCTCTCTCTATATCTCTCCTCTTTCTCTCTCCTTAAGCCTCTCCCCAAATTTAGGTAATGACTTGGGGCACTTTAGGGAGTAAGGGGTGACACCTAGGATTTTAGGGAGTCAATTTTTGTGCACTAGAGATCATTTTTTTAGTTTGTCTTACCTAAATAGTTAACACTTTAGGGTACTCTTTTTGGTAGTGCACTAGAGATGAGGAGAGAGAGAGAGAGAGAGAGAGGAGAGAGAAAGGAAAGACTAAAAGATAAGAGCATCTCTAGTGCACTACCTAAAAAATGTTTGTTAAAGTGTAAACACATGTGGGACCCTATTTTGTGTGCTAAGAACTTAGTTAGCTAGCTAAGGAGAAATGCACATTAATAGGGCTCCCTAAAAATGTTCATTATCTTTTAGAGTGGGACTCATTTAAGTGGTGAGGGATGCCAAGTGGTCCCACAAAATTCTCCTCTCCTTCTCTTCTCTCTATCTCTCTCCTCTTTCTCTCTCCTTAAGTCTCTCCCCAAATTTAGATAGTCAGTTAGGACACTTTAGGTAGTGAAGGGTGTCACCTATGATTTTAGGGAGTCAATTTTTGTGCACTAGAGACCATTTTTTGAGTTTTTCTTAGTTAACTAGTTAGGGCACTTTAGGGAACTCTTTTAGGTAGTGCACTAGAGATGCCCTAATGAATATATGTATAGGTAGCGCATTAAAGTGCATTCTTCATTAGCTAGTTAACTAAGTTCTTAGCACATAAAATAAGGCCCCACATGTGCTTAGGTGTACACTTTAGTAAACATTTTTTGGGCAGTGCACTAGAGATGGCCTTAGGAAGCAATCGATTCGCTATTGTTTTTCGGTATATGCAAATGCTTGTTTAATCTCCACGTTCTTCTCTATTTGAAAATCCTATTTTTTCGAATCAACCGTTAAACCTAGAAATCATGAGCCCATCCACCAGCAGCAACCTGAACTAGACATCCCAAACCGCCGAACCTCCCCCACCTACGAAGCCCTACATTGCGAATCCTCCCAGATAGATCCAGCCCTCGCTCTAGTCCAACCCCCATCGGCTGTGGCGTAGCCAAGATTTCGTATGAGTGAGAGCACTAATGCACTATGAAACAAGAGTTCTGATAACAACTCATACTCCCACGAGTTGGTGGTTGTTGACAATACGATTGTTGCTTGTTTCTTGCAACGTGAGAAAGAAATGAGAATTTTAGGTTTGTGTGGAGTGTTATTTAGTTCACCCACCTAAAACATATATGAACATTCCTCAAATTTCTGTTGTCCACCCTGGGTTATTACTTCGATAATTAAAAAATATTCAATTTGTAGGGCATGATTTGTGAACAATCCAAGGGAAAAAAAATCTGTAGTTCATCCCTATCGCTATGTATTTGACAGAAATATATCTTACTTTATAATTTGGGTTCAAATTTTAGACAAAAATATTTTTTCCTCTGATAAAAAATTTACGAATATGCATAAGATTTCCTCTAGATTAAGATTTACTCCTATATAACAAACGGTTCCGATGATAAGTGGGACGAATATGAATCCCCTATAAATTAGGTAATGTTCATCATTTTGTTAAGCAAGCGAAGAAAAAACATCATTGTGAGTTAAGAATTGTCTAAATAATATTAATTGTTTGTTTTTTAACAGCAACAACTTACGAAATATCGAGACATCTTGAGACCAAAACTTAGCAACCACTTGGGGTTAGGTCTCAAAAGATAAATCTCTTACGAATGCTAATTCAAGCGTGGATGACTTGCTTTTGACTGGACTGGAAATGGAAATAGAGATGTACATAAACTGGCTCAGATCTCTAACTGTAAAAAATTAAAATAAAATAAAATAAAAAATCATGAATTTAAAAATGGCCATAGCTTACCTCCGCCACTGCCTATCGGCAAACCTTGAAACCCAAGCCCCAAATAAATAGTTAAAAAAAATAGAGAGAGGGATAAAATAGATCACAACGAGAGATATGAAGAGAGAAAAGCTTACCGATTGAGAGAATGAAATCGACGGAGAGAGGTTGCAGCTCAACGGAGGGAAGTTGCGCAAAAAAACTTCTCAATCACAGAGAGAGGGGTCAACGGAGAGAGGACTAGCTATTTCCCTTCTTTTTTTGGATTTCCATTGATTGAAATTTGGGGTGAGGCGAAATAACAAGAATGCCCCTCATTTTAACGGATGGGGCTGACGGAGTTAGTCTTGAGGACTTGATTGGTACAAATTGGTACGTTGTGGACTAAATATCAGTAATTTATACATTGGAGACTAAACTGAGACATGGTCAATATTTTGGAGACCAAAAAGGTGTACAAGCCTTTCTTTAGTTTCTTATATGATGCATAATGAGTCCCCATATGAATCATATGTCTTTGACAATCCGAGATGTCCCGTTTGGCCTCTCTTTATTACTGTGTATTTTTTTTTATTGATACAGCTGGTAAAAAAAAGAATTTTTTATTTTTTAAAACATTTTAGCAATTAATGAGGGTAGAAGTAGAATTTCAGAATGTATTGTACATTAATTTTCCAAAATGAACAAAAAAATTTGGGACGTGAAAATATGGAGAAAGTGAACGAGAAATTTGGGACGGAGAGAGAATATTATTTTAAAGTCCTCATATGCCTATTTTTTTTTCCCCACACAAAGAACTTACTTTTAACTTATATCTAAGGAGAAGTTAACGGGAATAACTCCAAAACAGTCACCACGTAAGCACGTAGGCTTATTTCCCCTTATCCTAAGCTTTTTAAATTTGGGTCACTGCATTAAAAGAACTTTGGATTCCATTTGTTTTCAAAGTATTTATCCTAACCTTTTAAATTTGGGTCAATTAAAAGTTTTGAACTTTGGCCTCAGGAACGGAACCTGGGGGTGCTTCCGCAAATGCAAGCACGCACGGCTTTTGCAGCCCAGTAAACGGCATGCCGGCAATGAAACGATCGGAGACATTTTTTCACCGTTAGACTTCGTCGAATACTACAAGTGTGCCAAAAATCAACTTGATCGGATATCTTTTAGTGACTCATCGGAACACAAATAGCATGAAAAAGTGGTTTTTATCCAGTGTTTGTGTCCATTTGTGTTCCATTTGTTTTCAAAGTATTTATGTTCCGATAACCTACTTAAAGATATCCGATCAAGTTAAGTTTTTGAATACTTGTAGTACTCGACGAGGTCTACGCGGTGAACGTCTCCGATCACCAAAAAAATATGGGAAAAAGTAACCGCGAAACATAGGAACAAAATTTGGGAACAGCACGGTGCTGTGCATCCCATGCACAGCACCCCCCTTGATCGGATATCAATCCCCAGGAAACGGGTCAATGAAACATAGGTAGAATTGTTCCATTTTTTTTTTTTTTTTTTAACCTCCGGAAGATCCGATCAAGTTAAGTTTTGAATAATTTCACCGCGGTGGCGACTTTTTTTCAAAAAAATATGTCAGGAAGAGCATCCCATATTATTCAATCCCCAGGAAAATATTTGTTTTCATATAATACTCGGAAGATTTTTTTTTTATATTTTCAAGGGCGACCGTCCCTCCTGGCGCCCCTCTAACTCCATCCCTGGGAAGATGTCAGGTCTAAGTGCATATAAACGCACATGAGATATGTCATATGTTGTCTCACTGACATACATTTAATTTGTAAATCCGATCCATGGTTGTAGGTGTTTCATTTGCCGATTTATTATACCAGAAGAGAAATTTCAGAATTGTCTCACTGGCATACATTTAATTTGTAAATCCGATCCATCAGCGACATAAGTGATAAACGAACCGAACGGATTGTTGATAATAAAAAAAATAAAAAAAAAGTGATGGTAGGTGTTCCATTTGCCGATTTATTATACTAGAAGAGAAATTTCGGAATCTGTTTGAAGAACTCATCTAAACTAGAATATAATTTGTCTAGGTTATCAGCGATTTATTGTTTGTCCGTAATTCCTTACGTAATAGAGCTATGAATAATGTTATTGTGTGTGGAAAAATAATAATATTATTGTTTTCGTAATTTATTAAAATACTAAAATCAACTTCTTCTCGTTAGAACCTGATCCAACCACGACCAAAAATAAGGAAAAAAAATTGTTCACCCTCACCAAAAGAGGGTAAATAAAACCCTCACCCTGATTGGTTGAAATGGTGCGGGGTCTACGGAATCAATACACTTTTTGGTAAGTATGACATCACTTTGTGGTGGGATCCACACCATTTTTGGTGGACCCCGCACCATTTCAACCAATCCGGGTGAGGGTTTTGTTCACCCTCTTTTGGTGAGGGTGAACAAATTTCGTGTTTTAAATCAATATCGGGATTGATATATTAATTACTCCAGTACTTAACTATTTTGTTTGAAGTAGATTTTATTTATTTATTTTTTTTTTAACTGGTTTGAAAATAAATTCGTTTTATGGAATCCGCCAACAAATTAAGTTAATTAGGACTGCTCTTTGTGATCTTATAGCCCTTTGTGGCCCAATGTACATTCACAATGAGCTCCATAAAAATAGCTCATAAATAAATTTTAAGGTATACACATAAACATAAGTGGGGTCCATTTTTCAGTCTTAGAACTCACTAGTTTTAGAGAGTATATGTACACTCAATGGACTAGTAAGAGCATTTTCTGTTTTGTAATAAAAAAAAATTAAAAAGTATGAGACCCATAAAATTGATAAGTCAAACGGCAATTTTTTAAAACAAAATCTTTAACTTTTGAAAATTTCATACTGAAAAAAGGTTTAAAGGCTTTGGGTTCCAATTGGAGGGGACACGGGGTGCATGTTGTGCATGTTGTCCGATCTGGGCCGTCCGTGCTCGGCAATGGACGGCTCGGATCACATCTTGTCCAAACACTTCTGAACCGTCCGCTACCAAACAAATCAAAGTCGTCCATTGCCGAGCATGGACGACCCAAATTGGGACAACATGGATGCTATCCAATTGGAGCTAGCTACAATGTTATCTAAATTTAACTAATGTGGTAGGAGCCGTGCTTAGGAGCCACCTTTAGAAGTTTATATGGGGAACCATTGAAAATCAAAATTGAGCAAATGGGCAAGAGCATCTCTAACGGCCCGTTTGGATGACGGATTTGATTTTGGTGGATTTGTAATGGGTGTGGATTTGAAGGTGGATTTGTAATGAGAGTGGATTTATAATGAGGGTGGGCCCACCGTCTGAGAAGAATGGATTTGTAATCCAGTATTTGGATGGTATTTTGAGAAGGGGGATTTGGAAGGTGGATATAAAAAGATAATTTTCCAAATGACTTAATTGCCCCCAATTTATTAATGTATGAAAAAATTGGATAATTTAAAAATTACAATGTTGACACCCTATTTTTTATCATAAATATTTCATCGCTGGAAAATAAATTAAAATTATATTACGTGAGTTATTATATTATGTGAAATTCTTTTTGTTGTTTAAAAATTAGAAAACAAGTATATTATAAAGTACCCAATTTGTACTTTTTTTTGAGTTTGTAGAACAAAAATAAATAAATGCACTGTACAATCAACATAATTGTTTTTTATTTCCCAACCATCCACATTTTAAAAAAAAAAAAATTCCCAACCATCTACTTATTTCCCAACCTTCCACTTTATACTATACGAACATAATTTTTTTTCTTTCACTCTTCATCTTCCTCTTCATCTTTCACCGCCGACCAACACACCCACCCATCGACTGACCCCTTATCCGAAACCAACGACCTAGATCCGGATCCACCACCACCATCAATGGAAAATGTAACGCTCCCAAAATTTGGGCACGTTAATTATTATTACAAACCATAAATAAAGTTTAGACATAAACTTTAATACAAATAATAATGTCTCCATTAACTACATAAATAACAACCGGGGTGGTTCTAGGTCTTCTTCTACCCTTGCGTCGGGTCATTCCCCATTCTGGCAGCACTGCCTGCTCCATATGACTGATCTCCATAGAATTGATCATGTCCATCTTGATAATCTGAAATACTACGTCAGAGTCGCACAAACAACATCGTGGTATTATGTCAGGGTTACACAAGTGCAGCACCGTGAGCAACAGGGCCCAGTAGTCTACACTACCAATTTCTAAATAGCAATTCTAGAACAATAAGCTCAAAAACAGTATTTCAGATTCATGAAAGGTAACCCATGCATCATGCGTGTCTATGCGGATCAGATTAAACATATGCAGAAAACAGTATTTCATTTTTAGTGTCTCAAAAATGTGTCACGTGTCAGTTTCTCAAAACAGTTTCTCATTTCAATTCTCATCAGTTTCTCAAAAAAATCATTTTTTTTCTCGTATCAGTGCCTCTCTCAACATTCTTCTTCAAATTTCATACATCTCCCACCACTCGAAAGTTATTGGCCCGCTTAAGTCTCATTTCAACTAGCGGCACCAACCTTTCCGCTCGAGGCCCCGACCGTCGTGCATCACCGAACTTAACAGCCTATTTGCACGGTCCGTCCGCCCCACGACTCACACGACACAGTCCCGGCCGTCTCATATCACTGAACTTAACCAGTCTATTTATGAGGTCCGTTCACCGTGTGTTGTGCATGCTTAGCCCAATCCTCCAAGTCCTCCCCACGGAACTTGGGGTGGCGCTCTCGCTGCACTACCGGATTTCATTCCCATCCTTCAAGTTCTCCCCGCGGAACTTGAGGTGACACAAATCTCATTTCATCACATTTCATTTCATTTTATTTCCCAAAAATCTCTCTCTCATTTCAAAAATCCATTTTCATTCTCATCTCTATTTTTCTCATCAACAGCTATTCAATTTTCTCATTTCTCGTGCCGTAACGTATCGTGTACGTGCTCAATGCCATATACTCAAAATAATGCCCATGCAATATTTTCCAAAATCTTTCCTCATAAAATCTTGTTTTTCTCTCATGAAAAACACTACATAAAATCATGCAATTAATGCACCAACTTTCCAAAAATAAATATTTCCCCCATAAAATTTATTTCTTACCAAAAATCCAATTTCTCTCTTTTTCTTTCAAAAACTCCACTTATTTCTTATCTAAAAGAAATAAAATTAGTAAATTTTCTTTTTCTAGCAATTTCTTTAGAAAGATCTTTTTCTAGAAATTTCATGTCCAAAAGATTTAACCCACTTTTGTCATAAAACTTTTCACCAAGAATACAAGTAATAAAAATCTTCTTTTTAGAAAATCTAACTTTTCTAAAAAGTTGCTATCTAAATTTCTAGAAACTTTCTTTTTCCAAGAAACTTTGAGCAAGCTTTCTTCTTTTTTTAAAAAAATAATAATAATCTTAGCACAACAACAACTTCCTTTTTATTTAAGAGAAAATTTTTAAGTAACTCTTAGAATTTTTCCTTTTCATCGCAACAATACACTTTTTTTTTAAAAAAATATTGCTACTAATTATTTAGTAGAGAATTTCTAAAAAAAAATAAATGCTGAACTTTCTCTACATAATTATTAATTTAATAGCTTCTAGTTCTTCTCTCAACAAGTCTAATGAATCACGTGTAAACTTTGTTAGTAAAAATAAATCCCTTTCCAAGCATAATCAATCTACTAATTTTATGAAGAACAAATTAATTAGTGAATCAAGTTTTTAATCTACCTCAATTAGTTAGTTCTTCCTAGAAAACTTTGTTAATTTAATTAGAAACTTTCTAGTGACTTACAAAGAAATTCTATCTTCTAATTTCTTCTAATCAACTTTTAATCAACCCAATCTCACTAAACCAACCACTAATTTTATGAAGAAGCATTCTAATTAGAAACTAATTCGAACTCTTAACTTCTTTTCAACATGAAATCCTTTCTTTAATCTTTCTTAGAAACTAAGTAATATGCTGAGTACCATAATATATGCAAAAACCAACTTAAACAAGCTTCAAATCCCAACATAGTAAACTAATTAGAATTTACTAATTGAACTAGAATTAACTAATTAGAAAGATGGTTTAGCAAACTGCATGGGGATAAAATCCACGTAGGGTCTTGATCACGTGTTCCTTCGCCGGAACCCTAATATGCAAGACAGAAAAAGGGTTAGAACAACTTTGCCTCTCGTCGACAAAGGCCCTCCGATGCCTAAGTTAGTATCACGTACTTGAACTCACAAACCACTCAATGCGTATGAAAGTAATTCACAGCGTACCTTTCTTTATGGGTATGTTGTTGTATTTATAGGTGTGGATGTTCATCGATTTGGGCATCTCGTGCCCTTGTTTCCTAATCACATTAGGGAACCTTTCCTAATAGGACTCTTCCTATTAGGTGCAGTGGCGCCAGATCTCTTCTTGCAATAGGAAGTATTTCCATATAGGACTTCTTCCTAAATGCAGTACATTCCTAATCTCATTTGGTATGCTCATATCGATCCCCATATTCACGGGATTGCTCCCTATCTCATAAGGAACCTCCTTAGATCATTCTGGAATGTCTCACCACCTTACCCGTAGCGGTGCCGTGCTTCCACATAGCTCGGAATAACCCGTACATAGCTCAGCTCACCTCACCGAACTGAATTATGTATTCCAAAATGATGTTTAAGCTATATTCGTAGCCTACCCAGCTCGGCTATGTCAGGGGCATCCCTTTGTGACTCACGCCAAGCTAGTGCATCCTGATTTATTAGTTTATTCTTATTATCTTGACCTTATTCATGGTCAGTACAGCTCGGCACAGGGTTAAGAATCCCATATGTGGTGCCGAGCTAATCACCCTCCCGTGGTGTCTGATAAGGGCACGTGCTTTGCCCTAGCTACGGGTAATTGAATTTTACCCACTCCACAAACTACCTTAAATTCCGGGTGTTAACCGGAAGCCGATAAGCAATTCTTGTGGGTGTGAGAGCTTCTCTAATTAACCAACTCCTCTACTAATTGACTTAGTAGGAAGTTAATTAACAACTAATTAGGTTGACTTTGGTGGTGGTTAGAGTAGGTTTATAGTTGGGAAAAGAAGACACAAATATAGAAAGTATAAAAGGTGGTCCTTATGACAAAAGAGGGTAGGCTTAGGCTTCGTAGCATGTGATCAAGTTCAAGCATAGCATGTGTATGTCTAGGTTAGGATAGGTTTTCTCCCAAAATAGCAAGGCTTAATCTCCCTAGTTTGTGTGCAAAAACTTAGCATGTAGAGCTTTCCCTCTCACACACACAATGCACGAGTACAACACTTCATTTACTCTTGCATGTGAAAGAGTACAATGTTCATGCACACACACACCCCCCTCTCCTCCCTCACCCTCTCTCTCTCTCTCTCTCTCTCTCTCTCTCTCTCTCTCTCTCTCTCTCTCTCTCTCTCTCTCGGTCACTCTGTGAAATTCTTGACCCATAGTTGCTTTTATAATTTAATTATATCCCGAGATTTAGTTAACCACAAAGATTACCGAATTAACTATCCTAGTTAAATTGTGTGTTTGATTTTATGTATGTGTTTTAAGTTACTAGCTAGCATAATTTATGATATAAAGAATTGGGTATATGTTGGCACATGGGGACGACAACACTGTATAACTTTCCTTATAGCCTGATAAAAACAAAAGGGGGTGGGTTTCTACGTTATTCTGTTCTCATCCCTTACACCGCTAGAGATCCTTGACCCATAGTTGCTTTTATAATTTAATTATATCCCGAGATTTAGTTAACCACAAAGATTACCGAATTAACTAGCCTAGTTAAATTGTGTGTTTGATTTTATGTATGTGTTTTAAGTTACTATCTAGCATAATTTATGATATAAAAATGGGTATATGTTGGCACATGGGGACAACAACACTGTATATATGTTGGCAAATGGGGACAACAATCCCTTACACCGTATAACTTTCTTTTATAATTTAATTATATCCCGAGATTTAAAACAAAAAGCAATTAACTAGGGTGTGTTTGATTTTATGTATGTGTTTTTAAGTTATTATCTCATAATTTATGATACAAAGAAGAGTATAGAGATGGGGAGAGACTGTATAACTTTCCTTATAGCATGATAAAAACAAAAGAGAGCTCTCAGAGAGAGAGAGAGAGAGAAGAGAAGAAGAAGAAGAAGGAAGAAGAAGAAGACAGGAAGATGAGAAATCAAGAGGGTTCCTAGCTTGATTTAATTGAAGGCTTCAATAGGTAGAAATACTTGTTTCCTTGTCCTTAATTTCATAGTTTACATGTTCAATTTCACACTTTGAGATAGGGTTTAGAGTTTAGAGACCATGTAAACCCTTGTTCATGAGGTTTTGTGATGATTCATGATGAACTCTTGATGAATCATGTCAATTTTTATAGAAACTACATAGCCTTGGAAATCTGCAGAATTGAGATTCTAAATCTGATGGATTTTATTGATTTTTGTTGAGATACTTCTAAAACTCCTAAATTTCTGAGATTTTAACTGACAGTTCATTTGTGTGTCTCCTGTATATGGTTAAAATTTCGGAAAGAAATTCGAATTGCTGAGCTCTGTAGAAATTCTTAACCTAATTGTTGTCAAACTCGGATATGTGCATTCTGCACTGTCACACTTTGGGAAAACGGTCATATCTTTTAGCACGAGTATCGAAATTGCGCATCCTTTCTTGATTTTGAAACTAGACTCATATACCTTTCAAAATATGCAAAGATTGTGCCTTAATTTTGCTTGAGAAAAATCAGTTTTTAGTTGAAGTGCAGAATCTGCAACTCTGTTTTTGCAAAGGTAATTGTCTAGCTTTAAACGGGCGTAGCCATGTCATCCAAACTCCGTTTTTAGCGTATGACCTATCGTTTCGAAGCTCTCAGAGTGTAATTTTTATTGATTGTGGTCCTACTACATGAACTAAAATGATTCTATTACCTTTTACTGTTAGGCTTCTATCTAATCTCCTAACTTGACCGTAGAATCTTGTTAGTGTACAAGGGGTAGAGGGCATGATTATTTTAGATATTTGAATAACGATTGATGTCTAACACGTGGTTACCTTGCTTGTTACTATAGGATACTTGTATGAAAGCTTGGAGTTGTGGTGAGTGACTTTTTGTAATATGTTTTACATCCAAGTGCAAGAGGTAAGCTTTAACTACAAGTTTTGCTATATGATATGTGCTCCATGGATACTAAATGAAAGGTGAACACGTTTGGTTATCTATTAATGGCATCCCTTACGTCCCAGCTTGCTAGGGGACAGTGCTAAAAGGCTAGCAAGATGTGTTTGTGTTATTGTGGGATAATGCGACAGACGTCTAGTTTATCTGTACCGGGCACACCCGGTGATGTGAAACAATTTGGAGTGGGATGCGCATTATAAATCTGTTTTTCGAAAAGCTATGAAAATCCTTATGGATTATAAATGGCTTGTGAATTAAATTGAATTAAATGGCTTGTGAATCATGGTTTTTTTTTTTTTGGAATACGTTAAATGTGAATTGATTCCTTTGAAATGTATTTTGAGGAGATCCATGGAAAGCATGTGAACTATGTGTTAAAAACTCATACAAGTTTCGGCTTATGAAAAATATTTTTCCACCTTTCAGACAACGAGTAACAGGGAAACGTGGTACCCATTTTGCGGATATGTTGTACATGGGAAGGCTTGTAGATAGGACGTAGATAGCATGTTATAGCTCGACTTGTACCTTTGACTTGTAACATTGTTTGTAGTTTGCGAACTCTGTATATAAGCACAACTTTGAGATGTACTTTAAGTTTGAGATTCTGATGCGAAGACACTTTATGGTTTGGTTTATTAATACAAATTTCCGTTGTTTAAACTCGTGAGTCCCTATTAGTCATCGGTTTAAGCGGTATATATTTGGTGATGTGGCCTTGGTGAGAGTTCACCGGCGCTTTGTTGTGGCTAACACCTATAGGGACGGGTTTGGGGCGTGACACACTCTCTCTCTCTCTCCCTCTCCCTTGGTCAACACATCTATTCCCAATGTGGGAAAGATGGTACGGAGAGGACAAGGTTAGGTTTCAACATTCAATATGGTGGTTGTCGGTTGGTTGTGTCATTATGGGAGGAGCTACGGGTGGTTCAGTAGTGTAACGGGTGTGTTACTCGGCTTCGTACACTTGCATGCATGGCTAGAAAATCAATTATCTAAATTAAAAAGGAATTTTAATAATTTATAAGGATAATAAATCAATTAAAAGAATATAAAAATAATTTATTCTCTCTCTCTCTCTCTCTCTCTCCCACAATGGAAAAACGACGTGGATTTGGAGGGGTAAAATAGTCCTAAAACACCCAGATTTGCCAACGATAGGGGTAAGGCCAGCGTTAGCAAATCCACTTGCGGGTGGATTACAACTCCGGCTATGTGGGACCGGAGCCCAAATCCGCCCTCTCATTTTGCATTCCAAACACCAATTTGTGTGGGGTCAGGAGTACAAATTCAAGCGCTTGCAAATCTGGGTACCATCTCCGATATCCAAACAGGGCCTAAGAGGCTTTCGACATGGACCTTTTTGGCTACAATACCTAGCCAAACCCAAATAATCAAATATTATGTTCCAAAAGGCTCTCTACTTAGCTAGTTATTCTAGTTTTAATCATTTGGGCTTGCTACTAGTAGAGAGCAAAAGTGACTAGCTACTCTATTCCTCTCTCCATTTATTTACCTTTTTTTTTTGGTAATTTGGAAATACTTTTATTTACCTTTTTTCCACTTAATTCTATGGGTAGACGTTTAAAAAATTTTGAGCAGAGAGCAAGAATAGAGATTAGTGTTGAAATTCATTGTAAAAAAGTAGTAAATAGCTAAAGAAGATATTGTCCTTTTTGTACTACTTTTTACTAGGTAATGTAGAGAGTAGTGTTGAAGATGCACTAAATATATAGGAGTACTACTAGGAGGCTAGCCATTCTGGGAGCCAATTGTATATTCCCTAACAATTGTTAATTCCTGGCCCACACTACTAAACTAAACCCAACTGTCCCGTCGTCCCCCTCTCAAAGCTTTTAAAGCTTAATCCCGTTTCTCTTAATCACTCCATTACCGGCGACCTTGCGCACCAATTCATTCCGTACGATGACTCACCCCAAAACCCCTATCCCCGTACGGAAAACCCTAAACCCCAGCGGTAAGAGCATCTCCTACCAATCTTCAAATCTTCAAAATGAAGAATAGAAGTGACATATCAATGGAAGATTTTGTAATTTATACCCCCCTGTCTTCAAAAATTGCACTTTTTGGAGGGATCCATCCTCCTTTTTGTCACATCCATTCTTCAAATCTATTTTTAGTTATTCAAATTTGAAGACCCAAAGTACATTTGAAGAACCAATTCTAAAAAAAGGAGGATGGGTCCCTCCAAAAAGTATAACTTTTTGAGCAAAAGATGACATAAATTACAAAATCTCCCTTAATATGTCACTTCCGTTCTTCATTTTCTAAGAAAAATAATGCATTGGAGATGCTCTAAGACCCCACCCAGAAAAACCCTAAACCCCTGCAGTGAGTGTGCATTCAAAGGAATTGGCCCTCTTATTCCATCGAAACTAATTCGGAAAGCATCAGGAAAAAAAAAGCGCCGTGGACGAACTTCATTCCGTCAAATGCAGCATGGTATTCATCATTTTGTCCCTCCTTTCACTTGACGATGATTTGTGTGTGTAAAGAGAAAGAGACTGCATAACTATGGGATAAGAGACGGCTATTCTTCCAAAAGATTTGAAGCCCTCCTATTTGGCTTCTTGTTTTGTATTTAAAAGTAATTGGGGCAGACATCACTATAAGGAAGAGAAGACACTGTCAAAAGAATTCATTTCCTCTATATTGATCTAAAGCTACAAGAGGAGGAAGATAGTTACAACCGAAGACATTCTTGCAAGCAGCTACAATCGAAGACATTCTTGTAATCTTTCACTCTCAAAATCATGAATCCCGAACCCCAACTTCAACCTTGACCATTGCCACGAAAGTTCTCATGGAGAGGTGAGGTAGGTCCGGTTATCTTCCATCAGGGGATTGTTGGCTGTTATTGTTAGAATTCTAAGCTATACAACGTACTTGGATATTGACATATGAAGGGTTTTTACACATAGTTCATGTATGTGTAGTGATACATGAATATATCTCAAGGGTCATGCATATATATAGAGTTATTCATGTATGGAGTCCAAGGGTTTGTTCATGAACCTATTTATTGTCTAGTTTTGTGTACTTGTCTAGATACATCTTAGGATAGTCCTATATATTGAATAAATGTTTGAGTCAATTCGTAAGGTAGTTGTTTACACAACATTTCAGTTATTTATGAGAGTATCTTCATTTCAAGAGTACAATTTCTCTTGATCGTTTCTTTGATCCAACAAAGTGGTATCAGAGCTTTGGTTTGTAAAGAATCATGGCTACTAACAACAGTACTGTGATGTCTCAATTACCCCAATTTCCTTGCTTCGATGGGGAGAATTACAACTATTGGAGCATTCAAATGAAGGTCTTACTTGGTACTCAAGAGTTGTGGGATATTGTGGAGACCAGGTATGAAGAACCAGCTAAAGGAGTAACTCTTACTGCAGCTCAAACAACCAAGTTGAATGAAAATCGTAAGAAAGACAGGAGGGCTTTGCTTATGATTTATCAAACAGTGACTGAAACTATTTTCCAGCGGATTACAGTAGCAGAAACGTCTAAGAAAGCATGGGATATACTCTTCACTTCATACAAAGGTGATGACAAAGTGAATATGGTGAGGCTTTAATCCTTGAGGTTTGAGTTTGATTCACTAAAGATGAAGGATTCTGAAAGCATTGAAGATTATTTTAATCGGGTAATTTTCGTTGTCAACCAATTGAGATTGAATGGTGAAAAGATTGAGGATCAAAGAGTAGTTGAGAAGATACTACGAAGTGTAACCCGCTAATTTGAAGTAATTGTCGCTGCAATTGAAGAGTCAAAAGACGTGTCTACTTTGTTTGTGGAGAGTTTAATGGGATCACTATAGTCTCATGAACTTCGGATAAAGCAACATGATTCTTCTCCTCTTAAGCAGGCTTTCCAAACACAAGTTTCTCTAAGAGGAGGCTTCGGAAGTGGTAGAGGACGAGGCTCTTCTCGTGGGAGAGGAAGGAACAATGAAGCAAGTGGTCATGTCAGAAAGATGAAAGTCAGTTATACAATAGATGAAGAGATCATGGTGTAAGACAACAAAAAGGTGAGAAAAATTTAAGTCACTCGTCTTCTTCTAATAGAGGAAGAGGGAAAGGATGGCCTTCTTTGAAAAATACTCAATGCCATTACTGTGAAAAAAATTGGGCATATCAAGAAATATTGCAAGAAAAGAATTGCAGATGAAGAGAAGAACAATTCTAGTTTTATACATGAGAAAGATCAAAACAAAGGAGACCTGAAGTTGATTCTTTGTTTCTCACATACGGTGAAGCGGATGCTCAGTTTGGTGAAACATGGTATGTTGACAGTAGCTGCAGTAATCATATGACTGGAAATAAGAAAGCATTTGTGGAGCTAGATCAATCTACTCAAAGTGAAGTTAGAATTGATGATGATAAGAGACTCTTCGCAAAGGGTACTGGTGTTATCCTCGTTACACAAATAAAGGGGTAAAGCAAATTTCTAATGTTTTGTATGTTCCAGGCCTCAAGCACAATGTGTTGAGTGTTGGCCAACTTTTACTGAAGGGTTATGAAGTCAACTTCAAGGACGACATAGGTGAGATCAAAGACAAGAATGATGTTCTCATTACTAAGGTGGGCATGACTACAAGTAAGATGTTTCCATTGCATTTTCAAAATCATTTTGGCTCTTGTTTCAACACTTTTATCAAGGATAAGTCTTGGTTGTGGCATTTTCGTTTTGGGCATTTGAGTTTCAAAACTCTTTCTATTATGAGCAAAGAAAAGGTTGTGAATGGAATGCCTATTGCTGATGTGCAAGAGAAAGTTTGTGAATGATGTGTTCTTTGGAAACATCATAGAAAGTCTTTCCCAATTGGAAAAGCAAGAAGAGAAACAAAACCACTCGAGTTGATACATTCAGATCTTTGTGGGCCAATGAATGTTACTTCAGTTGGAGGTAATCGTTACTTTGTCACTTTTATTGACAATTACAACAGAAAAACTTGGGTTTATTTTCTGAAAGAAAAACTTGAAGTATTTGGATATTTCAAAAGTTTCAAGGCGTTGGTAGAAAAACAAAGTGTTTTTTTTGGTGAAAACTTTGCGTACCGATCGTATTGGTGAATACATTGATGGAGAATTTAAAAATTTTCTCAAAGAAAATGGTATCCAACATTAGTTTACTGCTCGATACACTCCTCAACAAAATGGAGTTTCCGAGAGGAAAAATCGAACAATTGTGGAGTTAGCTAGAAGTATGTTGAAAGCCAAGAGAGTTCCTACTCTTATTTGGGCTGAAGCTGTGGCTCGTGCTGTCTATCTTTTGAACCGTGTCTCATCCCAAAGTATGGCAAAAGTGACTCCTCAAGAAGCTTGGAGTGGACACAAACCAAATATTGATCGCTTGAGAATTTTTGGAAGTATTGCTTATTCACACGTGTCAGATGAAAAAAGGAAGAAGTTGGATGACAAATCTAAAAAATGCATCTTTGTGGGGTATAGTGAAGTTTCGAAGGCTTACAAGTTGTATAATCCGATCACAAAGAAACTTATTGTCAGTAGAGATGTAAAGTTTGATGAAGAAGAATCTTGGAACTAGGATGGAGATGATGAGCATGAAAAATTAGGTTGTGTTGAATTGGAGGAAGAAATCAATGAACAAAATACTGAGGTTGAAGGGAATGAAGAGGTCAACACTTCTCCAACTTCACCACTTCCTACTCCTCCGTTTTCTTCTCCGTCGTCGTCATTTTTTAGATCAAGTTCTAGTGCATCCCTTGGGAAGACAAGAAACCTAAGAGAACTCTATGATTTACAAGGAATGATTTAGAAGAAGACTTGGCTAATTTTGGTTTATTTGTTGATACTGACCCAATCAGTTTTGAGGATGCTTCTAAAGAAGAGAAGTGGAGGCTAGCTATGGATCAAGAAATGGATTCAATACATAAAAACCAGACTTGGGAGCTTGTGGAGCTTCCAAATGGGAAAAAGCCAATTGATGTGAAATGGGTGTACAAGACAAAATTGAACGCAAATGGTGAGATTGATAAGTTCAAAGCTCGTCTTGTTGTCAAAGGTTACAAACAGAAATATGGCGTTGATTTTCGAGAGGTGTTTGCTCCTGCTGCTCGTCTTGAGACAATTCGAACGGTGTTAGCTTTGGTAGCTCAAAACAGTTGGAGAGTTTATCAAATGGATGTCAAATCAGCTTTTCAAATGGTTTTCTTGAAGAGGAGGTATTTATCAATCAACCACCGGGTTATAAGAAGGTTGGTGAAGAAAAGAAGGTTTGTCGTTTGAAAAAGGCACTTTATGGGCTCAAGCAAGCGCCAAGAGCATGGTATAGTCGTATTGATGGCTATTTTATGAGGAACAATTTCAAAAAGGTGTCCATTTGAGCATACTCTTTACATCAAAGAAGGTATGAATGGCGATTATTTGATTGTTTGTTTATATGTTGATGATTTGATTTTTACTGGAACTAGTTCAAGAATGTGTGAAGAATTCAAGAGAGTTATGATGCAAGAATTTGAAATGACCGACATGGGACTTCTCCATTTCTTTCTTGTCATCGAAGTTAAACAACAAAAGAGATGGAATTTTTATTTGTCTGAAGAAATATGCAAGGGATGTGTTGAAGAAATTTCGGATGGAAGGTGCTAAACCAACAAGCACTCCAATGGAAGTTTGTTTAAAATTGAGCAAATGTGATAATGAAGAAGATGTGGATGGTACTTTTTATCGAAGTCTTATTGGTAGTCTCATGTACTTGACTGCAACAAGACCAGATCTTACGTTCTCAGTATGCATGCTTAGCAGATTCATGGAATCACCAAAAAGAAGTCATTGGGAAGCTGGGAAAGAGTTTTGCGATATTTATGTGGTACTGTTACTGAAGGGATATTTTATAGAAAAGTGGAGACTCAGGTTTGGTTGGATATTGTGATAGTGACTAGGGTGGAAGTGTTGATGATTGCAAAAGCACCTCTGGTTATGTTTTTAGCATTGGTTCAGGTGTTATTTCTTGGGCATCAAAGAAGCAATCAGCTGTCGCTCTTTCTTGTTCAGGTGTTATTTCTTGGGCATCAAAGAAGAAATCAGTTGTCGCTCTTTCTACAGCAGAATCTGAGTACATTTCACTTGCCTTAGCATCTTGTCAAGCTCTTTGGATAAGATGGATCCTAGAGGAACTCAAGCATCATCAAGTGAAAAGGCACAACACTATATTGTGACAATAGTTAAGCTATTTCGCATACAAAGAACCCTATTTTTCATGGCAAAAGCAAGCACATAAGGATCAAGTTTCATTTCATCCATGACTTGGTCAAAGATGGAGAGATTGTTGTGGAGTATTGTAAGACTCAAGATCAACTTGCAAATATCTTTACAAAGGCTTTGAAGTGTGATACTTTCAACAAAATGAAAAAGAAGCTTGGCATGGCAGTTGTCTAGCTTAAGGGGGGGCTGTTGGAATTCTAAGCTATACAACGTACTTGGATATTGGCATATGAAGGGTTTTTACACATGGTTCATGTATGTGTAGTGATACATGAATATATCTCAAGGGTCATTCATATATATAGAGTTATTCATGTATGGAGTCCAAGGGTTTGTTCATGAACCTATTTATTGTCTAGTTTTGTGTACTTGTCTAGATACATCTTAGGATAGTCCTATTAATTGGATAAATGTTTGAGTCACTTTGTAAGGTAGTTGTTTACACAACATTTCAGTTATTTATAAGAGTATCTTCATTTCAAGAGTACAATTTCTCTTGATCGTTTCTTTGATCCAACAATTGTGCAATGTACGCACCACTCAATACGTGTTCGTGGCAAATCGCACTACGTAAGAAACAGTTTCGACGACCAGAGTTTTCTGTTAGGCAGCTCATTGATGATATGCTATGGGTTATGAGACCTTATGTTTACGAGGAGGATATTCATGGGCTTTTTTATACTTCTTGTCGGCATGCATTTCGTTACATTCGCGAGTATGGAGTGTTGGAAAAAAAGGTCCTTCATTTTAAGATAAATGAGAAAGAGCAAGTGGTCAGGGAAGAAAATCCACCGCCGCTCCCCACCGGTGATCGTCGTCTCTGAATCGATAAATACATAGATCTGTACCCCGCGGAGGATTGCAGGCTTTCCCCGGATCCAAATGTGTTCGATGATGTTCACGTTGATAAGGATGTTGGTCCAATAGCTAGGGAGTTTTGGGGATTCAATTCATCATGGAAAAAATACAAAAGGGTATGTAGGGTTCTTTTAATAAGTAGTAATTTTCTGTTGGGATTTTTTGTCATGTGGATTTGATTTGGGATTTTCCTCTAATTTCATATTTATATTTGCATGTTATTTTATTCTAATTCCCAGAGCAAAGTTCTAACAATTTAAAGTCATTGTTTGCATAAAATGCTACACTATTAGAATCTGCATATCATGAACATTCTCTATTTTATCTAAACATCACATGTTCTGAATAGACTTGTGAAAAGGTCCAGATGAGTTTTACTAATAGAACTATCTAAGCCACAGTTTAATCATGCTTCTGTGAACTGTACGTAGTGCTCTTTAACAAGTGTCTATTTCGTGGAGAAGGTGGAAATAAATTTCTTACCAACTGTTTGGGAAATATTCAAGAACTGGGTTTTTGATGAACTATTCCCCCAAAGAGTTTTGTAGTTACTCCTATTGTTTAGACCTCTTTTTAGGGGACCAATTTTTCGTGAAATTGTTTCGGATTTCGTAAGGAAATATTAGCTCTGTGAATTTCCATTTAGATATAGCTTGTCTCTTGAAGTGATATGCGTACTTGATTTATTCAACAACTGATAAGATTATGAGAAAAGAAATCATTTGCTAAAACCATTTCTTTGATCTAATTCTAGATACTGTCCTTCAAAGAAAAGAGTTTTCCATGGCTAGGAAAAAGGGAAAATAGAGAGAAAGGAAAGCAGTTTTGATTCGTCCTTGAAAGTCAAAAGGAATGAAGAAAAAATCTCTAGACCAAAGGTTTTGCTAGAAATCCTATTTCTCACTTGGGACTGTACTAATGCTTTTTTTTTTTTTGACTGTACTAATGTTGTGTTAGAAAGTTTTGTTTGAAGTTCTTAGAGGCACATATTGACGAGTAGAAGAAGCTTCTTCCTACAACATGAATGCTAATTTATTTACCCGTAGAGTCTAGACTAGGGGCAAATTAGTGTTGAAAATGGATTATGCTTGCATTTTGGATTACATTCGTAGCATGGCTAAGATGAGAAATTGGCAGTTTTCTTGGACTTCAAGACAGGTTCTCTTTGACTTTGAGACCGGGCAATCAAGCAAAACCCCTTGGTCTTCTTTCGATTCAGTCTCTAGACCAAGGGGTTGGGTGGCTTCTGCCTTATCTAGAAATTTGTTGCCTTCTCATTGGGTGGCCGATCAACCTCTTGGTCTTCTTTCGATTCAGTTTTTAGATGCTCCTGGTAGTGTTTTGTGAATCTTAGGGCTTTTATAAAATAAAATAAAAACGATTGTTAGAAATGGAAAGCAGTGTTCTTCCCTCTTTGGAGTAAGCTTGGTACGGAGGTTCCCCCGGTATGTTTTTCACTTTGCATGTGCATTATTTTCTTTTGTAGGGTGATATTTACAAGTCAAAGAGGACACCTAATGCAGAGAGGAAGAATTTGTTTTACCACGCAGTGACATTAACTGGGTTTTGGAGTTGGCGATTGTGATGAAAAATATTATGAGATACAAAATTCAGTTGGTGATGATTGGGGAGAAGATGGGTATGGTTTTGTCTCGAGAGATTTGTTTGAGAGGTATCCTTACCCAACACATTCTCAATTTATCATGCACTTTTAGGTTGCTCTACTATTTCTATAATATGATGGAAATATTTGATAGCATAAGTAGACAACTACATTGGATAGTCAATGAGTCTGTCTTTTGTTCCGTGGGGTTTTTCTCAGCTAGCAACCAATATAACATGTTGACTTGTTCTCCATCTTCAGCATCCTTTAATCTGCATAAGATAGAAAACATCAAATTAGCATATAACGTATTTCCATCGGAGTTTCACTTAACATAGGTGAATTATGCAAATTACCGGGGAACCTCCGTACCAAGCTTACTTCAAAGAGGGAAGAACGCCACCCGATATAAAAATTTATTTCTCTCTGCAACAAACTACCCTCCCTTGGTTTTTCATCTAAAAATCTGAATCGAAAGGTTGATCGCCAAGGGGTTGAAGGCACCCAAATGAGAAGGCAACGAATTTCAAGATAAGGTAGAAGCCACCCAACCCCTTGGTCTAGAAACTGAATCGAAAGAAGACCAAGGGGTTTTGCTTGATTGCCCGGTCTCAAAGTCAAAGAAAACCTGTCTTGAAGTCCAAGAAAACTGGCAATTTCTCATCTTAGCCATGCTACGAATGTAATCCAAAATGCAAGCATAATCCATTTTCAACACTAGTTTGCCCCTAGTCTAGACTCTACGGGCAAATAAATTGGCATTCATGTTGTAGGAAGAAGCTTCTTCTACTCGTCAATATGTGCCTGTAAGAACTTCAAACAAAACTTTCTAACACAACATTAGTACAGTCCAAAAAAAAAAAAGCATTAGTACAGTCCCAAGTGAGAAATAGAGAGAAAGGAAAGCAGTTTTGATTCGTCCTCGAAAGTCAAAAGGAATGAAAAAAAAATCTCTAGACCAAAGTTTTGATTCGTCTTTCGATTCAGTTTTTAGATGCTCCTGGTAGTGTTTTGTGGATCCACGCGGCTCGAGATGCCTTTTGTGTTTGGAAATTGAAAAAGAAAAATGTGAGTCGCCACCCGGGATTTATTTTAGAAAATGATTTTGGGCACCCGAGAAACCGTTTGGAAAAATAAATGACTCTTATGCCGTTTTTGGAAAAGGATTTGATCTGCGAAAAAGATTCTTGGATTCGGAAGCCAGGTTACGAACGGGGAAGGTTTTATTGAAAAGCACCCCGCTCGCCCGGGATATTCCCGGTCTCTACTAAATTTTGGTGGGATTTTGGAAAACGTTTTATCGAGAACTTTGACGAATAAACAAATAAATAATAAAAAAATAACAATAAAACCATAATGAAAATAAAATTAAACGAAAGGACTTAATTGCAATAATAGAAGAGTAAAGGGGGTGAAAGTGCAATAAACAAGTTTCAGAGAATCAAAAAACAGAGTACGAACAGGGGGAAACAGAGGAAATTTTTGTACTGCAAAGGTTAGCCGTACGACTAACCTATGTTGACCGTACGGCTCACTTAGGTTAGCCGTGCGGTTAAGTTTTTGAAATATTTTTCAAAATTTGTTCTTCGAACAGAAACTTGTTTTTGCTTGTAAAACTTGATTTTTGTGAAAGATTTAACCACCCAAGTCGAGAGATGACCATTGGAGTCACCCTCGACCCGGGAGGGTCCCCTCAAAAGGCCAAGGTTAAGAACCCGGCTAAAGAAACACGATTTGTACCTTACTGGAAATTTTTGAACAGCTGAGAACTTCAGAAATTTTGGGCTTGAACTTCTTGGGAATGGATTTGATACGTACAGATGGGTCACTGGGAGTTTTGAACGAAGAAATTGGAATAGGCTCGAAGTTTTTTAGGGAAATTCGGACGGAATATTGAACGGGAAATTGATCGAAAAATCCTCCGGCGTATCGTTGGAATAGTAGAGTTACCGTCTCTCCAAAATGGGAGAGGATGGAGGCAATTTATAGGCGAGAAAAAAGAATAAAATCTATACGAAATCCTTCGGAAATGATGAGATGCTTCTGCTGTCAGAATTTCGAATATTGCCTGACACATAGCCGTACGGCTAACAAGGTTGGCTGTGCGGCTTACATGAGTGAACCGTACGGCTTGGTTATTGAGGGATAAACCGTACGGCTAGCACAGTGAGCCGTACAGTTAGGGCTTTTTTGTCCAAAAATTCCGAAGTCCACCATGGCTTGTTCAAGGTACCACTGAATATTTCTTTCATCATTGGGGATGCACAGGTATTTAAAATTGGGGGGGTCTACACCAGCCACAATCTTTCCACTTGACTATAGGATGTCATCCTCCACCCGAGAATGCTCCTAAATTCTTTCCATAAGTTTAGCCACAGTTTTAAATGGATGCATAGTGAGCGATTCTCGTAGTTGATGCATAGTGAGCGATTCTCGTAGCTTACTATGGATTGGCAAGCTCGTCTTGAAGGTGGCCAGGGGATACTCCTCGCTGCAGTTTTCAATCTCGTTGAAGGTCTCCCAATAGCATTTGGAGTATTGCCTTAGTGTTTCATCGTCCTTCTGCCTCATAGAGGTGAGTGCATCAAACGTTTTAGGAGCCACTCGGCTAGTCAGGAACCGAGCTGTAAACTCCTCAGCCAACTGAGCCCAACACAGGATTGACCCTTCTGGGAGTTTGTGGTACCAACTCAGGGCCACCTTTCCCAAACTTGAAGGAAACATCTTGCACAGCAGGGCATCATCCTGCTCGTGCATGAACATGACATGTTGGTAGTGTTGAATGTGGGCCACTGGATCCATGGTGGTCTCATAAAGTATAAATGTGGAGTGTTTTACCCTGCTCGGGGTCTTCTCATCTTGAATCCAGTGCGCCAAAGGCAACTTTGAGATTTGGCCTAAGGCTTCCTTTGCTGCCTCTCGTGCAGTTTTAGGACCTCCCTCTACTTGGCCCGTCGCGTGCCTTCTTGCATACTGCTGCTCGTTGGAATCAGATCTGTCATATCTGTCCCATGCATGATTTCTCTTTTCTCTCTCTCCTTTTTCGTGGAGAAACAACCCTTCCAGTGGAGACATCATCATGATGATGGCTCCTTTTTTCTTTCTCATGCTGCACAGAACGTGTCCGTGAGCGTAAATCCTTCTCCTTCTCTTGGAGTTGCTTTTTTAAGTCTTGAATTTCTCTCTCACGTCGAGTGACTTCTCCTGCCAATTCCTCCGCCTCCTGTTCTCTCTGATCCAGGCTGTCCTCACGATCACGGTCCCTTCTCTACCTGGGATCCTCCCTTGTTCGTGGGGGGCTTCTAGGCCTTCTTCCCCTCTCCTGGTGGGGAGAGACTGTCCGATCTCTCGCTGGTGATACTGAGCGCCTTCATCGCTCCCTTGATCTTGGACCTTCTAGGGAGTCATAGATCACTGGGCGTTTTTCCCTGAACCTTGGAATTTCAGGAATATGGCCTAAATCAAATTTCTTGGCAACAGACTTCTTTTGTGGGGCTTTAGGAACCGCCGGAGTTTTCTCTGCACCTATACCTTTTTTCGTTGTACGTACAGGAGTTACCTCGCCCTCTTCCTCCATTACTTCGTTCCTTGGATTACGAATAATGGGTTTTGAAGCACCATTGTTGAGTATTCTTTCTGGAAAAAGTTTTCGTAAGTTTTCCCACAGACAACGCCAATTGTACGGGGATAAAATCCACGTATGGTCTTGATCATGTGCTTCCTCGCTGCAACCCTAAATCTACAAGACAAACAAGGGTTAGAGCACCTTTGCCTCTCGTCAGCAAAGGCCCTCCGATGCTTAAGTTAGTATAGAATATACTAAATAAGCCAAGAACAGAATGCGTATAACAGAGAGTTATGGCATACCTTTCTTCATGTGTATGGTGCTTTATTTATAAGCGTGGATGGCTTATTGATCAAGGCATCTCATTGCCCTAGTTTCTATTTTCATTAGGAAACCTTTCCTATTAGGACTCCTCCTATTAGGTGTAGCGGTGCAATCATGTGCAAGGTCTCTTCTTGCAACAAAATCATTTCCATATAGGTTTCTTTCCTATATGTAGCGCATTCCTAGCTGTACTAGGAATTCTCATGTCAATCCCTTTAATCAAGGGATTGCCCCTTATCACATAAGGGACCGACTTAGAACCTTCTGGAATATTCCACCGTCCCACTCTCTTAAGGCAGTGCTTGTTGTGCTTCCACATAGCTCGGCATCTACCATACAAGACTCAGTTTACACATACCAAGTTGCACTCAGTTGACTCATGTAGCCCCCACAGTGCTGCCCTAGCTATATTTGTAGCCCAACTAGTTCGGCTGTGTCTGAGACATCCCTTTGTGTCTATTGCCGAGCTAGTATACCTTCACTTGGTACTTGATTTACTATCTTGACCCTACTCATGGTCAACACAGCTCGCATAGGGTCAAGGAACCCTTATACAACAGTGCCGAGCTAACTACCCTCACGTGGTGGTTGTTCCAAGCACGTGTTTTATTATTTCCACGAGTAATTGGATTTTACCCACTCCAACCAGCTCTGTCTCCAACCATTCTCTGATCCTCGAGAATATCATCCAATGATTTTGAACCTGCATTCCAACGCTTTATAGTAATGTTAGCCTCTTTAAGTTAAGAATTCAATTTGTTGACTTGAACTTCTAAAGATTCATTTAATTCAACAAGATCATTTTCTTTCTCTTGAAAATCTGAAGTTGTCTTTTTCAAGACTTCACATTCATCATTAGTAGATTTCAAAGAAACTTCTAACTCACTTACGTTAATTTGAGCCTTCCCAATTCTTGTGTAAGATTAGCAACACTTTCCTCACTAGGCTTAACTTTACTAACAAGCTTAACATTGGTGCATGAGATTTTTAGATTCTCTAAATAAAGCTTGTTATAGTTTTCTTTCAAAATCTCAATATCAAAGTTCTCATCCGCCTCCTCTTCCTCACTATCATCTTCAGAGTTAGATAATCCGGACTCAAGAAAGGCAACAAAAGCAACTACATTCTCATCATCGCTACTACTATCCTCTTTGGGACTATCCGAACTATTTGAGTCACTATCATCATCCCAAGTCTTAACATTCACGACCTTTTTGTTCTTTTTGTTTCCACAATCTAAAGCAATATGCCCATAGCCTTGACATTCATAACACCGAGGACCCAAAAATTGACATTTTCCTGTCTTTTTCTCTTTATCTTTAGAAGATTCAGATTATATTTTCCACTGCCTTTATCTTTTGACTCTTTACCAGAAAATCTTTTCGTAAAACTTCCCCTTTTAAAAGCCTTTTGAATTTTTTTTTTTGTAAAGAGAGCCATAGCTTCAGTATCATAGTCAACAATATTGTCATTAGAATCAGAATCATCAACGTGATTAAGTCATACTGAAGTTTTAGTTTTTTGTTTCACTAAGTCATACTGCAATATGTCTGCTTCATAAGTTTGAAGTAGTCCAACAATTTCTTCAACAGACATGTTAGGAAGCTTTTTCTTACCCTGAAGCATGGTGACTTTAGTTCGAAAACGTTTAAGGCAGGGATCTTAAAATCTTTTTAACAACTTTAAAATCAGACATAGGCTCACCTAGGGTAAAACTCGTGTTAACAATGGTGTTAAGCCTAGCATAAAACTCATTAAAGCATTCATCTTCCTCCATCCTAATTAACTCAAAATCTGTCACTGCCCTTTGAAGTTTTGATTGCTTAACAGTGTCAGTACCCTCATGAGTAGTAACCAAAATATCCCAAGCCTCTTTAGCAATTTCACAATTATAAATACGGGAAAATTCATTAAGATCAACAGCAGCAAATATAGCATTAATCGCTCTATCATTAGCAGAGCAAGCAACTCTTTCGGCGGTAGTATATGAAGACAGAGATTTAGGGATTGTCTCTCTTCAACTGTAACCATGGGTATAGTATAACCCGTGAGACAAGTATTCCAAACTTCACCATCAATAGCTTTTAAGAAAGCTCTCATCCTAGCTTTCCAATAGTCAAAATCTTCAATCCAATGACTTTTGGCACTGATTGCTAGCACAGAATGAGGCACTGATTGCTGTCTTTGACTTCTTACCAATCAATCAACTAACTACCATATACATAGGATTTCAATTACATGGAAACGTCACGGAATTAGCCAATCACAAATAAGGAACTTACAGTTGGGTGGTGTAATTAAGAAGTAGCAAATGCTCAAACCTTTTGCTTTGTTGTTAAGCTGCTATTAGGGAGTTGTAATGCTCATACCCACTTTTGTTTTCTTGGGTGAGCTACTATTAGATTAGTAGTCAAGTAGTTAAAAGGCAAGCACTTAGTCTTTTGTATCTTGCTCATTTAACTCTTTTGTAATTGTCCAATGTGACTATTGGCTGCCATGAATGAAATTTCAGTGATCAATGAAAGTATATACTTCAGGTAATCCCTTATTTGCAGAAACACAGTTGTGATGTACAAAATGTACAAAATCTAGCATTTCAATCATATATTGCATACACTTGCATAAGCTTTGTAAAGACCTGGAATTTCACAAAAAACTTTTTGAATTTAATTGGGGATTTTATGAAATTACATTTACGAATTGGAGTGCGGGTCAATGTGAAATTTAGTTTGACTTGGGTCTTAATTGAAACACTTTAAAACTTGGAGGGGTGAGTGTGTGATTGGTCTATAAATACTAAGTGAGGAGAGAGAAAATCACTTCTCTCCCTCTTTAGTAGCCGGCCCTCTCCTCCCTCCTCCCACTCAAACCCCCACACCAAATCTTCACCCGACACTCAAACCCACATAGATCCTTCATAAATCCTTCATCATCTCACCATTGGAGCTCAGGATTTTCGTGTAGAAACTTAGAGAGAAAGCATTTCAGATGGGTTTTGGTTGGGAAGAGCTATTTTCTTTTGGAGCTTGAAAATTGAGGTAGGGACTTTATTCTCCTATTCTAAGTTTAAATGGTTAATTGTAGCATCAATTTCTACTTTGATCTTGCCATTTTTTATTGGTGCAGAAAACCCACAATTTTCTAGGTTTTTGGACTTGAATCTCTACTAGATCTTGAAATTGGTTGTTGGATACCTTTGATTTGTTGAAATCTACCTATTCTTATTTGTATTTGATCACTTTCTGAGTTCGGGCATTATTTGTTGAGTTTGGGTGAAAATCATTGATATTTTGCAAAATTATTCGTGCTCTGGTCTCCCTGGATTTTCTGTTCGGATGGTTTTGTCAGATTACTCCCCTTCGCCTGTTTTGTTTATCTGACTGCTTGTTGGTTACCTTTTGGGCTCCGGTTGAGTTGTTTGATCGTACCCTTGTTGTATCTTTAGTTTGTACTTTCCAATTTGTTTGGATTGTCGTACCTAGCCCAAAACTCTTGTCGTAGATAAACTCTCACACACGATGACACTTACGAGTATCAACATAAATTTGATACATGATAACGTAGTAGAAAGGTCCTTTGAGTATAGTTTAAACGCAATGGACTATGTATTGGTTGGACACATGGAGGGGCACTTGAGATTCCATTTTTGAGAAACTTTAACATTTCTTTGATTAAATCGTAAATTTGTATTATTGATTATAAGTTTTGAGTGACGTATAAAAAGATTTCTAAATTGTTTGGTTGATACCGTGTTATGTAATGGACACTACTTGAGAACGAAAATAAGCAGCTCTTGTAAATACTTATGTTTGTCATATGGACACGTCTTGAAAGAAACGAGAGGACACATGGTCATGTGAGAAAGGACGAGTCATTATATGTCAAGGGTGTGCGAGTGAGTAACACTTGGATATGTTTTGAGATTGGCTAAATGATATTTGGAGTCTTGGAAGGAATGAATATGTTTTAATAATGTTTGAATGTTATTACCAGGACCACCATTAGGTGTGTTGCTAGGCATGGGTGATGAGGTCTATGAATCTCGGTTTATAGCACACCAATCAAGGCCCGTAAATCTTGACAGGGGAATACAGGCCCCAAAATTCCCAAGTATGATTGCGAGAATATAAAAATATATTATTGAGATAAATGAGTGATGAAAGAATTGTGAATTTTAGAATGATGTGAAGAAAGTTATTGTTATAGAGTTATTAATAAAATGTTTGTTGACACGATGGATATGATAATAAGGGTTTATGACGGAAAATGTTATACGGACACGTGAACTTTTAAAAAGGGTTTACTTTGACAAAAAGAAGCTTTATGAGTATGTGGACACTTGGACTCCTACTTGGTCATGAGTTGGCATTACTTGTTCATTTCTTGTCTTGTACTTCGTTACATCCATGTGTTCAGTTCATTCCATTTGTATTTAGCGATAATAGAAGGTTTTTTCTACTGGATTAGTGTAGCTCACTGTAGACACCCCGATTTTGAACCCGGGATGCGCTCGAGCATTCCCGATGATGAAATGGACCAATCGTGGCTACCCGAGGCTTGAACAATGCTTGGAACTTGGCAAAATCACCCAAAAACCTCTTCAAAACAAACCCAAGCCTACACCATCTTCTAGTACATTCAAAACCCTCTTTATTGATATATAATTCATCCCAATCCGTTTTGAAATGAGAGAGATGCACGAATGTTGCTAAAACTACTTGTTTTCCCGACCGTTTGAGGGTAAAATGGTCATACATTTGGATGTATAAATTTTTTGGATTCCAAACCGCTTGGGTTAGAAAGTAGACTCAATAAGCTTTCCAACGCTTCAAACCGCGTCAAAATCGGCATTCGGTAGCACCTGGGGCGGCCCCGCAAAGTTTTACCTTTTGAGCAACAGCCTTGAGCGCTCAAGGCCCCAACCTTGAGCGCTCAAGCCCTAAAAAAACACCTTGAGCGCTCAAGCCTATGGCTTGAGCATCTAATCATGATATTCTCTTTGCAAGAGGAGCGTCTACCTATGTTTTTCTTGCCTAAATACACTTCCTAGAGCCTTGAACATCTCCTCAATCACCCCCAAACCCAATTCAAAAATTAAACTCATTTCCCTCCCATTTCTCTCTCTATAAACCTCCTCCACTACCTCACTCATTGGCATGGTTGTCCCTACCGCCATTTTCCATTTTCCACCAAGCATATACACTTTAGTCCATAATCAACCCATTAATTTCATCCCTTCAAGTTCCTTCAAACAAACCCACTTGATTACATCAAGAACATGGCCATTTAGCTTCAAGTGCACCCTCCTCTTGGCTGATTTTCATACTCTTCCAGTCATCACAACTCACTTCTCACACCCACAACTCAGTCCCAACTCACCAAACTCATCCAAGCTTCTTCTACCATCAAAATCCATTTCTATCAAGCCAAAATCATCTTTTTGCTTACAAATACACTTTCATCCTACATCATATTGAACCAATCAGGTCTCTCAATCACTCAAACACACTCTAAACTCATTGCCCTACACCATCATCTAATCAAAAGCCAAGTTACAAGCCTTGATCAAGCCAAAAGGTAGTTAAAACCATGTGAAAATCATTGTTTTGGTCTTGCTGAGGGAGACCAATGGGCTCATTCAAGTTCCTCATACTTGAAATGAGCCTACAAGGTCTGAAAAGTATCAAGAAAAGCATTTTTAAAACCTGTTATCTTGGTAGGCTTGAGCGCTCAAGCCCAAGGCTCTGAGCGCTCAATCCCAATTCTGGGAATCAGATCATGATTTGTGTTGCTATATTGTATATCATCCTCGTGTAACTGGATTCTTCTTTTGTTATTGTTCATCATGAAAATGATCGTTATATTTTCTTATGTTATTGTCATCATCACTTCCCACGTAGGTCAGCCCGCACATGTATCCACTGTAAATTTGCATTGTATATATTGTTGTTTACATGATCCCCCTCCCCGAATTCCCATTTTACATGAATAAAATCGAATTTCAAATATCTTCAAAATCCCACAAAATGTTGAGTAGAGACCGGTTCACGGACCGGGCGAGAGGGGTGCCGTAAAACCCTTCCCCTCTCGTAACCAAACCCCCGAATCCGAGAAATCTTTGGTTCTGCCAAGATCAGTGAAATCTTTTTCAAATGGGCAAACGAGTCATGTTTTTATCGGTTTCTCGAGTTCGGACCTCAAATCCGGGTGGCGACTCTAACAATCACAATCTTTTCAAACGCGAAACCGGACCGTTTCCGCGGGCCGTCCACACTCACCCATCATTTTCAGGTACATGTCAAGGAGTATGAGGTGGAGTGCATGGGATGTGTGGCTTCTTTTGAAAGCATACGTGACAAGAATCATTTAACTAACTCATGAAATGTATTTTGGATAGGTGAACTTGTAATACATTTTAACTCTTTTTACTTTGACAAATGTAATAGCTTAATAATTTTCATTCGTGTCATATTATGTGACAGGGGTATCCAAATTCGACATTGGTAATACGTTATGAAATTTGAACATTGTGATGAGACTTTGGAAGTGAACTTATCAAGTTTGTATTTATTATTTGAGAAAAGGATTTATTTATTGTCTTTGAAATTGAGGGCATAACAAGCTTACAAAATCTACTACAATTCTAGGACCTCCTAACACTGATTAGATGCCACAAATACCCATACCAAGACTTACATTGTGCAAGGGTGGCTAACTCATGCGGTAGAGCTCTTGAATGCCCTTACTGCATTCTGAGATCGAGTCTCATTCCCCCTTCCCCCCATGTAAACAAAAAAAACTTACATTGTCTTAACAAGTGCAATACAAAATCCATACCACTTAAGCACAAAGCTACATTGACCGTATATTTCAGATTTGAAACAGTCACTTCAAAAACTCCAAACCCTGTGTTATACCTCCCCAAATTCACTTGCAGCCGAGGGCGGAGGTACGGTTGGGCTATGGTGGGCTGCAGCAGCCCAGGTGGGCTTGCAAAAAACAAAAAATAAATAAATAATTTGTATGTAAGATTTAGACCCAACAAGTTTTAGCCCACCCCAAAATTTTCAACCCAAACCATTCTAATCTTGGTCCAAAATAACAGCCCAACCTAAGATCAAACCAAAACGTGGCTCACCAGATCAAAAAAAAAAAAACACTCTTTTTAGATCTGGAGAGGAGAGAGGAGGAGGAGAAGGCCCATTGAGTTTCTCACCGTTTGCAATCGCCGACCCAACCCATCACTTCACGTCTTCACCGAGGTCCCTCCCTCTCTCTCTCTCTCTCTCTCTCTCTCTCTCTCTCTCTCTCTCTCTCTCTCTCTCTCTCTCTCTCTCTCTCTCTCTCTCTCTCACGATACGGGTATAACTTATAGAGATATACATATGTAGTGGTCTACATATATTTTAATACATGCATAAATTGTAATATATAGTATGGATGTATGTTTGTTGTCAGTTTCTGTTTCCAACATTTGCTAAAGGAGAAGAAGTAAATTGAATGGTAGGTTGGTTTTGACCCTCTCTCTATTGTTTATATATAAACAAAGTCCCTTTGCCGATTCTTCCAAATTCCAATGCCTATAGTCAAAATTATTTGTTTGAATGGTAGGTTGGGCTTTCAGTGAGCTGATTAGGATTTTTAATTAGGATTTTTTTATTAGGGCTTTTTGATTGAGAGTCTAGAGTTTTTTGGTTGAGAGTTTAGGCCTCAACAAAGGGGTAGTGGAACTCCTTATTCTTAGCTCGGCTTTAGAACCTAAGGATGGCTTTAAATCATTTAACATTGATAATATTTGCACTCTTGCCGAGAAATTTTATCTTGATTATTTTACTGTACAAGAAGAGATTATCTAAGAATGCAGTTGAAACATTACAAGCTTGATGTACCTCATCACCAGAAATTCCTGGAGATGTGCCCACCATTTCTGAAGTGTGCCGAGGATTAGTTGAGACAAAAAAAAAAGTCTGAGAATTATCATTTGATCGAAAGGTTGATTAGTCTTATTTTAACTCTTCCTGCTACCACGGCAACTACGGAAGCGCATTTTCAGCTATGAAGCATGTGAAAACTGGTCTTCGTAACAAAATGGGGACGATTTTCTTGCGGATTCAATGATTATCTTCATCGAAAGAGAATTTGCATGTTGAAGATATGGATTCAGATTTGATACTTAATGAATTCTACTCTATAAAACATCTTAAAGTACAACTTCAGTAGTGTACGTTCTTGTACTTTTCTTTTGAACATTTACATATTTATACGTAAATGTACAAGTTTATTGGACATTAGTTGTAAAGCTCTTTTTGGTTCATTTATATATAGTATTTTACTAAATTTTGGTTAGCCTAGGGTTGATTAATATCATGGATCCGCCCTTGCTTGAAGCTCTCTGTTAATACTTTCTGCTGCAACATATGGGTTTTCTTGCTTATACTCAATTGGATAGCACCATTCCCAGGAAGAGCATATGTATTTCTCCTTTGTCTCCTTTAGACACCTAGAGTACAGTCTTCCAGGATTCTGTTGTGACTAAGAGAGGTTCATAGTAGCCCTTAACCCACGCCTCCGAAATCTGAGATACTGATTTTGCTTGCTACCCATGGTGCTTGAGCTATGACTCTGTTGAGGCAGATGAGAGTGGAAAGATGGATGCAAATTTCTTCTCTTGCTCTTCCCCTTCTTTTTTGTTCGACTAGTAAGATATATACTCCCTATGTTCCAAAATAAGTGTCCCTTTTAGGGCCGCCTGCTATTTTCAATGGCTCATATCTTTTAATTTATAATAGTTTTTATGATTTTGAAATTTTGTATAATAGAATTAATTAAGATTTATCAAACAAGATCTATAATGCATATTTTTTGAGGTTCACATTAAAAGATATAAGTCGTTGAAAAGGACATGCAGTTCCAAAAGGGACACTTATTTTGGAATTCGGGAGTATATGTGTGTGTACACCAATGATATAATGAGGGATCCCTTATTTTGTTAAAATACAGACCTCTCATTTTCTGATCGAATTTTGATGATCCGAACTGTTCAATGTGTTTAAAACGTGTTTTTAAGGGTCCACACAAGGATTCACGAAAATGAGGAATCCCTCATCAGAACGGGAATATATATATAATGTTCGGGTTTTCAATGAAATGGTTGAATGCCTTCTTTTATACACAGAACCCTAATTTAAAATTGAGTACTAAGGGGTAAAATGGGGAATGCAATATTCAATGACATCAACAAAAACTATTAATGAACTGGATAGAGAACTAACGGTAGGATTTTTTTGAAAGTCAAACATCAACCTCAATGGAGGACAAAGTGCTATTAATGAAATTTTTTTTTTTGAAAAAATCCTTTCAATGGAGGACGGCCCCACCCCAATGGGAATGTCACACGCGTAATTACAATTTTACCCCTACTCTCTTCCTTTAATTAATAGCTTTATTATTAATATTAATTTATTTCGTTATTTCTTTTATTTAGTTAACTCATTTCTTTATATTAATTCATTGAATTATTTAATTCATTTATTTTATTTTATTTAGTTTTTTTATTTAATTCAGTTCTTTTATTTAAATATTTATTTATATCTTTTATTAATTTTTTTTTCTCTTCTATCTTTTTAGAAATTAGTGGCCCTCCTTTAATTACTATAGCTTTATTATTAATATTAATTTATTTCTTTACTACTTTATTTCTTTTATTTAGTTAACTCATTTCTTTATATTAATTCATTTAATTATTTAATTCATTTATTTTATTTTATTTAGTTTTTTTATTTAATTCATTTCTTTTATTTAAATATTTATTTATATCTTTTATTAATTTTTTTTTCTCTTCTATCTTTTTAGAAATTAGTGGCCCTCCAAAGAAGACATGTGAATCTACTGAAGACATGTGAATCTACTATTTCAGATTTGATATTGTGCAGACATGTGAATCTACTATTCCAGACATGTGAATCTACTATTCCAGATTTGATATTGTGAATCTACTACTGAAGAAGATTACACAACGTATTTTTGTCTATAAAAGAAAAGGTTTTTGCAGATGAAGCAGCTAGCACAACTAAGCTACACCAGAGCTATTATTTTCAGAGCAATATATCAGAGCACTTCATTTTCACGCCTTCTCTTCTTAATTCTCCCACTGCTTCATACATACATTCACAGAACATCTCTCAATATTTTTCTTTTTTTTTCGTAATTCATCGAAGAACATTATGGATGGCTACTACGATCCAGATGGTTGGTCATTTGAGAATGATGTTCCAAGTGAGGAGAGCATCTCCTACAGCAGTCGCGATTATACACCCGAATTTAGCACTGACCAGGTTAGTTATTTTCATTGTTCTTATGCATATTCGTCATTTATTTTGAACGTAGATAAAATATGGTACGACTGAATAATGTTTTACTTATACATATTCGTTATTTATTTTTTTTTATAGATTTTTGAAAGTAGAGAAGATATGTTAGCTTGGGCGAAGAGAGTTGGTCTCGAAAACGGTATTGTGGTAGTTATTAATAAATCTGCTAATTTAAAAGGCGGCAAGCTGCCGAAGTGCATTCTTGGTTGTGAGAGAGGAGGAAAGTACAAACCGCATCGTGGGGTTGAAGGGAAAATCTTGCATAGGAATACTGGGACTAAAAATGTGACTGTCCATTTGCGTTGCGAGGTATACCAATACCTCCAGACGGTGCCAATTGGGGTTTAAGGGTTTCTTGTGGTCTCCATAACCATGAACCAGCAGAAAATATTGAGGGTCACGAGTACCCATCAAGGCTAAAACCAATGGAGAAACAATTTGTGGTCGAGATGGCCAACAGCACCGCACCTCGTGAAATTCTTAGTATTTTGAAGAAAAAAGATCCGTCAAACACTACAGGAATTAAAAGCATTTACAACGCTATCTTCACAAACAAGGAAGCCAAACGGGGCGGTCTAACTGAAACTCAGTATGTCTTACACCAATTAATTGAGAAAGGATACCTCCATGACTTTAGGACAAATCAAGAGACCAACGAAATCACAGATATTGTTTGGGTTCATCCTATAAGTCTAGAGCTATCTGTCAACTTTTCATCCGTGTTGGTAATTGATGCCACGTACAAAATGAATGAGTATCGGAAACCACTATTGGAGGTTGTGGGTATGACATCCACAAATCTAACTTACTTGCTTATGTTCGCATATCTTAATAATGAGATGGAAGATACATGTACCTGGGCCTTGAATACCTTAAAGAAGTGGATGGTTGGAAAGGGGGCATCGTTGCCATTGGTGTTTGTTACAGATCGGGAGTTGGCACTTATTAACGCCATTGAAGCATGTTTCCCCATGGCACGTCACATCCTTTGCATTTGGCACATAAATAAGTGTGTAATGAAGAACTGCAGCGCTGTGCTTGGTCAAAAGTATCCAGACTTTCACATTTCATGGCAGTCCCTTATTCATTCATCGAGCACTTCGTCTTACCAACAGAAGTGGGTTGCCATGTGCGATGAGTATAGCCAATATCCGCGTGTCATACCTTATCTTGCGGATACAGGGTTAAGGCCGTACAAAGAGCGATTTATTACAGCATGGATAGATACATGTATGCACCTCGGAAGCAATTCAAGTCAAAGGTATAGTGACTTTATAACTTTACGAGTTAAATTTTCTGCATTATATTGTACTACACTAGTTAAACTTTCCTATTTTAAACAAAGTGTATTATTCTATTACAGGGCCGAGTCTGCACATGCAAAGCTAAATAAGTATTTGGGGGGTACCACCATGTCATCGCTCCAAACATCTTTTGAGGGCATAGAGAATATGTTGGTAAATCAATTTGGGAAAATTAAGAAGTCCTTCGAGAAATCTCTCAACATTCCACGCCACATACATTTACGTGACGCCATTTTTGATGAAATAAGGTGTCGCATTTCATTGTATGCAATGGAGTTGATCGATTTGCAGCTAGAATCCGCCGCAGACGCCTACCCCCTCCCAAGCGGCAATTGCGGTTGTTCGATCAAAACATCACACGGATTGCCATGCATGCACGATCTGAGGGATTACCGTACCATGGGCATTCCGATTCCGCTATCAAGTATCCACTTTCATTGGAGTAGGCTCTCTATGCACGCGGACGGGTTTAATGCCGAGGGAGAACAACCCGATGAGACATCTCGTGTGGTTGACATATTACAGGGGATGGATCCATGTATGCGAAAGCATATGATAAGCAAGTTTGTTGATATGGCAGATCCATCTAACAGCAGTGTTCGAGGGCCATCGTATAATACGGAACATAAAGGTCGACCTGCTGGAAAAGCTGAGCAGAGTGGACGACGCATACTCTCTTGTACAGAAAAATCTACTCCATCATCTAAGGTTGCATCCACATTGAGAGGGAAAGGGATAAATGCAGGAAGGGAGAGGGAGGAGGATCACTACATTTAGCATTTACCTTGGCAATTTCAGCAGTATATGTCTCACACCAAAGACGTCAAAGCTGATGGTCATTGTGGATTCAGGGTAATAGCTGCGCAAATCTATGACACTGAGGAGGAATGGGCTCAAGTGCGATATGATCTTATCCAAGAAATTAATCAGAATAGAGATCTCTACAATGCGGTTTATCCACTATAAAATATGGCAGATGATGTACTAGAGTCACTGAGCTGTTGGACGCCTACGGCTCAATATACAAATTGGATGGACTGTATGAGTTTGGGAGTAGTCATCGCATCACGGTACAACATTGTACTACACACATTTGACAAGAATGTTATAGGTTGTTTTACTCATTTGCCCTTGAGATCCCCTCCAGTTCCAGTCCGACAGCGCCAAGAAATAGCTATTGCCCGTATTAACAATCACTTTGTGCAACTTTTTTTGCGCCCTCATCACCCTGTACCACCCATCCCAATGTGGTGGTGGAAGAATGTGTCGGATGAAGCTAAGGAATGGGCTTTTACTTATAATGTACGTGCCCAATCGTGGTTTAACATATTGGGCGTCGCGTCGGGACCACAATTTGCAAGCAATATTGATTAGGGCTGAACATTGTCAACGTGATTCTAATATTTATTCACTTTAAAATGTGATTGTAATATTTATTTACTTTTTTAAGTGTGATTGTAATATTATTCACTTTTAGAAATTTTTCTTTTAAATTATTCATTGTTAAGACAATTAATTGACTAAATAAAATAATATTAAGTTTCTAAATATAAAGTCAAATTTAAATGTAAATTTAAGAAAATAATTTACTTGCAAATGTAATTTGAATAAACCAAATTAAATGAGTAATTAAATAAATAAAGTTAATAGTAAATGAAATTATTAAAATTCGAACTAAAAAAACAAAAAAAAAATGAAAAAGGAATTTGGGCCGGAAAAGGGGGGGGGGCAATTGGGGGAGAGGGTGGGGTGGGGCCCGGGGTGGGCAGTGTCAGGGGGGGTGCAAAGCGCCTCTCATTTTTTCCGAAGGAGGAGAGGCATATGGGGTTGTCAGAAACTTCAAGGGAGGCAAATGAAATTTACTCTTTTAAATGATTTAACGGTTTGAATCGTTTGTGTGAGACCTGAAAGAGGGCCCCACAAGACCTCATTTGGCGAAGCACTTGGCATGGCAAAAAAGGCACTATTTTTGGGCACGCTTCATGGCGCAGTGCGGAGAATGCACCGCAAGATCCCCACTCTCGTCAATTCACGAGGATAGTCCCACGTGGTGTTGACTTAGCTTCATTTTATTCTTAGTTTCCTGCCTAATCAAGATCACGTGGTGCTCCAACATCATTCTATCACCACACCTTCCAGCGGAAAAGGGTTATGGTGCCCAAGACAATAATTTTTCAATAAAATCGTGGGTACATCATTTGGTGTACACTAAATGCACACCACGTTGTATGAAGCCTATCTTGGGGTCCCACACAAATTATCGAAGCCGCTCAATTGTTTAAAATGTATTTTTAAGGATCCCTGTAAAAAAAACAAGTTCAATCAGATACCAATAGAGATTTGATCAGTTCTTCACTCAATTTTATGACAAGAAATTTAGTGAATAATCGATCAAATTCTTACAGATATCTATCTGAGCTTTTTTTTTTTTACAGGGATCTTTAAAAACATATTTTAAAAAAGTTGAGCGGCTTTGATTTTGAAATCATTTAACGTGGTGTGCCTTTGGTGTAAGGGAACTGATTTTTTTTTTTGAGTTTTCACACATAACGTGGTGTGATATTTTTTGTGGTTCCAATATAAGTCTCACATAATGTTTTTTTTTAGAGGGTTTTTAAGAATATATTTTGAAAAATGTTCAAGCACTTCTAACCGTCCGATTGAGCTGAAATTTTTGATATTTTTTTGAAATTCCAATATAAGTCTCACATAATGTGGTGTGCATTTGTTGTGTACCAAATGGTGTACGCATATCAAGGCTCTAAACCGGACATTCTGACCTTCCACAGACAGAAATTACCCGAAGAAAAGGCTCCTAGCCTCCTATTATCTTCAGGCCAATCAAGAACCTACCCTCTCAAGTTTTCAATTTCCTACTGATTTGAATCCCAAAATCTCAATCTCAATCTCTCTCTCTCTCTCTCTCTCTCTCTCTCTCTCTCTGGTGTTTGTTTACAGGGAGGGAGAGGGAAACTGTTTATTCTGTTTATTGACTGGTGAGGGAGGGTTTGTGAGGTAGATAGAATACGCTAATAAGAAGTGGGTGTTGGAAAGATGGTGATGTGGGTATTTGGTTATGGTTCTCTGATTTGGAAGGCAGGTTTCAACTATGATGATCGCCTCGTCGGCTTCATCAAAGGCTATCGCCGCGTCTTCTACCAGGGCTCTCTCTCTCTCTCTCTCTTCTCCTCTCTCTCTCTCTCTCTCTCTCTCTCTCTCTCTCTCTCTCTCCATATGTACAGTATTTGTATATGTTGGTATGAGTAATTGCATTGCACTCAGACTCCGTTTGAACCGATGTTGATCTCAATTAAAGAGATTCGGTAGCTTAAATACATTATCAGTAACAATACTAGACCCCCAATGGAGGATATGGGTGCTCTCAGACTTCAACTTTTGACCATATATGCACTGATTGGGTGATCTAATAAAGTTTTACTGGAGTATTAAATTATCGGAACCCTTATACCTCGACACATCAAGGGACTGGGAAACCATGCCCCCAAATTAATGGGATTTGATGCTCAACTTTAACAAATATGTGAGAGATTTAGTTGTGGGTGACTTGTGAAAATAGATTATAAGACGGATGTGAGGTATAAGTCATGTATTTTAGTTGGTTAGTTGTATACCTACAATCTAAGAAGGATCTCAAATTCAAGAGGCGGAGGGGTTGGTTGAGAATTTGCGAGTAGCAGTAGTAGGAGGGTATAGTGCACCCTCCGAGGCTCTCTCAATGCTTTTCTTTTCTTATGTGCTGATTTCATTTTTTAATCCTTGTGATGAATGGAATTTCTTTCCCCAACTCAATTATCAAACCTAAATTTGAGTTCTTCTCACTTATAATTATAGTATTCTCAAATCTTTCCATAGGAGACCGGCCCCTATCTATCCAAATGGAGCCTTGTTTTTTGGTTGATAGTTAAATGATCTGGTGGATTTTTCTTGGCAGGAAGTACTGACCACAGAGGGACTCCAGATTACCCAGGAAGAGTAGTCACATTGGAGCGTGTAGAGGGAGAAGTTTGTGTAAGTCCCCCACTCTTACCGCACCAAGAACCCATTCCCTGATTTTGGCTCTTAATCATCCTCTCTAGTTTTGGGCACATAATATTGGTTTTGCTGTCAAAAGTTCTTCGTTGTTTGATTTTTTGGGGAGAATCGTGTAATTGGACATTTCAGGTTGCATATCATTTTATGTTGAGTCATGACTCCATTTCTCTGAGTTAGGTACTCAATGACAACTTTTCGTAGTCATGTGGAATTTTAGGGTTATTCGTACCTTATGTGTTTTCTTGATAGATCAGAGTGTCTGGCCAGCTTGTGTGGACCTCGACTGATCTCAGGAGGACCAATCTCAGTGTCCACTAGGAGAATCAAAGCCCTTTGTGGATGGACTCCATAAGAGTTGATAGCACCTTAGATTTTTCGATCCTAATACTTGTGAAAGAGCTAACCCCTATCCCAAGGGTCAAAGGCCAACCGTTTGGGGTGGTTAGTCGTACATAATTTTGCGAAAATGTGTATTGGTTTACTACATTTGCGCTATTTTCAATTAAGGCTCATTTGTAACCTCGCTGATACTTGATGGTAAGTGGAAGTAATTAACCCCTTCTCTCCCGCGTAGATTTTTACGAGGATTGAGTGAAATCCAAGTTTGATCCAGATTACAGAGGTTGTTCGGTGTGTAGGCACATTTAGTTTTGTAGCCACTGTAGATTGGCTAACTGAAACTAAATGGTTAGCAGAATTTCCTTGGTTGATTCCTAAAGATTGTTTGTGATATTGTGAAGCTAATGCCATGTAAAAAGTGCAAATCTGATTATTGGAGTTTTGATATTGTGATCTTGACTTATTTCACAAAGATTTCTGCAGTATGGGCTACTAGTTTATTACAATTGTGCCATTTTTGTTCGGCTAGGTTTATAAATTATAAGTAAAGGGATCATTAATAATCCAGTAAGATTTGTGGTGACAGGATCAAATACCACATCTGCCATGGCATTGCATATCTTTTGTTTCATGGGATATATTATCTGGCAATAATTTTGTTCTAGCTTGAAAAGTTCCAGCTAGGTGGGAGATTTGTGGTCCCGTTGGATTTTTACAACCTGATTTGATGTTTTAGTCCGGAGTCCGGACAAACAAACAGGGCCGTAGTTTGTAATTCGCCTCTTCTTTACTTTGCTTCATTTCACCAAATTTTTTCAAGGGAACTATTTTCCAATGCTTCGTCTGATCTACTTAAGGAGGTTGTGGGATCGATAGGTGCCAATCTAACCTGTAGTTTTATTGTATGAAGTGGCTGTTCCAAATCAACCATGCTTTTTCTCGTTTTCATTCACATTATTGTGATCCCTTACATTTATTTACAGAAATGAACAATATCGAATGACTAGTTTTTCAATTGCAATCAAAAGTTAATTGCCGCTGGTTGCTTGTAATGGAAGATCAAGCTACGATATATCATTACCTTCTTTTTTGCCTTTTGTATGTCATCTCTACCCTTGTTATTATTAGCTTAATGTCATCACTAAACAAAGTAACAGTTAATTGCCGCTGGTTGCTTGTAATGGAAGATCAAGCTACGATATATCATTACCTTCTTTTTTTCCTTTTGTATGTCATCTCTCCCCTTGTTATTATTAGCTTAATGTCATCACTAAACAAAGTAACTTATATCCTTCTCCTTTGAATTTTATCAAATCTCAATCGCATGAATTTTTTTTTTTTTCAAATAATCATGTGAAGTTGATTGATCTGTTTTGTGTGAGTTCGTAGTGGGGAGTTGCTTACAAGATATCTGGGACGGAAGACGAACAGATTGCTTTAACGGTAAGGTTATTTCTTAAATCCTTTGGAATTTCTTTTTACTACCATCCTCGGGAATTTAACCCTCTTTTATGATAAATGTCCCAACATTGCCATACCCGACTTTCGGATCCTTTTACATGTACTACGTCACCTTTCCTGTTATATACACCTTAATTTTTTTTTCTTTTATCCAATTTTATGTTTCTCGTTTGTCAATACATGTGAAGATGAGGTCTAATCTATTTTACGAGTACACTTGCACATGCACGGACACAGTACTTGCACTATGTATTTCTTTTACTACTTGCTCAAGCATGTGATGATTTACTAAATTCTTCAATGTTTTGACACAGTATCTAGAAGTGAGAGAGAAGCAATATGACGAGAAGGCTTATGTTGATTTCTTCACTGTAAGTTACAAATATCGTGCTCAACGTACCATTATATTGATCTACTTATGTCTTCTTTCTTCTCTTTACATTTTCAGTAGCAGTTAAACGTAGGATTAATTTACATTTGTTTCAGGACCCATTGGCCTTGACCCCAGCTGTTTCCGGTGTTATGGTGTAAGTGGAAGATACCCAAGTCATTTGCATGATTTCTACATATCCATTATCAAAAAATCAACAAGACCGAGACTGATACTACCACTGTTTAGATATATAGCATCTCCAGACAGGAAGCTCAACCCAAACTACCTTGGCCCCGCATCACTTGAAGAGATTGCCAAGTATGCATTTTCTACTGATATGCTGCAGTTTTACTTTATATGGTATTTTGTGTACCGGCTGAGCAGCTAGGTTGATGAGGGATGATTCTTAACCACAGCCCTCATTTGTTGCTGGTTTCACTTATTTATTTTTTTTTCTTGCTTCATTTTCTGTTTTGTCTATGGAAAAGATGTTTCTGTATTGTCAAAAAAGTAAAAAACAAATTGATTCTGAAAACTAAACCTAAGAGTGCACAATTGCATGTTCTATTAGAGTGATTAGACATCATTGATATTATTTCTACGGTTCCATATTTTCTTTGTAGCATATCATTTCTATTTTCTTTTACCCATTCTGCAGACAAATTATACTTGCAGAAGGCCCCTCAGGACCAAACAGAGACTATATTTTCCAGCTTGAAAAGGCCCTCATTCAATTTGGTATTCCTGTTTCTCCAGAACCTTTTGCTTCTCTCTCTCTCTCTCTCTCTCTCTCTCTCTGCATCAACTTTTTGTTTTTTCTGATTTCATATAGGATTCGAGGATAAGCATGTAATGGATCTCGCGAAGGAAGTAAGGCGCATCCTTTCAGAGGATGAGGTTTTTATTTCATGACCCCAGGAAATGAGGCCTGAAATTCTTACCTACTCCAGTATTCTTGTGATCTATGGTTGGAAAGTGCTAATGCTTGGAACATATTGGGAGTCTTGGGACTCAAATGTGTGAACCTTGGTGTCATGCATAGAATCCCTATTCTCATATATTTATCACATGAAATTTAATCATTTGGGTTAACATATGCCCAATTATATTTATTATATTATCAACTGCGTTGGTTTATACTTTACATTTTCAACTACAGTTTATTTATTCAGGTCACTGGTGTGGTGGCTCCACAGCTTAAGGTGGAGGGTCACATGAACACTCCTCCAAAAAACAAATTGAACACTGCAATTGTTTTTATTGTTATATTACATGCAGTAATATTATCTTAGATTTTGTTTGAATACTTAGTCATCTACCTTGAACAAAGCACCCGGCAATCCAGGTTATTCACAATTGAACACCTAATACGTTAGCTTAAAATAAGGTACACATCTTTTCTTTTCTTTTCTTTTTTTCCATGGCTGTCACTTGACGATGAATATTTGAAAACAGAGAGAAAAAAAGTACCTATTAGCATCGTTGTGCGATTTATCTCACAACAAAAATCAACTCTCATCTCTAAAAAACAAGAGCATATCTCTAAAAACAAGATCATATGTTTAAAAAGATCCGTGTTAATCTATTCGTCACATAATTTTTTGAAAGAAAAAAAAAAAGAAGTGTATTTTTGCTTCTAACAAACAACTCAATGTAAACTCATGCTTCCTTGGGTATAGCCTTTGTAATGATCCAACTTGAGATAGCCCCATATTGTGATACTTTTTCACCTCACCGAAAAGAAGTCGCAATCAAGATGGTTTTTGCACAAATTCAGGCTTGCCTTGCAATCCTAAGGAATTCAAGGCCTGCCACAAACAAGATTCTCCTTCTCAAACTCCCACAGAAAAACAAAATAACAAAATGAACACAAGAAAAAGTACCAAGTGCACAAAGCTCCAGCTACAGGGGAGCGGGGTACAGAGCAAGAGGGGCAAGGAGCCTGTAGTGAGCAAGAGGGGTTGCATCGCAAAGATTATTTTATAGATATAAACAGTTTTGGCACCAATTGATGTTCGATTAAAAATATTTTTTTAATAAATACACTTCTCAACAAAACCTACAATATTTACGATTCGGATCAAGGGAATACTGAGCACACAATTCTTTAAATTTTCTTATTTCAAATTTTAGGGCTTGAATTCTGAATAAAAAAAATTAAACAAATTAGATCAATTAGTTACAAATCTTCAATTAGGCTGATTTTTCCCAGCATCACACAAAAATGATTTTGATATTATTGACCGGTTTGGATCGTTTGTGGGGGCACCAAGGTGACCCCCACACAATCAATGTGGAGCGCAATACTTGACTTACTCTCCAAACAATATCATTTTGGGTAGCTACACGTTGCAGCACCTCTTGCTCGCTACAAGCTTCCCGCTCCCCTAGCTACTGTAGGGTCTAGGGTCTGGAAAAAGAACTACGATCTGCACGCATTACTATGAGAGGATATCTTTCTTGTTGCTAATTAGAAAACAATTAGCTGTTCTAAAAGTAAGGTAATAAGCTGCTATTCATGAACATTGCTTGAAGGCTCCTGCGAATTAGGGTTTCCAACCATTATCTCTTACAATCCCCAAAACAGTCGTGGTTGAATAACACATTTGGGGATGGCAATATACTAAAAGAAACGAAACGATAGAGGTTAGAACGAAGTGATGGAGTGGAGAAGCTGAATTTATAATCAATTTTCCTAAAAATTAAAGGAAAATTATCTGAAAACATTCAAAACCAAAAATGCACATTCAGATACAGTGATTTCCCGTTATTTCGCACATACCAAGAACCATTTTAGAAAAATAAGAGCATCCCCATTCTCTAGTAACACTTCGTAGCAAAACAGAAACTTGTGCCTACAGGCTCCAGCTAACTACTGACTAATTTGTTAATTTGTTCAAGCCTTCATCATAAAGTGCGTTACCGAGTCCCAACTGCGAACCCTCCAAGTAAAATAAAAAGGACGAAAAGAACTCACAAAGTACATTATTCTACAATAACTGAAGCTATTCCTGTCACCTTAAATCAGCTTCTGCAGGATTTAATCACTATCCTCGTCCACATCTGCAAAATAGGAGGAACAGTCAATCACCTGTAATGGACCTAAAATGGTAGCAACCTGAGGATTAACCAGACCAAGCAAAGATGTACGTAACATATTCAAGTTGGAACAAACAAATGTGCCGTTGAACTGACAGAATAGCACCAGCGATATTTGCAACAAAATGTACACGTAAATTGAAAGAACAGAAAATGTGCATATCCTGAATGAATATACCGCGAAATCATTGGTTTTATAGTAATTATACAGTGCTCTATAAGTGGACTTACTTTTCATCAAGTATCATTTCCAAATAACAAAGAGAGTACAAGCATTATAACCAGAAAAATTTGCACACCGAAATGCTAAGAAATCAAATTGAAGTTTCTAATCCGTCCATAATGGTGCAATGTGTAGTTCCAAATCTGTAAGACAGCTGTTTTAGTCTTTTGAACATAAGTGAGTGGAAGTTCAAAACTGAACCAAAAGGACAGAATTCATCAGAAATGATGGCAATAATATAATACTGAAGGTCGTGGAAGTTACCCAAAAATTGTGGTCAGTCGAAGAAAACATCAAATAGATCCTACTAAAAGAGGTTACACTATTAGGTTAGACCTAGTTGCGCTCAATTTTGGGATTAGGTATTCATATTGTTCGAAACTATCACCATAGTCCATTGAGAGTAAACTCCTCATGCCTTGAGCATTGTCAATCACAAGGATCGTACACCCTAATGGGCGTCAGTATCTTGAAGCTCATTAATTAGTCAACCATGTTAACAGAGGAAACCTGAACTTTTACCTTCATTAAGCTCTTCACTCTGGCTGTCATCGCCATCTTCATCATCGCCGTCATCGTCAGTGCCGCCCTCGTCATTACTGCTTTCGGTATCTTCCGCATTCTCACTATCAATTTTAACAGTTACCTCGGGTCTCGGAGGAGGTACAAAACTAGTGGAAAAACTAGTTGTGGACCTTCTGCGTGTGCTTGAGACAATGTTGCTCATGTCAATGCCTTCAAGTTCTTTTGCTCTGTCCTTCCTCTTTTTGACTTCTTTGATTTCTAAATAAATCACACAGCATCAATCAGTAGGTAAAATTGCCATTATCTCCATTACGTTGAAGTATTAGACAAACGTTCATGTGTAGTTGTAAATGTAATCACCAGAAAAACCACCATTACACGACTAAAGGTACGGCTGCTACAACTTCCATGAAGAATTTGTGTAATGGCCAAATATTGTTTTGACATAACTTGTCGCAGAAGTAGACCACATACGCACATGAACACTGTTGAGTTCAACATTCTAACATGAAACTGGAATTGTGGAGGTAGTTGGAAAGGAACTGCCTGTTCCAAGTATTGCTTTTAAGTAAGAGGAATGAGTGAAAAGCAGCCTGTACAGTGGCCTTCTCAACGAAGCAATCTCTTCACCAAGAATAGGTTATATTTTCTTTTCATGTTAGGCACCATTTCTGTGATGGAACCAAGTCTACCCACTCAACCCGAACTTAATGCACACCATATGACCAACTCCATCGGCACAGCCATTGCTGCTACGACTATAGGCTTACCTTTTATACCTCTAAGCTCTACTTATGTTGCTTATCTTAAAACTGCAAAAACTGTCATCAACATGTAGCTTCCATTAATTGGTCTAATTTAGCTATATAAAAAGTTTTCACGAATTGGCCAAGAACATGATGGCAATAAACCTTATTTACTGACAAAATATATAAGGTGTTAGTAGCTTTGTTATGAAGAAGAGTTTCATCATGTTCTGTGTATAGCATTCACGCACTGACAGATGTCCTGTCAACAACTAGTTATATGTATACATACCATTGAATATATAGTTAGATATATAAAAATGCACACTATGCATGGTAATCAATTGCAATTATGACCAGGGCCTTCCCAAAATTGATAATATGACATATTGTTCAAGTAAATACAGCACCAATGCACCAACATCACCACATTGATTGCAACTTACAAGTAAGGGTAGACGTAGAACCATAGAAGTTAATTACCCGAATGATATTCATGTAAATACAGTATCAATACGCCAAAATCACCATAATTATTGTAACTTACTAGAAGGGAAAGAGCCATAAAAGTTAATTACCCAAATGTTTACCATAGTAAACAGGCCAAATTTCGGCACACACCGCGCTCCACATGCGGGGGAGTGTTGGAATTTGTCCCACATCGGTTAATTATCACATCGAAAACTAGTATATGAACTTGGGCGGCCTCTCCACTCATTGCCAATTGGTTTTGAGTTGGATGCTTTAACAGTTCCCACCCTTTATTTTCTTTTACGATGATAATGTTGTTTCCCCTTGGCATATATCTAATACTATATACTTAACAAAAATAATTTAATTTCCTCTTCTCCTAGCATTACATTAACATTGCTTACTCATTGTTGCCTAATGCATCTACGCCCAAACCACCTTAGTCAGTTCTCTCTCAACTATTCCTCCATTGGCGCTACTGTTACAACGTTACCCTTTAGTGAACAGTTTCCTTTTGAAATTTGTACTTCTTGGTCTTTTCATCCATCCATCTTAGGACCCTCGTCTCAAGTACACATTTATTGACAAAATCCATGGCATGGATTCTAAAAAACAGAAGCAAACTTCTCTTACGACATACGAACAAGTGGATCTCAGGATATGCAAATTCTATCATGGTTTCCCACATTGGATGTCGATTATCAGTCAAATAGTTACCGCTTTATCAGAGATCAGAGTTTAGTGACATGTCATACAAAACTCGTACTAAAACGAAGTTAACCAATCGAGTTCCATGTTTTTTTACCTGTCTGAGGTCATGTAGGCACAACTGATAACAAGACTAATGTGTTGGAGTGGATGTTGATCCCCCACCAAAAACCATCTCTTGATTTATTCCCAAATTAAAATAGGAAGGCAAAAAAATTCTAATGATGACCAGGCCATAAGATTTGAAGTTTTTGTCCTCATTAAAAGATCAATGGCTAATGCAGCAGAGGGAGAGATAAAGTGGGAGGAAACACCTAAGGATCACAGCCCTAACGGCCACACCCTTAAATTCTGAATTCTACTAATTCAAGCCTAACTAATACAATGCATGCATCTTATTCACAGGCTAATCACCGAACAAAAATACGAAAATAAAAACCCTATTTATAATACTACAAAGGAAACAATGTCAAAAACAAAGGGACAGTAATCAATACAGTAGTAAAATGACAATCCACGTAAAGTTTTCTCTCGTCCATGAATACTGAACCTCTTCATTGCGCATCAACAGAAAATTGTTCTCTCTAGTAAACAAACACGGCAATAAGTAACAGGGATCACTGCCAAAACCAATGTCATAGTAATGCACACCTTTCTCAGAAGGATCTGTGGACAACCCCTCTCTTGAGAGTATATCCTTGAGCTCTTTTACCAGAAAGCCCTCCCGTTCATTCTCAGAAACCTGTTTGACTTTCTTATAAACAACAGGTGGAACACTGCAGAAGATACAGAAAAACATGTTAAGACACCACCATATACAAAGATCCAGGCTGGTAAGTGACTAGTCAAAGGAAGACCTCATCCCACAAGATTTGATTATTGATTTTAAATGTTCCACGCGTTTCCCATATGCAGGAGTTGCCACCTCTTTTGTCTGCATTCCAAGGAAATGATCAGTCACAAATAACTAAATTGTGTCAAACACAATTAACAATGGAAATTTAAAAAAGGACGTATCACCTTCCCAGGCTTTTCAGCAGAGGATAGAGATTGATCATCTTCAGAAGCATTTCCACCTGCTTCTGCGTCATTAATTTCCCCTGATCCTTCTACAAGCTTACTCCGCTTCTTGCTAGACTCCTTGGTCTCCTTCACAGGTCTTTTCCGCTTCCTGGGCTCTTCTGATTTTGGAATCTTTTTTCCCGAAGCAACTTTCTTTTTCAATTTTCTTTCATCTTCTATCTCCTCACTTTCGCTAGTTCCTTCACTAGAGATTTTCTTTGATGCTTTGCTACCAGTATTTTTTACGGGAGTTTTCTTCTTCCCACCAATTGCAGGTTCAGAAACTTTTGGGGAATTTAATACCTGAGACAACAAATTAAATTAGCACATTCTCATTTTCCTGACAAATTCAACCACAACGAGGACTACCTGAACAAGTTTTGCTCACCTTGTCTACTTGTTCACTAATAAACTTCTTGAAGGGAAAAAGAGTGTCTTTATCAAGGTCAAGATCTTCCCCCAAAAGTCGCCGAAATCCAGCCATCGTAACAGTACTGAGGAAAGAAAAAAAATAAAAAGACGCTGACTATTTGTTCCGTTTACTTGAACTACCCAACTAAAGAAGTTTATACGAAACTTGCATCCCAAGGGAAGGAACTAGTACTTGGTTAACAAAGAAGATGCATGTAGACCGTACAGATGGTACAGTACTGCTGAAATAGAACTAAAGAACCCACAGCAGCGGCAGCAGCAGCAACAACAACAATAACCACCGCCACAACACAAAAGTAAACACTAACAACCAAAAGTCGTATTGGCTGACAGGCAAACCATATCAAGGAATGATAACATACCCAGAATTAGCTTTGAGATAAGAAGCTCTTTTCTTAATGGCCTCTTTTATGGTGCTCTCAGTAGGAACTTCTTTCTTTCCAACACCTTGAGTTTCCTTGGTTTGGACTTTGGTTTTCTTATTTCCTGTTAGAAGGCCCATTACCGGAGAGTCTTCCATTTTCTCTTCGTCTTCAGAGCTGGGTACCTTCACATCTTCCCTTAATTTCTCTTTTTCAAGTGACTCCGCCATTTCACCTTTACCTGTATCAACATGTTTCTCCACTGTCTCAGCTGAGCTCTTAGAGTCATTCTCACCATCGCCACCTTTCAAGCACTAGAATTAGATCAAGAAAAACAGTAATTAAATCCCTCCTAATTTTCATACAAATGATTAACTAAATATTACAACTAGCTATTGTCCATCAGACCAACTAGAGAGCTAGTAAATTTCAAATTTGGCTGATTCAACTATGGAAGGACAAAAAAGGAAAAAAGATCTGGACAAATACCCTCAAAGTCTTCAACTTCTTGAAACATGAAGGACTCAAAAGAAACAGAAGTAAGAGCAACCATAATTACTAAAGCGGCATAAAATTAATATAATCATTTTTCCCAATAACTACCTGATAATTCAAATGAAGGCATAAAGGGGTTGCTACCAGAGTATTCACTAAGGCCAAGACAAAAAGGCCCTAATACATATCCGTGAGTATCCTATATATCTACCAATAAATTGGTCGAGGGAAGGATTATACTCTTCCGCATCCAAAATATACAAGCTACTACTAACAAAAGAGCTTTAAAGCCTATACAAACGGCTTTCCAAACCATCGAAATGTTGTTTTTCCTGGCTCGCCAAGTAAGCCACATCATAGCCCGCATTCCCATTCTCTTCTCCCCACAAAATGCACTTTGTGGATAATACAATGATTCTGCAAAACTTTGGCCGGTATAGTACTTGCAACTAAAGCATATAGGAACATACAAGTTATAGTTGCCACTGTGAATTGTGCCTCCGGCCCTCTAACTAGTAGCTACACATATGAGGCTACCACCTATTAACTAAGGCTGGTTAAGCGCGTGTCTTTGGGAATGAAGCACTCACATACTGTACAGCAAGGTACTGTTACATAAGGATTTCTTCAGTCTAAAGCTGTACATACAAATGGGATGATTACTTGCAAAAAAAATTACAAGATATCTTGCACGGAGACAGTTTCATACAACTACTTACACGTGAATGGTTGCTTAGATCTTAAATACTTATTGAGCGGTTGTGTTCAGTATGTCTTCTATGTTTTCTTAAAGCAATTCCGGAAGAAATTATATATTTACTTGTTTCTACGAATTCATAGTAGATAACTATGCTATATATGTTTTTCAGATTCAACCTGTACCTACATACAAGTTTCCTAATTTTTTGGACAAATTATGTGTCCTCGTGACCTTATCGTGTCATGTCTAACTCCCACATCCAGACGCTTGCTTCTTAGTGCACACCTAAGGGAAGTGTACAAAAATTAGATTTTACTTTTCTTCGTTGCTCTTCTTTTCTCTTCATACAAAGGATTGGTTTTTGCCCCATGGGCCATGGTATTTGAACAATGACTCCAGCATTTATTCAAGTCTACTATCAACGGTAGAGTTTCAATTCCCCACTCAACTACATCAAATGCCAAATATGACAAACGCAATAAGCGGGTATTAAAACACTCAATGTATTCACAACGGGACATCATAGGGGCCATGTACGGGGATAAAATCCACGTAAGCCTGGATCACGTGCTTCCTTGATTCAGCCCTAAATCTGCAAGACAAAAAGAGGGTTAGAGCACCCTTGCCTCTCGTTGGCAAAGGCCCTCCGATGCCTAAGTTAGTATCTCGTACTATAAACTCTCAAATCACAATGCGTATGAAAAGGGTTTCACAGCGTACCTTTCTTCATGGATATCGTCCTGTATTTATAGGTGAAGAAGGTTTGATTAAGGCATCTCGTGCCTTGGTTTCCCATTAGCTTCAGGAATCCATCTCCTAATAGGACTTTCCTATTAGGGACGAGCCTCCATATCTTGCTAGATCTCGTCCAGCAGAGGTCTTTCTTTCCATATAGGATTCTTCCCTATGTGGGGCATAATCCTAGTCACATTAGGACTTCCCATATCAATCCCTTACTTTACGTGATTGCTCCTTATCTCATAAGGAGCCGCTGTGGAATATTCTGGAAAATGTCTCACCGCCTTATTCGTGGCGGTGCCGTGCTTCCACGTAGCTCGGATTAACTCGTACATAGCTCAGCTTATCACGCCGAGTTGAATTATGTATTCCAGAACGCTGTTTAAGCTATGCACGTAGCCTTCCTAGCTCGGCCATATCAGGGGCATCCCCTGCCGAGCTAAAGCATCATGTTTTATTAATTCACTCTTATTATTCCGGCCTTATTCATGGCCAAACCAGCTCGGCACAGGGCTCAAGGACTCCCTATGTGGTACCGAGCTATTCATCCTCTCGTGGTGACTGTTATAGGCATGTGATATGCCCATTATTAGGGTAACTAGGTTTTACCCACTCCAATTGCTCCCCAGCTCTGTCACTACTTGTCATTCATCAGTAGTGCGCAGAGCTTCAACGGCTCCTGATGCATCTCCTGCACGCCTCCCCCTCACGTGGGGAGCAGGGTTATTTTCGCATTAAATGCGAAGTGACCCGTTGGTGGCTCGGATAAGCCCAAAGGACGATTCCGCTGACGTTTTGTACGCGTCATGCCCCACTGTTATGGGGTTTTGGGCGGGATAATGATTATTTTCATTCCACCCAAACCCCTAAAATCCCTATCCCTCCCTCTTCCCTCTTCCTCTTTTCCATCAGAAGAAAAAACAAAAGAAGAGAGAGAGAGAAAGGGAGAAGTTCTCTAGTCGCCATCTCCGATGTCTCAGAGCTTCAACAACCCTTACATCCGTTCCCGTTTTTCGTCGGAAACCTTCCTCCGTCGTCAGAGAATCCCTTTTACTGTCTTACGTAAGCACTTTCTCCTTTAACCGCCATTTTCGTAGGCCTAACCGTTCTTCTCCTTCTCTGCTTCATCATCTTCCACCTTGGGTTTCAACGGTGAAACCCTAACCATGGGGAAACATAGAGTCCTGCTTAGTAATGCCCAGAAAATAGCAGAATTCCGTAGGAAATACGAGATTCCCAATGATGTTCAATTTCGTTTGCACAGGAGGGATGACCTAGTTGAAGAAGGTCACGACCAAAACAAGATTCATATTCCCATTATCTTCATCGTAGAGGGAGGTCTTAGGTTCCTCCTACATCTTTTCTTCAAAGAGGTTTGCTATAGGTGTAGATTAAACCCTATGCAACTCTGCCCTAACTTCCTTAGGGTAGTTATGGGCACAGTTGCCCTGAACAGGCTGCTCGGCCTGCATCTTGATTGGTGGGACCTGCACTACCTGTACAAGTGTAGTCCCTACTGCAGATAATAATTATTACTTCAAGGCTAGGGACCCCGAGCATAAGCTTATCACGGACCTGCCTAATTCTTCAAGGGGCGAGGGGGATGACTATCTCGTAGTCACCGGCAATTGGGAGCCAAGGGATGCTGAGGGGAACACCATTGGCTTTGCCTGCCCCACAGCCACAGGCCAACCACGTTAGTATTCAATCCCTGCATTATTCATTTATTTCTTGTCCTTTCATAAACTGTAGTTGATCATTTTTTCCTTATGTTGTTTTGCAGCAAGCAACCTTAACCAAGGCGGCCGTTTGATCCACGGCAATCTTCACCGTGAGGATATTGCCCGAGCTCTCTATTTTGATGGATTCGAACCCACACCTGTAGGTTTAGGCCGAGCTTCTCACCTCCTTCTAGACTACACCCCTTCCTACTGGGGAGGGATCCGTAGAGTGGGCGAGCCGCATTCAAGACACCCGTGGCCCCCTACAGCTCCATTGATCGCTCCACGTCCGTCGGCTGAACAAAGAAGTACCCGACCTCGTAGATGCTGAGCTGGAAGGAGAATTAGGCGATCTCGGGCCCCAAGAGATCCTCAGCAGCAAATCACTTTTGCTCATATTCCTGAGATTCCCACTGCCATCCCGATCCTCATGCGCGCCGATCAAGAGCCAAGCACATCCGGGCGGGTGATAATTGAAGGAGAAGAAGAAGAAAGAGAAGAGAGAGAAGGAGAAAGGTTTGATCAACGTGCTGCTGTTCTCTCCCTTACCGAGCAAGCTACCCTGCTCGGTGACTCAGATTCTTCAGGCTACTCTCCCTCACCTAATCGAGACATGCATGTACAACCGATAAGCCTTTTGGACGAGCTCAACCTCGCTTTTCCACCCTCCCGTGGTGGTCCATCCCGCGCTCCTCCTGTGGCTCCCCCAGTTAATCCTCCTACCACCACAGCCTCTACTTCTCTCCAACAACAAAGAGATAAGAGGCCATTGGAAAGTCCGCAGGGGACTCGGCCTCCTCTTCAGAGGCGAAGGACTGGGGAGGCTAATTCAAGCCGTACATCCACCGATTCTCCTCCGCTCATCCAGTCATGGGCTCCTGTCCTTGCTCGTCCGGATGGGACTCCCCTTAATATGGTCGATAAGGTCTCATCCGTGGACGTAGCCTATGGGGTGTCCAGGGCTGCCCTCCTCCCCCTGGACATGGAGAGGGAGAAGAACTGCTCTTATGACGCTCTTATGAAGTCGATCTTCCAATCCAGCGTCAAGGTATGGATTCTTCCCTACTTTATAGCTTGTCAGTGTGGCTATTGTTATTATAATTCACGCGTTATTCGTTCCGTGTATTTCAGATAATGCAAAAAGCATCTGCCGGTTTTGACCGTGCAAAGGATGTTGAAAAAGAGCTTAAGGAGCAGAAGAGGGCTGAGAAAGCTGAGAGAGAGAGTACCCAGAATGCCCAATGCCCTAAAGGATGCTCGGGAGCCTGAGGATAAGGATGCGGAAAGGAGGCGGAGAAGTCGTCAAGGCGAACTTGTCGAGCAAAAGAGGAAGGGCGACGACTTTTCGAGCAACCGAGGCGGAATGAGGATCCCTAAAGGCTGCTCGTTGAAGGCCAGGCAAAAAGGCAAAAGAGGCCGAGTATGAGCAAGCAGAGGGAGCCTCCTTGAAGTGAAGGCCGAGGCCCAAATGATGCATTTCAAGGATCAGGATGCTGTTTGGGAGACCAGCTGGGCTCGTTGTTGTACCAAGATGGGGCTGCCGGAGGACTCTCCAATGTGGACTGACATGGAGCTCCCTAGTCAAATGGAGGCCCTGGCAGCTCAGCAGCCTGAGAATGAAGCCACTCCTCCCGATGCGCTCCACAACACTCAATCCGAGCTTGATCCCTCTATGGAGTTAGTCGAGAATGAAGGTGTGATTGACCTTACCGAGCAAGCTGGTGATGAGAATGCAGTGGATCCCGTTGATCCCGTAGAGAATGAGAGCACTGACCCCACCCCGCCACCGATGCTGGTCAGCACGGTAAAGAGGCTTAATGCCTGTAGTATTCCTGTTCTGCTACTATTTGGTTTTTTAACATGCGCTTAAATCTTGACAACCAGCCCTGCGAGGCATGCTCGGCCGTGTGTGGCCTTCGTTTTAATACTCTGCTTGCACTTGAGTTTGGTATTCTATTTAAGTATTTTCATACTCCGTATTTCGTGCTTGGTTTGCTTCTGCAAATTTTCTAAGTGTGTTCGTACTTTTTACTCTATCAAGTATCCTCATACCTAAATATCATGCAATGCTTGTTGTAACACTACGTTCCTTCGTACTTGGACTGTGCTGCCAAGTGTTTTCATACTTGAATTTTCTTTCTTTTGCAGTAATCGTTGCAAATCTAAGTCTTTCATACTTAGAAATTCATTGCAGTATTCGTTGCAAATCTAAGTTTTTTCATACTTAGAAATTTATTGCAATATTCGTTGCAAATCTAAGTTTTTTCATACTTAGAAGTTTATTGCAATATTCGTTGCACATCTAAGCTTTTTCATACTTAGAATTTCCAAGTGTCCTCGTACTTGGATTTATTAACATGATTGGAATATGCATACTTTCTGCTTCCCAATAGGAATCCAAATTGTGAGATAAATTTTGGTTCGTATTAATCAAAACCACGATAAGAAAAAACGAAATCTCATTAACGATTGAAATATTAGTAAAAAGTTTAAATAACTGATGTTGGTGATTTTATTCGTAATCCCAACCAAGTACTAAAAACAAATGTGAACTTTATTCGTTTTCACAAAAAAAGACATGATCGTATTCATAATCACATATTTTACTGGTAGAACTTTCGCAGGTTCTGGACATTCCATGGCCGTGGTACTGGGTCTCCATCCAGGTCGGCCAAACGATAGGCCCCAATGCCAGCAATCCCAACGATCTTATATGGGCCTTCCCAGTTCGGCCCAAGCTTTCCGTCAGAAGATACTTTGGTGTTGGCCAAGACTTTCCTTGGGACTAAATCCCCAATCTTGAACTCTCTTGGTTGTGCCTTCTTGTTGTAACTTCTCCGCAGTTGCTCCTGATATGCTGCCAACGTAATAAGTGCACGCTCTCTTTTTTCCTCGGCAAGGTCGAGCTGCTCGGCCAAGGCTTTATCGTTGCCTCCTGACTCCACAAGGGTAGTGCGAATGGTCGGCAAACCAATCTCTAATGGAATCACTGCCTCTATCCCATAAGCAAGGGAGTACAGTGTCTCTCCCGTATATCGCCGTGGGGTGGTCCTGTATGCCTAGAGCACGGCTGGTCGCTCGTCTGGCCATTTTCCCTTCTTACTCTCTAATCTCTTCTTAAGACTAACGATTGTCTTGTTCGAAGCTTCTGCTTGCCCATTACTCTGTGGGTAAGCTGGGGTTGAATAATAGTTTATGATGCCGTACTGAGCGCAAAATGCATTGAATTTTTTGCCGAACTGGGACCCATTGTCTGAGATGATGGAGTAAGGTACTCCAAATCGTGTGACGATCTTGTTCTATACGAACCTCTCTACCATAGCTTCTGTAATCTTGGCCAGAGCCTCACCCTCTATCCATTTAGTGAAGTAGTCCGTGCTAATGAGTAGGAATTTTCGTTTCCCTGTTGCCATGGGGAAAGGTCCCACGATGTCCAGTCCCCACTGGGCAAATGGCCACGGGCTTGTTAGAGGTAACAGATCCTCAGCTGGTGCTCGGATTAGAGGAGAAAACCTCTGACACTTCTCACAGGTCTTGACAAAGGCCTTTGCATCTTCTTGCATGTAAGGCCACCAATACCCCTGCGATATTGCTCGGTGGGCTATGGACCTCCCACCCATGTATCCTCCACATGTTCCAGCATGGATCTCATGGAGGAACTTCTGGACTAGAGCTGGGTGTACACACAATAAATATGGGCCAAGAAAAGACTTTCTATAAAGCTTACCTTCTGGAGAGAGCCAAAAACGTACTGACTTGGTCTTGATCTTGTGGGCTTCCTTCTTGTCTTTTGGCAAGGTCCCATCTCGTAGGTATGCCACTATTGGGTCCATCCAGCTCGGCCCAAATCCTGTTTTCATCACAATTTCCACTGCTCGGTCAATGCTCGATTCACTCAAATAATCCACAGCCCCCGTGCGGTGGTGCTCTGTTTTGATTGCTGACCCCAAACAAGCTAGTGAGTCTGCATGCGCATTCTGGCCCGAGCTGAATTGCTGGATGTGGACTCTGTCAAATTTGTCAAGCAAATCCTTGGCTGCTTCTGAGTATGCAACCATCTTCTCGCTTTTCGTAGCATATTCTCCTGAAAGCTGGTTAACAACTAATTGTGAGTCACAAAATACTCTTAACTTATTTACCTTGAGTTCTAGGGCACTCCTTAGTCCAGCGAGCAAAGCTTCGTATTCTGCCACATTGTTGGTGGCACTAAATCCCAACCTTAGTGCCTGCTCCAGCACCAAACCTTCCGGGGAGAAGAGCACCACTCCCGCTCCAGAGCCCTTGTTGCATGCTGACCCATCAACATAGAGTCTCCATTGCTCAGGATCCAGATCGGCCACTTTTGTTAGTTGCTCGAGAGGATTGATTCCTTGTTCATTCTCCTGGAGAGTTGGTGGTGGTGGAGCTACTGTTGGAGTGAACTCAACTATAAAATCAGCCAAAATCTGCCCTTTGATTGCTGTCCTGGGCTGATAATCAAGGTCAAATTGGCTCAGCTCTATTGACCACTTTGAGATTCGTCCAGAAAAGTCTGCTTTTCGCAGCAAAGCCCTCAACGGATTCTGTGAATACTGTGATGGGATGCTGTAAAAAGTAATGTGGTAGCTTTCTCGAGGCTATGATAAGAGCATACACCAGTTTCTCTAATGGTAAGTATCGTGCCTCTGCGTCTAATAAGGTTTTACTTACAAAGTAGACTGGAGCCTGCTCTATCCCCTTTATTCGTAGGAGGACTGAGCTAACTGCGTGCTCGGATACCGCTAAATACAATGTCAACCGCTCCCCAACTTTTGGAGTAGAGAGGAGGGGAGGGGAAGATAGGTAGGCTTTCAATTCCTGGAAAGCCTGCTCCTGCTCGGCTCCCCATTCATACCCTTCTCTCTTCTTCAGAATTTGAAAGAAAGGCATGCAACGATCTGAGGACTTACTAATGAAACGGTTGAGAGCTGCTGCCATACCTGTTAGTCTTTGGACTTCTTTCGTTGTCCCAAGGCTTTGGAGATTCTGAAGCGCGGTAATTTGATCTGGGTTGGCCTCAATCCCCCTCTTGGTCACCAAATGTCCTAGGAATTTCCCCGAGCTAACCCCAAAAGCGCATTTTGAGGCATTCAGTTTCAACTGGTATTCTCTCAGAATGTTGAAAGTTACCTTCAGGTCGGCAAGATGATCAGGCTTCATTTTGCTTTTTACCACCATATCGTCAATATAGACCTCCATGGCCTTGCCGAGCTAATCTTTGAACATCTTAGTAACCAAGCTCTGATAGGTTGCTCCAACATTCCTTAGCCCGAACGGCATAACCTTGTAACAGTAAAGTCCTCTTGGTGAGATGAAGGACGTTTTCTCTTGGTCTGGCTCATATATAGCGATTTGATGATATCCTCGATATGCGTCAAGGAAGCTCATCCTCTCATAGCCTGACGTGGCGTCTACTAATTGATCAATCCTGGGAAGTGGAAAGCTGTCCTTTGGGCATGCTTTGTTGAGACTAGTAAAATCAACACACTCTCCATTTCCCGTTTTTCTTCTTGACCACAACTGTGTTGGCTAGCCAGTCCGGATAGCTCACCTCTCGTATGGCATCCGCTTCGAGCAGCCGATCTACCTCTTCAATCACAGCGTCTGTGCTATGGTGCCGATCTTCTCGCCTTTCGCACAATGGGTTTATGTTGTGGATCCACGTTCAAGTGGTGGCAGATTACTCCGGGGTTTATCCCAGACATCTCCTAGGGAGTCCATGCGAAGACGTCAATATGGTCCTTCAAAAAGGCAACCAAATCCTTCTCTTCCTGTTCGGCAAGGGTTTCGCCGACCAAGAAATATCTTTCTGCATCATCTCCCTGAATCTGTATCTTCTTCAACCCTTCCACCATCTTCTTGGTGGGGTCACCTCTGACGTCTTCCAAGGTTGGCTGATCTGGAACTTCAACCGTTTGGACCAGCTCGGCCTTTGGGGACTTTTTCAAGACCATGTTAAAACACTGGTCAGCTACTTTCTGGTTACCCCTAATGCACTCTATGCCATCCGCTCCAGGGTACTTGATCATCTAGTGGTAAGTTGAGGAAACTGCCCTCATTTTGTGCATCCAGGTTCTTCCTATAATCACGTTATAGGAGGAAGGGATATCCACCACAAGGAAATCAGTCTTTAGGACTACTGATCCAGCTCGGACGGGTAGTGTGACCTTTCCCATAGGCCAAACCGTCTGTGCGCTGAAGCCGACGAGAGGGACAAGACACTTTTGTAACGAGCTTGACGGGAGCTCCATCTTCCTAAAGGTGTCGTAGTACATGATTTCCGTGCTTGCCCCTTGATCAACAAGAATTTTCTCTACATCATATTCCCCTATTCGTAGGGTAATAACTAGTGCGTCGTTATGGGGCATCACCACCCCACCTAGATCTTCATCTGAGAAGGTTATGGGTACCTCCATCACTCCTTCAGCCCTCGGCCATTTTGTGTCGAGCTTCATGACATGTTTTGCTTGTCCGTTGACCCTTTGGACGTGTCTGATTTCGTTGTTGGTATACGGGGCCACCAATCCATGTATCATATGGATTGTTTCCTTTGGACCTTTCTCGTAGTCCATCTCTTCTATCAGCTCGGCATCGTTCTTGTTATTAGTCAAAAATTCCTTAAGATGGCCTTCCGCCACTTTTTCATCCAGGAACTTTTTGTACTCCACGCAATCCTCGATCATGTGACCCCAATCCCTATGGTAACTACAATGCTGGTTAGTGGCTCTTCTTTTTTCTGGATTCCCCGTCATCTTTGGGGGCCTTCTGAACCATGGCTCGTTCTTGACCCTGTATAGCATCTTGTAGATTGGAACGTTAAAAGTTGCCATAATGCCCTGGGATCCGGGTCAGCTTTGTCTTTCCTCTGCTGCGTATAGTCTTTTCTTCATGTTATGTACTCCTTTTTGTACACTCTTGATTCTGCCACTTTCCTCTCTGGAAGTTGTGGTTGTCCAGCCACAATCTTCCCTCCAGCCTGCAGGATGTCATCCTCCACCCGTGCGTGCTCCTGGATTCTTTCCATAAGTTTGGCCACAGTCTTGACTGGGTGCATGGTAAGTGATTCTCGTAGCTTACTGTGCATAGGCAAGCTTGTCTTGAACGTTGCCAAAGCATATTCTTCACTGCAATTTTCAATCTCGTTGAAAGTCTCCCAATAACGTTTGGAGTACTGCCGCAGAGTCTCATCATCCCTCTGTCTCATAGAGGTCAATGCATCAAAAGTTTTTTGGGCTACTCGGCTTGTTAAGAACCGAGCAGTAAACTCTTCGGCTAGTTGAGCCCAGCACAGGATTGACCCCTCTGGGAGTTTGTGGTACCAACTCAGGACCACTTTCCCCGAGCTGGATGGGAACATTTTGCACAGCAAGGCATCATCTTGCACATGCATGAACATGGCCTGTTGATAGTGTTGAATGTGAGCCACGGGATCCGTGCTGGTTTCATAAGGGATGAATGCTGAATGCTTCACCCTGCTCGGTGTCTTTTCTGCTCGGATCCAGTGTGTCAGTGGTGATTTCGAGATCTAGCCTAGGGCTTCCTTAGCTGCTTCTCGTGCAGTTTTAGGGCCTCCCTCCGCTCGGCCAGTCTCCCTTCTTCTCGCGTATTGCTCATGAATATGCTCATTGGAACCAGATCTCTCGCACCTGTCCCTAGCATGTTTTCTTCTTTCTTTCTTTTTTTTCAATAGAAACACTCCTTTCTCTCCTTTTTCGTGGAGAGGCTACTCGGTCCGTGGAGACATCGTCACGATGATGACTCATTTCTTTCTCATACTGCACGGATCTCGTTCGTGAGCGTAGATCTTTTTCCTTTTCTTGAAACTGCTTCTTTAGGTCCTGAATCTCTCGCTCTCGTCGAGTGACTTCACGGGCCAGTTCTTCTGCTTCCTGCTCTTTTCTGTCAAGGCCGTCTTCCCTCTCTTAACCCCTTGTTCGTCTATGATCCTCCCTCCTCGGGGGGCTCCTCCTCCGCTCTCGTCGGTTAGAGGCTTCCCCACCTTTTACTGGCGTCTCTGAGCGCCTTCGTCTCTCGCCTGTCCTTGGAGAATCATAGTTTACAAGGCGTGTATCCCTGAAATTTGGAATCTCAGGGATATGCCCTATATTGAACCTTCTAGCAACGGGTTTTTTTGTGGTGCTTTTAGAACCGCAGGAGTTTTGTCCACCCTTGCACTCTTTCTCGTAGTGTACACAAGAGTGGTTCCAGTATCGTCTTCCACGTCCTTTCTCTGTGGAGTACATAAAATAGGCTCTGAAATCACCATTATTGATCTTGTTGAAAGGATGAGAACTTTTTGTAAGCGTTTCCCACAGACGGCACCAATTGTACGGTGATAAAATCCATGTAAGCCTAGATCACGTGCTTCCTTGATTCAGCCCTAAATCTGCAAGACAAAAAGAGGGTTAGAGCACCCTTGCCTCTCGTTGGCAAAGGCCCTCCGATGCCTAAGTTAGTATCTCGTACTATAAACTCTCAAATCACAATGCGTATGAAAAGGGTTTCACAGCGTACCTTTCTTCATGGATATCGTCCTGTATTTATACGTGAAGAAGGTTTGATTAAGGCATCTCGTGCCTTGGTTTCCCATTAGCTTCAGGAATCCATCTCTAATAGGACTTTCCTATTAGGGACGAGCCTCCATATCTTGCTAGATCTCGTCCAGCAGAGGTCTTTCTTTCCATATAGGATTCTTCCCTATGTGGGGCATAATCCTAGTCACATTAGGACTTCCCATATCAATCCCTTACTTTACGGGATTGCTCCTTATCTCATAAGGAGCCGCTGTGGAATATTCTAGAATGTCTCACCGTCTTATTCGTGGCGGTGCCGTGCTTCCACGTAGCTCGGATTAACTCGTACATAGCTCAGCTTATCACGTCGAGCTGAATTATGTATTCCAGAACGCTGTTTAAGTTATGCACGTAGCCTTCCTAGCTCGGCCATATCAGGGGCATCCCCTACCAAGCTAAAGCATCCTGTTTTATTAATTCACTCTTATTATTCCGGCCTTATTCATGGCCAAACCAGCTCGGCACAGGGCTCAAGGACTCCTATGTGGTGCCGAGCTATTCATCCTCTCGTGGTGACTGTTATAGGCATGTGATATGCCCATTATTAGGGTAACCAAGTTTTACCCACTCCAGGCCATTGGGCCCCATACTCTTGAAGAAGTGACTCAAGTTCCAATACCCATATATCTTAATATCTATTAGACAAAATCAACCTTTAGACAAAGGAGAAAAATAGCATATGTGAAACTATGAAGTGAAGTCCCACAATGCCAGTAATATGAAGTATATATGCGTGAGAGCACTCTCACTTCAATAGCTAGCTTTTGAGGTAGCGTTCTACCCAAGACCGTGTAACATGGCATCAGAGTTGGGTACCAAAGATGGGGGGCGTGTCTCTGGTCTGCATGTAGGAGGTGCTGCCGAGTGAGCACGCTGCGCGTGAGGAAAGGGTGTGAAGTGAATTCCCACAACGCCCAGGAACTGAAGTAATATGAACTGAATTCCTCACTTCAATAGCTAGCTTTTGGAGTTGAGTTCTACCCAAGACCGTGTAACAAACAAGTTGAACTTATAAAATCTATTGATTTATAAAAATAAAAAAGAAAGGCAGACAAGAAGTTAACTCCAAGGAAGTACCTTCAACAAACATTGCTTAACAAATCTCCTATGTATATCCAATGCATATGTCTCTAATCCCAAGTCCTCCTCTAACAACCTCCTCACACCTTCAAAAGTCAAGGAACTGCACCCACAAACATACCAAAATATCAAACAGTAATCAGTCAACTACTGACAGAGTTAGAACCTTCACTCCATAAACTAATGATTGGTTTAAACATACCAAATTAAACGAGCACGTTCAAATTAAAGAAGCATAAAAAATTAACAAGCAAAAACAAGGAGCATAATACAATATAACGGATTGGAATATTGGAAATCGGATCAAGAGATTAAAAAATACGGATCTAGAAGATAAAGAACAGTATTGGATGTACAAATCGGATTTAGAGGACAAAGAGGTTGGAAACAAGAAAGCTTATGGATAATAACTGAACAAGCACCAACACATACCACGGTCATTTTTAAAGGAAAAAACACCAAAAGCTTTAGTGGACGATGGCCAAAGTTTTCCCAAGGCTTTCCACAGACAAACAACTAAATTGAAAAGAAAAAAAAAAGCCAAAACAAAAAAGGAAAAAAGAGAACAAAGCTATATTACAAAAGGGAGCGGTTTTGCAAAAATGTCCTACATGGCAGATTAGAGAGCTAAGATTGAACCACTATTTTCAATATCCAATCTAATGGCTCAAATTGTCTCCCCAATTTAGATTTATTAAAATTAAAAATATCTATCAAATCTTCATCCCGAGATTACGTTTAATCAGATCAAAAGATATTACATTTAATCTTGGCAATCAACCAAATAAATAGGGATGAAACATGAATTCAAAATTTAAACCATGTAGAGATTACTTTTTATGACTAAATCCAACGGGGCATTATGTTACGTGAGAGAAAATGCTGGGAATGATTGCTAGAATTGATTTACTTTCCTCTCCTAGAAAAAACAAATATCGACTTTCCTCCCTCTCAGTTTACTTACATTTATCACAAAGGATTGGAATATTGCGATAAGGAGTTCAAAAACCATTTTGTAGATTTAGATTATTTGACATGAACAACATTAGATATCACCAACTGATGGTGGTGGTCAATAGTACAAGATTGTTGTTCATTACACAGCCATTTCTTACTTTGTTAATCGGTCAGTGCCTTTAGGCATGGGTAATTGCTAAAGCACCAACAAGAAAGCTTATGGATAATAATTGAACAAGCAATAACACATACCAGAGTCATTTTTAAAGGAAAAAACACCAAAAGCTTTAGTGGATGATGGCCAAAGTTTTCCCAATGGTCAAAAAAAAAAAAAAAGGAAAAGAGAACACATTATCCTACAGGGGAGAAAATTATGTAGATGAGGAAACAGAAAGAAGACATGAAGGATGCTAGGAAGCAGAACACACTAGAAGTTCTTTTTATCCTTTCCATGGCACAAACTACAAAGGACTCGCGCACTCCACAGGAACATCTAGTTCCAAAACTAAAGCTTGAGTATAGAACACGCAAGCAAAGATGCAACTCAATGAAGCCCCAATTGATATCAAGTTTAAACCTTGATTGCCACCGACGTTGATAGCCTAACATCATAAGGACATTTTTTAGAGATTTATCTTAAGCATAGTCCTTCAAATTTGGGTAAAAGTTCAACTACGTGTCTTCAAAAGTGTTACTTGGGCGGGAAAGATGCCCAAAGGCCGAAGAAACTAAGAACTGTAAGTGGCATAGGGCTTGTGGCATATGAATGCATATTTTTAGTGTGGCGGAAGGATCAATGGAGGCACACTGATCTACCAATTTTCACCAAAATCCATAACGATATTTTTAGGTTTCACATATAATACCATTTTCCCCCACTTACTACCATCATAGATAGTTGTTTTCTACCATCATCACGTATCTGTGTTGGTGTTTTACATGTATGGGACACGATCACTACGATCACATGCCAGACACACCCAAACATAAATCTGAAATCTTTTTATAAACTTGTGCAATCGACACACGAGGACATTATTAGGAGGAATTTTAAAATAGGCCACTATCAAAGTTCTGATACATGCTTAGCGAGTAGATACAACTTGGTGATTTTGTTGCTTTAAATCTTCGTACTTAAATGTTTTTTATCTTTATTTGCACAGTGATAGAAACAACGTTTTGGCATATAATATGCAGCGCATAAAAATAAATACATATTCAACGCAACCGTGACAAATGGTGTATCCGTCTCATATGTACAAACCGAGCGAGCTAAACAAATTCAAGATTGGTTCGAAAAATCTATGAGCTTTAATAACATATTCAAGCCTGGCTTGTTCATGAGGCGATAGATCTCAAACAAGCTTCAATCAAGTCAATCTAAGAACCGATCTCAAGTAGCTTGAATTCTTTGAACATCATACGTCAAACAAGCCAGCAATATTGCTTGTTCGAGCTTGGTATGAAAGCTTCAATGCTCGGTTTATTTGTTTAACAAACCCATCTGATACGAGCTTTTAACGAACAAACAGAAGTTCAAACTCGAGCGGTTTTGTTCATCTATCAGCCCAATGATGTACCTATATGTGCTCCAAATTCGGTGTGAACAACTCAATCACATAGTCAAATTATGCTCTCTTTCTATGATTCTATCTCTAGCACACAGCAAGCAGAAGCCGCTTCATACGTACGGATTGATAGTCTCTACTAATCCAACCACAAATAAGTTCAATACTGTCCGAGTACATAAAACCTATTAATCCTCAAATACAGCGATTACACGCACGGAGAACGAAAAAACAGATACGTAAATCTTAGGGCACTCTCTGTACACCGAAAGAGACACGAGTACTGATATTCAGGACCAAGTGTACCAAGTGTACGTATACGATTGACATAATTGCGTAATCGTAGAGAGAGAGAGAGAGAGAGAGAGAGGGTTGTGCATACTCGGCTTGTTGCTCGAAATGTTGAATACGGGAGCGCAAGGCGCGCTGTATCTGGGACTCCATATCTTTTACCTCTGCGTCCTTCGTATCTCTGGCCTCCTCTACTTCCGCCATTTTTGTTTTCGTCGAACCTCCCTCCCTCCCTCCCCCTCTCTCTCTCTCTCTCTCTCTCTCTCTCTATGCGTCAGTGAAGTCAGTTCGAGACCCGAAGATGAGTCTCCATCTCTCTCTCTCTTCTCTAGTAGAGTACCGAGTGTTTCTCGTACATCGTGCAAATTAAATTCGGGTACTGGACCGGTATCCGTGCCCTGGATGAACGGATTCGGACTGAGAATGACGCATAGTACTCCTTCTTAGGGAACTTTCATTATAACCCTTTTACTTTTGGAATTTTCGGCTAAATAGTCTCTTTTTCCAAATTAATTGTCAAGGTACTTTACTTTTCAAACTATTTGTAAAAATACTACTTTGGGCAATTTTAAATTGCGCTACCCTCATAAGACGTCAATTGAAATTGCGTTAAGTGTGCCGCGTTGGCACAATGCCCTGTAATATGTCACGTAAGCAGAAAGCGCAATTTAGAATTGTTCTCTCAAATTTTTTTTTTCATTTGCATTTTTTGTGTGATTAACACACTTAATGGGGAAAAAAAAAGTGAGGAAGCTTGATTCCAAATTGCGCTTTCCGCTTACGTGGCATATTACGGGGCGGTGTGTCAACGCGACACACTTAACACAATTTCAATTGACATTTTATGAGGGTAGCGCAATTTGAAATTGCACTAAGGAGTATTTTTACAAATTGTTTGAAAAATAAAGTACATTGGCAATTAATTTGGAAAAAGAGATTACATCGCCGAAAAGCTCTTTACTTTCACCATGTTTTACTTCCACACACCCTAGTATATTTTTCCGTTAAAACTAACAGAAAAAGGGTGCCAAACTGATTAGCAGCAAATTTCCCTCCAAAGAAAAGGTGTCAAAATGCCGGTCTACATGTTTTATACGGCTTTCAAGAGAGAAAAAAAAATAGTCTTGGCATTATCATTTCACTGTAGTCTATTTTTACTAATCGTTTTGATGCTGTCAGTTAGATTGAACGGAAGAATGATGGACACCATACAAATACTTACTTTTTTTTGTTGTGCAACCTCGGAAAGAAGATATCAAAATTTTCTTTTTTGTAGGACCCCAAAGGTGCATAGCAAAGACATCCACCATGTCTATTGCTTAGTAAGGAGGGTTCTATCCATGGGCAGTACTAAAGGGGTGCAAGGGGGGATCCCGGCCTCTACACAATTCCAAATACCCTCGTGTATTATACTAATTTTTCAGGTTAATTAATAAAAATTTCATGGGATTGGCCCCTGCAAGTCCCTTGAGTGAAAAAAATTCTTAAAATCTCTATTTGTGTGGGGTAAAAACTCCTCAAAATTTCAAGCTATCAACCATTTTTTAGGTTGCTTGTATAAAATTACACGGTTGCTACGCATATGCATATTATATCGTCTCTTCTTCAGATCTCGCAAGTAGCGATAAATACTTACAAAATATTTTTTTTTATGAATATGAAAATACACATGATTTGGCCCCTACTTGACACAAATCCTGCGTTCGCCACTGGTACTATCTTCATTTATGCAGCATCCAGTTACAAGGTAACATCTTTTTTTAGCTAGGGCTAACGCAAATTTATCTAATCATTGCGGTTTTATTGTTTCTGTTGTTTATCCTCATGTAAACTATTAATTTATTTGTTGAAAGGTCTTGCTCTTTCTCAAAAAGAGAGGGAAAATAATTTCTTAATAGTGGAAAAAACATAGGCTTGGAACTTCTTGAAAAATCCTTCACACATCCAACTGCTTCAATCTTCATCTTGCCCACCGTTCTGAGGTGTGAAGCAATAGTGCCATCAATTATAATTGGGAAATTTTTTTCCATTCCAGTTTGCAAATTGTGGACGACCCTACAAAATTAAACAAAATATCAAATTTATATTAAATAAGAAGAACTAAATAAATAAACCTTGCATATTGACAATTTCTTACTTGGACTAATTCGTTCCAAAGTTAATCATTTTCCACGACCAAGCTGTTTTCATTTTCATTCCATCCAATTCCATCAACTTAACGCAACTGATTAATGTAACAAAAATCTTGCTTCCAAAGCGTAATCTTCCGTTCGATATGAATTTTTGTAATACCAGCTTCAGGGAAACAAGCTTGCATCTGATTTTTTAGGATTTCTGAATAGGAGGGACAAAATTCGAAATCACTTTGCCAAACACCCTCATCTACAAGGGTCATAAGGGACTGGAGCAAAATTTCCTCCTCCATCTCGGTCCAACCATGACGTGCCATTGAAACCAAGTTAAAAACACAAATGAAATACATACTTCTTTTTTTTATTCAAAAATTGGTTGTAAAAAAATATGAGTTTTGTTTGGTATTTATAAAGAAAATGTTATCAAACATTCAACCACAAACCCACCATTCAATCATCAATCTACCACTCCACCAACCATTAACCATTCAACTACCATCTACTCTCCATTCAACATATATATATAGGATCCCCTTCCAATAAGGGACCCTTATATAAGTTAAAATGCGGATCTCACCTTTCCGAGCCAAATTTCGACGATCCGAACCGTTCAATGTTTTTAAAATGCATTTTTAAGGGCCTCCGCGAGGATTCGTCCAAAAACAATACCCGGAAGGGCTTCATCCGATCAGTTTTAACCAAAACTGATTGGATGAAGCCCTTCCGGGTATATATCGGATGAAGCCCTTCCGGGTATTTTTTTTTGGACGAATCCTCGCGGAGGCCTTTAAAAATGCATTTTAAAAACATTGAACGGTTCGGATCGTCAAAATTTGGTCCGGAAACACAAAAAAAGGCTAGGTCCACATGGTATTTTTATATAAGGGTCCCTTATTGGAAGTTCTTCTTATATATATATATAACTTACTCACCATTTAAATCAACAAGTAATTGTCTTTTAAAAATTCTTAACAAATAATTATTAATTTTTTTGTTGTAATTTGGTTTCAATATTTTCATGTATTTAATATGTATTTTTTTTAATTATAATGCAATTATTATGTATTTATTGTTATTATAATGAAATTAATCCATTTAGTTCATTAAAATAACAAATTGGGGGCAAATAGGTAATTTGCCCTCTTATCCAATCAAATCCACCCTCCAAATCCCCCTTCTCAAAATACCATCTAAACACCTCATTAACAAATCCACCCTTCTTATGAGGTGGGACCACCCTCATTACAAATCCACCCTCATTACAAATCCACCTTCAAATCCACCCTCATTACAAATCCACCCAAAATCATCTCCGGCATCCAAACGGGGCGCAAGGGTCTTAGCTAAGAACACCTTCCACTCTTGGATTAGCTTATCAAGGTGCGTAAAAAGATCAAATTACCCTTCAAACCATTTTTTTTGTTCACAATGGAATGATTTTATGAGGGTAAAAAGTAATTTCTCACATTATCAACTCTTATCCACTTGTATCAACTATTACCCAAACAAAGTATGGATGAGCTTATCTCCCTCTTTAACTATCTCCCCATATAACATATTCACCTCTTATTATCCTCTTTCCTTCCTTATACCACAAAACCTTACACGTCCGGCAAATGGAAATTAATTATCCGAAAGGGTCGAATGCAGAGTATTTTTTTGACGTAATTATCAAAATTTGGGACTGACGTGACCCTGCCGGCATTCCCATTGGGCCCCGTCTTAGCCAACTAAGGCGTCCTTTCTATACTCAATCAGTTGATTTTTGCAATTAAATTAGTGGGGCCTAAGCAAGTTATAGAATGCAAGTGATGGTTAATTAATCTGGTAAAACTCTTGCATGCCTCACACTGTATCCCAGAATAGTCTCATTCACTCTCCCCATGCAATAGATTAGGAATGACGAAAAAAAAAAAAAAAGGTAAGTTACAAAATAAACCAATTGTGTTGAAATCTGACGTGATAATTTCAGAAACATAATACTCCACACAAGAGAGTCGCATAATGCACGCATGAGTGCGCAAGCAAAAGCGAGAGCATGAAAATGCCTGCAAATATTTGACAACTTCAGATGTTAAATTGAAGGCTTTCTGTAAGTTCGGAAATTTTAGATTTCTATAAGTTGGGAAAGCTGAATGATATTCGCATATCACAATTTGACAATTAAGCACAGAAATAAAATCTTCTATATGCATAGGTTCTCCCCATTTTTCTTAATGCACCTGTAAACAACAATGAGGCTAAGAAGGCTGCACAAAAGTAATGCTCTGCTGTACAAAACAACCTACTATTTAACAACGGAGCGATATCAGCAACATCAGTCAAAACAAGTTAACAGATTTCCAAGTTAAACCTGCCTTACAGCTCTACAAAAAATGGACTTGGAATCTCCTCAAGGAATGCCGGTCATTCAGGTGGAACAAGGAGTTGATGTTGGGGAAGATGGAGGGAGATCTGCCAACGGTTGACATGCTTCTTGACGCGGTGATTTAGTTTCCGATGGTGATGCCTCAACTTTCTCACTCTCACAGCTGGAAAATACAAATATGTTAGAATGGCAAGGCACGCCTTACAAGGACAAGAAGATCTATTTCAAGCACTCAAATCCCTTTAGTCTTTAGGCTATGTTTGGAACACTACAATGAATGATAAACAAACTCGAGACACTGCAGAAGTTTTGGTACAATGACAGCAGAATATGCAACAAACAAGGAGATAGAAAATAGGAAATCAACAAAGTGAAACTAATACTCATGGGGTGAGCTTCTCCAGTTCCTTCACAACCTTTTTTAATGCATAAAGAGACATCTTCTTTACATGTCTCATCCAGAGAAAAAAATTAAGGACGGAACTTCACCATACACACACCAAAAGCACGTTCAGAAACAGAAAAGACCCTAATTGGAAGATTACGAGAAATTGGACCACACACCAAAAGCACGTTCAAAAACAGAAAACCATTACTATTCATAGGAAAGCTACATTTTTAGTTTTCTCACTATGTTAAAGCATGGAACCTGAGTTGCTTGATTTATAGACACCACATTGTGGCTATATTCTGGAAATCTTTTTTTTTTTTTTTTTTGTTGCACAATGGTAGCTTTGGAAAGTAGCCAGTAATTGAAATTCATCTTTTGCCTTGTTTTCCCAGAAATGTTGATGTTCAGTAAGTTACCATGGATAACATCGTGAAGGAAATCAACAGAACATTCAGCAACTTGATGTAAGAAACAAGAAATCATACCTCTAGTTTGTCTTCCTTAGCCCAATGATTGTGGGGAAGAGCACGGAAGTCCCCAGTCAAACGGATACACTCATTGATGTTTTCAGGAGAAACAAAGTCAACATCAACTTTTATGCATGACTGCAAATGATTAAAGAAGGATCACAAAATGAAAGAATCAAGAAGTAAAATACAGACGCTCCACCACATATATATGCATAATTTTCCTAATTGTATATTAGTGTACTACAAAGAGGAAGTCTGCAAGCTACAAAGTAAGTGTTTCACCAGCCCAGACTAGGTTCGTCGCACAGAACAAGCCATTTGACAAGCTAAAGTGGTATGTCAACTCCCAAGTACCGGTCACAGAGCACGAAGCAACACACATGCGCAAGTCTCGATGTTTCATTTTACAATGACATTGAAAATACAGTCTATTTGAAAAAGTACCAAAAATAGCTGAGGTGCTTACGTACCTTAAGGTTTCTAACTTGATGAGGACATCCAGCCGGTATAAAGACTGCCACTCCTAGTTCTTGAACAAACGTCCAAGGTTCAACTCCTTCATTAAGCATCAAACATGAATTGGCCAAAAGTGAGAATTCAGTTACAAAAAATTATAGACCAAAAAAACCACCATGAATAACAAACACACCAAACTCCTCCTTAAGCTTCCTTTTTTGATGCAAAGTCAAGTAGAATGTCTGGTCATGAATTGGATGAAAGACCTGTAAAATTGGAAGAATAAAAAACCCCATTACAACTAAAAAGGATCATGAGTTGTAAACAACATCAGTGAAAGTTCAAACTCAACTAGTAAAAGGGTAGAAATCAAGCTCAAAAGGATGACAAATAATACACAGTCCCACAGCTTCAATAGCCTCAATTTTATCCTCCTCAAAAGCACTGTCCCATATAATCGACGAAAATATGGGAACACAAAGCTGGGGCAACCTATCTGAATCCACCAATAGAAATTGGTGATGTCACAAAATAAAAACCAATGGCAATGCAAAATAAATCACTACCGCTGCCCTCTTCCCTCACTCAGTAAAAGTCATCTAAGGATTCCTCATTCTCACTGCGCATAACATACAGTGATGACAAATAATAGGATTAGCTATCCTTTTCTTGAAGATGTCATTAATCATGAGACTACTATGAGCCAAATACCAAATTAAAACCTTAACTTCAAGCGCATGCAACTGTTTTCCAAATGCTTTCATGATGAAGAAACCAATGATACCTTGACAACCATTGATTCAACCCAAGAAGGGCCGGTATGAAAAATAAACAAAGAATCAATAGACTACAGCCACCTATCACTATTCACTAGCGTCAGGGCTCAAGGTAAAGTCACAAAGAATGACAACAAAGACACCAAATCAACACAACAATTGAGATCTCTTGAAAAATTAAAATCCCATCAGATTAGAGCCAAATGAGAAGTGCCATACAAGCAACGGAAACATTTTGAGACTCATGCAACCTGTACAGTGAGGGAATAAGACAACAATAGAAAAATGACTCACATAAACATCCTTCCAAAGCCACACACTGTCACCATTTCCCTCCTCTAAAACTAGGAAAGATATGGGATCGACAGGCGACGGCTACTATTACCAACCACAAGAAGACCCTTCCATTACCAAAAAAACTGTTTTGCTAAAATTCATGAGGATATTGTCACATGCATATAACTTCAAGGTGGGAGCTTCTCTTACCTTATCTACTGGCTGGCAGTCGATGTGCCTGAACTCCTTGTGGTGCTTTCTAAGATACTCCTCCAGCTTGGCAACATCTTGTCACCAAAATATGTCCCAAACAGATCCCCCATTAGGTGTGTCCAATCCATTCAACTTGTTCTCGGAAAAACTCTCACCTTGTAGCTTCTCATCATCTGATGAACCATCCATGTCGGAATGGACTGCACCAAATAGTTCTTTTTGGTCCTGGACAGCATGGTCCTTTTTCAGTGCCGTTATTTTAGAAAGTTGTTGGTCCGTCAAGTTCACTTCTGCTATGTGTGTCAACAAATTAACCTGAAAGACGTGTAAAGATATCAAATGATTAAATATGAATCATGATTATGAAGCACCGACACCTCTAGGAGGCGCCGTATCGCCGTATGGGACACGGCGATGACACGTATGGGACACGCCACGTGGTGTGTCCAATTTTTAAATTTTTTTTTTTTTGCAGGGGATACGGCTAGGACAAGACTAGGACACGGATGGGGACATGGCAGGGGTGGCGTGTCCCAATTTTTTAAAATTTATTTTGCAAGGGATACGGCTGGGACAAGACTGGGACACGGATGGGGACATGGCAGGGGTCAATTTGAATTCTTTAAATTTTCTGGGGTAAATTTATAATTACTCAAAACTTTGGGGGAAAAGTGTTAATTTAGTCTATATATACATGTCCCCTACTGTGTAAATGCACTTTTTTTTTTAATTTGAACCATGTTAAGGCCATCAATGTTCGTGAAATAGAGTGTATATATACCGTGTGGACTGTCATGTCTTCCTTAGCTCTGTTTTACAGTATAAATGCACTTTTTAAAAAAAAAATTGAAACATTTATTGAACTTGTGGATGTCTTGTTTTGTTTGAAGAACTTATGTTTGAACTTATGGATGTCTTGTTTTAAGGGTTTGGATAGGAAGTTTAGTGTATATTAGTCCACTTCCTATCAAGGATCCCACACGCTTTTAAAATCCGGACCTCCACTTTCTGGATTGAATTTCGACGATCCGAACCGTCCAATGTGTTTAAAAGGTGTTTTTAAGGATCCTCGCGAGAAATCAGCAAAAAAAAAATACCGGGAAGGGCTTGATCCAAGCAGTTTTTCATAAAAACGAACATATACAGTTTTTATGAAAAATTGCTCGGATCAAGCCCTTCCCGGTATTTTTTTTTTGCCGATTTCTTGCGCGGACTCTTAAAAACACCTTTTAAACACATTGGATGGTTCGGATCGTCGAAATTCGATCAGGATCTATGAGGTGTGGACGAAGTCCGGATTTTAAGGGTTTGGATAGGAAGTTTAGTGTATATATATATACAATCATGATCTCCTAAGGACTCCCTCACGGATCTCCTCCGTGAGGACCACCCCTTTTTTGATTTTCCGGATCAAATTTTGTCGATCCGAACCGCTCAATGTGTTTAAAACATGTTTTCCAAGGCCAACGCGAGGAATCACAAAAAAAAAAATTACCCGAAAGGGCTTCATCCGAGCAGTTTTTCGTAATAACCATACATATATAGTTTATTGAAAAAAGCTCGAATGAAGCGCTTCCGGATTTTTTTTTTTTTTTGGCAATTCCTTGTGGTGACCCTTAAAAACACGTATTAAACACATTGACCGGTTCGGATCGTCGAGATTCGACCCTGATTCATGAGGTCCTCACGGAATTTTAATGAGGGAGTCCTTAGGAGAATTATTCTATTCAAGCTTCCTATTTAGGGCAAGTGCCTAAGTTTTATTTGTGTGGTTATTTTCTTTACTACTTTATTTCTTCCATTTGATATTTCTTCTTTGTAATATATTCTTAGTTGCCATTGCATGTACGACCTGATTAGGTCCCATTCTTGTTTCTTGACTTTGCTTTCCTTTTCCAATTTAATGTAGAAACTCTTAATCTCATGTATTTCCTTGAACTATGTTTTTGCTTCACTTACGCCATTAGTTGTGTTGGCATATCTAAATCAATTATATATGGGAACCGATTTGAAAACTTTCAACACAAAGCTGCAATTTAGGTCAAAAAATTACCACGGTTACATAAGTCATTCGCATGATAGATCACCCACTTGCTAACAAAAAGAATCATATGACAATCCACATTGATCTAAAAAGATTATTGAATTCTTTGCTGCTTTGAACATTCCCACAGGCTAGTTCTTTACTTAGCTCTCAAGGCTAAATTGTTTTTTCTCTTATCTGTGATTCTAAGTTGAAAGATCCATCACCAAATACATACAAGATCCACAAACAACAATAACACATCAAACAAAGTTCCAAAGACGAGAACAAGAAAGTGGCCTTCCAGCCCATCCTGTAGAGTCTATTTCCTCATCCATCTCACTTCATTAATCCATCTTAGAAAGCAAACCAATTTAAGAAGATTTAGTTATGACAATTGAGAAATGAAGTGCTGAAAATTCTAATAGGAATCCTAAAATATGACATTACGAAGTGTACCTCCAAGCAAACCTAAAATGCAAAATCACTGTCACGCCCCGCCCCACAAACGGCACCCGTTGTGGGCCCGGGTCGGTGTGGCCACGTGGCATTCTACAAAAGACTAAACCACCATCACAAACAGACAGAGCAAAACTTAGCGGAAGACTTCTCACATAAATAAAAGTGTCAACGTTAACCATAGTTTCAAACACCAACAGCCGTCTACTAAAAAATAGCTTAAACAATACATGTGCTCAAAATACTCTCTTATTACAAATCATTAAAAGTACTAGATGACAACATGTCCAAAATTTACTCGACACCAATTGAACACCCCAAACGTTGACTGGTAGTGGACCCCCTCTAAGCCACCTGTTATCTGGTAAACCATAAAGGAAAACCAGGAGTGTGTGAGACATAGAAATGCTCAATAAGATACAACCAAATCAACATCCAAAACACAACAGTATTATACAACAACTATCAACATGTATATAACCAATCACATGCAAGTGGCACGTCTGCCACATCCTATGTATCCTAGGTCACTGTGGGAGCACACCCCGCTCGTTGTCACCGGTAGCTAGCCGACACAACGTACTCGCGGTGTAACCCAATCCACAGCCCCTTCGCAGATACCAACTTTCACACACAATATGCATATCAAAAGCTAAATCTTCAATTAGCATGATACACAAACACCACCACAACCATATCTCATTGAAGTTAACCATATCAAACACACTCACCTCTGATTCGACTGGAGTATGCCAAACGGTTTCGGCACCTCCCGATGACCCGACTTGTCACCTAGTCACAAGCTAAACAATATTAGTATATGATTATCTTCACACATTAACACAAACGCTTAAATAGAAGTTACACAACAAAACACGAGATTATAAATTCTGCGGAACTGTCCGCCTTCGACAATTCACTAAAAATCGCCTACTCAACATTTACCAACGATTCCAACTCCAAAACATCACCAACTTATCAATACATAAGACCCATGAGAAACCATATCCATTAATCATGCTTAGCTATAGCAAACTTCATGAAAAACTCAGCTAAAAAGGCTGCCCAGATTTCCAGAATTCCTCAACCATCAACTTCAAATCAAAAACTTCTAATGCCTATAATAAATCAAGGCACAAACCCTACATAGTATCGAAGATATACGAGTCTAGTTTCCAAATCAAAAAGCGATTCGCAAAACGGATACCCGAGCTATGAGTTATGCCCATTTTCCCAAAGAGTGTCAGTGCTGTCTGCACAGACGCGAACCCGACAGCAGCTCGGTAGAACATTTTTCATATTTTCTGTGTTTTGAATTAAACTCTGAAAAGTTAACACAACATAATAGACACAAGGATGAATCTTCTGTGAAAATATCAAATATTTACGAGCTTTCTACGTACCCGAAATAATTTCGTGAAAATCGGTCAGAATCCAAATTCATGAACTCCAACAGTGGGTTATAACCAAACCCACGAAATAATTAGTTCTATAACTCCAAGAACCAAACCCAACACCATAAACCAACTGAAATTAATCCATCTATGACATGAAATCAACAACAAATTCAAGAATTCAAGAATCAAAACCCTTACCTTGAATTAGGTTTTACTCCTAATTTTCCCTTCCCTTTTCTCTTCCTCTTCTTCTTCTTCTTCTTATTCTTTCTCTCTCTCTCTCTCTCTCTCTCTCTCTCTCTCTCTCTCTCTCTACGTAGAAACTGATAAAAGGGGGAAAATATCCCCTTAAGCTCTACGTATTATTGAGCCATGGGAAAGAAAAATAATTGTGTGTGTGTGTCCCCTAAGCCATGTGCTCCAATCTCACAAATTAATGCCACACCACCCACACTCCATCCTCTTGCAAGACAAATACAAGCATAGAAACTCATAATCAATTTTAGAAAATGTGAATTAAACATAAATACTCGGAACGGGTATGACAATCACAAGATCATGTACCTTGACATCTTGAAATGGACAACAAAATTTGACATCCCAAATTAGGGAATAGGACAAAATACATGGACATGAGTACACACAGGGACCAGCACTTTGGCTGTGCTCAGAACATACATAAACTTCTAGCATTTTTCTACACAAGATCAAAGGCAAGTAGGCAAATACTTGATAAACAATGAAGAAAATAGAAGTAAAGTAGGTAATTGTCCATCTATAGGAGAATGCATACCGCATCCGACATGTCACAATGAAGCTTCGTGACAGAATCTCCACGTCCAAGCTCTTCAGCAAACCCATATGCTATGTGTGTTTTAGGACCCAGGTCTGGCTTCAGTATGTCTTTAGGCAACTTTGCAGCAACATTAAGAAGACCAGAACCTGGATGTGTGTATTCTAAATATGGCAAGGCACTGATGAACTCTGCGCCATGGCGAGGTAAGCGCTCCTCAAAGAAATTCGATGGGGGCCAATCTTTCAGTTTGAGCATCTCTGGCCAACAATCCTTATGGGATCGACCATCTGAATACCCTTTGAAAAATTGGTGAATATTCATATCAACCTGCACATTTACAAAATTATTACGAAAATAGTGACAAAAACCATTGACTTTAACTGAGGATAAAAGGTATGAAACATGGAATTAACTTCATAGAATGGTACCGACTTTCCGATATTACATATATGGTACATAAGAGAGGGACAGGGATCCAGACATCTTAATTCTCCATGGTAGTAAACACACCATGGTTTTTCATCTTACTCCTTTTATCCTCTCAGGAGAAAGGGGTTTGAAAACTACAGTCGACCTCCAATGAAGCAAACTTAATCTTTTCCCGTTGTCTCCAGTTATCTTTATAATTGTAAGCATCCAAACATAATTTAGTTAGACTCTGGCCCAATTGTCCAGAATTGACCACTGCACTACCCAGTTAACTTTCTTTTTATTAGCTTTTTTTTTTTTTAATCTGCAATGCCCAGTTAACTTGCTACAGTATTCTGGATGATGTTAAGTTTTCACTTCACCTCTTCTGTTCACATGTGCACCACTCAAGTCTCAACAGCAAGCTTCAACCATTTATTCCTTAAATGGAAATGCTCAACCAAGGGCAATCCAAGGTAAGTGAAACCACTGTAACAAGTTTTCTACCATTCTATGTAGGGGTGAAAATAAAAAACAGAAAACCGGCTCGAATTGGCCGAACCAGGATTTTTTTTCGGGTTTTTCTTTGGCCGGTTTGGTTCCAGTTTGTGAAAATTTTAAATTTTAAAAACAGGTTTGGTTCCCAGTTTCAGGGGTTTTTGAAGGGAACCAAACCGGGATTATATATACTCCTATTACGTAACCCCTCCCATTCCCAACCCATTTGAAATTTCAGATCTGAAAATTTCTCTCTCCTCCCACCTCTCACTCTCCTCTCTAACGTCTCACTCTCATACATGACGCCATCAACGCACCACCAGCCATCACCACAACCACCACCACCACCGTTGATTCCTACCGCCACGCAATTGACGATGATGCATCGTTCTATCCGCCGTCTTCGTCGTCGTCGTCATCAACGCGGCGTCGACTGTGCAATCGACATCATTGTCATCATCATCGCAATTGACGCCCTCTCTCTCTCTCTCTCTCTCTCTCTCTATATATATATATATATATATATATATATCTTTGTGTGTGTGTGTGTCGGTATGTAAACATATGTGTATGTGTATATGTTTCAAACGACAGATTTCTCTCTATATTCAGATCTGCAGATTTCTCTCTCTCAAACCGGCCAAACTGGGAAATCGGACTGAACCGGACAAACCAAACCGAAACCGAACTGAGTTTTCCCGGTTCACTAAAAAATATGCCAAAACAGGACCAGTTACCGTTACACCCTTAATTCTATGTGACAAAGGTGAGTTACGAAGACTAATCAATTAAATCACGAACCCCATAACCCCCAATAGCAGGTATCTGGCAAGCACAGTCGATTTTATTTCTCCTCACGCGTTAACAGCTTTAGATATCTTGCGATCGAACAAACAAGGCAAAATATAAGGTAGATGAGTTTGCAGTAATGCTGAGGGCATTTGAACCCGTTTAGTAGATGATTATCAAGAATCAATCCCCATTAAAACTCTAACAACAGCTACTGAGAAAACCATCATAAGATTTCTAGTGACCCACTTAAAAAAGTCCAGGTCTCCTGTATACTCGAACAAACCAAATTCCAATTGTCACCAATTTATCATTTTGCCAGCACACATGTTCACTGTAAATTCATTTGAAGCCCAGCTATGTATTATTTTCAAGTAGGACAAACTATGTATGTTGCAGAACATGGGTATTGGGTAGGTACGTAATGGTGTCAGAAGCAACAAAATGGAAATGAATCTTTGTGCAGAATATACGTGACAGACACAATTTTCTGCATGATATAGAGAAATTATAAGTTCAACATACAAAACAAGTGAAGAAGGGTAATAGATCATGCAGTTTTCATCGCTGCAGTGGACCACATTCCCTTTTACCCTGCTACACTTGAATCGTTGAAGAACCAGCCTTCAGTCTATCCCCTCCATGTTGGAAAATTCGAAATTTTCCATTAAGGCTTCGTTCTTCAACAGATTTTTGTTTCATAAAATCTCACATTTTATGACACTTCAATCTCAACACATAAAATGTAAAAGTGATTTTATGAGATTTTCATAAAATCCTCCTAAAATCTATAGGAAAACCACTACATTTTATCAATTGGGAAAACAACTCTATTTTATCACCCCTCCATAAAATGTTCATTTTATGAGATTTTCATAAAATGTACCTAAAATCTATTGGAGAACAAGGCCTAAATATTTATGGGTTTTGACCCTTAAATTAAAGTGGGACCCACACCACGTGAGGTGGGCCCGTAGCGGCAATTGACACTCCTATGTTAGGAGTTTAATCTGCTAGAGGAATGAGCAAATTTCAATTAGAGATGAATGAGAAATTGTCTCTCAAAGTGGGGTTTAAATCGGCCCAAGGGTTGGACTCTTTGGAGTACCGAAAGTGTTCGATGGAGGGAGCGCATACACTGTAGTTATGGGCTTTTACCCAATTACCACACACACACCGCCGCCGCAGCCTGCTTGGACCGGACAGTGACCGGGACTATAAGTTCGAGGTCTATGGCCCTTGGCTTGGGCTTGGGCTTGGCTGGGTGGTAGGCTATACTAGTGACTAGGCTAGGGCCCAAGCTCTCTTGTTTTTTACAACTCAAATAGCTTGCGAGTTTAATTCTGACCCAACCCATTAGATTCTTGAACTGATTATGAATCAGTTTTGGAATCAACTTTGAATGCAGGTCAACACCCAAAAATCAATTACTAGTTGGATTTGAATTCAATTCCTACGGTTTATACTCTGGTCATGAATGGGAATTCATTTGTAATATGAACATTGCACTTAATGCAATATCAGTTACGGGAATTTAAATTTACCAGATTATTCAAGTCCCATGGATTGAATAGAAAATCAATTGCAATATGAATATTGCAGTGATTGCAATAACGGTTATGCAATTTCAATTACCAGATTTATGGTCTAGTTTATTGCCCCAATGAATGAGAGGCTCTTCACCTCACCTATAAAATGGTAGTCTCTGCTATTGTTTCTACACACCAAAAAATCAATCTTCTTGTTCCATTGTTCTTCATTCAGTTTTCGGGAGAGAGTACACACACCAGTTCGTTCGATAGGGCGATCCGGTAGGTGTTACCGTTTGATCGCTTGAAGCCATTGTATTCTGGGAGGCAAAAGTCGGTCAACCCCTCAAACACCCACGGTGAGGCGGCGAATTTGCTTTAAGGAAACCATGTGAAAACACGGGCCCTGGCTTGTTTTTCGGTTTGCTATTTTTACAGTTTCCATTATTTCTCGTATTTGTTGTTAATTTCCAGAAATTATTTAGTTATTTACTGTTCTTTAGCATTGTTTTTCCTACACTCCAAACAAAAATTTCAGTACCATGACAAGAATGTTTGAAACATATAAACACAGAAGTGTCGAGGACACTTAACAGGGAGAATCATACACCACCAGAAGGAAAGCAGTATCTTACGACTTACCTCACGCCAATCAAGGCAATCAATTGCCGTCACTGATAAATCTGAGCAGCCCGTATATGTTACCTCACGAAATGCTCGCCACATGACCATTGGCTCCCAGCTCAATCCCGAGGCTCTTTGAAGGACATCACAGACAATAACTGGCTCCCCCCGAACCCAATGTCTCTGGAAGTGCTTCAGATCCCCTTCTTGGATATCACTTGTTGATGGGCAGTACAAATAATTTGAATCATTGG